>CM031629.1:27884419-27944980 GCA_018398815.1 Conus ventricosus | reverse complement strand
TTGAGATAGAAAACAAGGATTAAACAAAACTTAAATCTGAAAGTTAGTAAATATATTAAAAGGATAACCCTGCAAGTTGTTTGTTTGTAGATAATCGTATTTTTGGTTATGACGTCTTACTTGCCAGAGAACAGTAATATGCGCTTGCGTGTGTGTGTGTGTCTGCCGCCTCTCTGTCTGTCTGTCTTCTCTCTCTCTGTCTCTCTCTTCTCTGTCTGTCTGTCTGTCTGCGGGTGATTCTCCTCTCTCTCTTCCGCCACAGGAAAAGGCGGCTTTAGGCCACTTTCGCCCAAAAACTCGGTGGTTGAGCAAGTGGGGTTGAACAGACATTTATCTGTTCTCTCTCCTTCCTTAGCATTTTGTGATTTAATTTATTTTTGGGCGGGTTCACTCTCAGAGAGAATTTGGATCAGCTAGTCTGGAGCCTGTCTCCGGATGAAGAGTGAAAAGTAGTAGCCTGCTGATAAAACCCACATAGAGTAGGTATCTCTCGTGTCATTTAAATGCATTAGTTGCCCTTGTTTTTCTCACTATCTTAGGTCTCTATCTTTCTATCCTGGCCTTTCTAACTCAGCACACCTCCATAGTACGGCATAATAATCAGCTTGTTGATTGGGGCCGTCAATGGATGATGATGATGAGATGGCGGCGTTTTTCTGAGCTCCATAAATTCGATAGGAAAATTTTTGACGCCGTCGACTAAAGAGTCCTTAATTTTGGCTTTGTATGCACGTATGCACGTAAGTGAATATTGGAATTACGATCATTTCTCTTTCAGATGACCCGAGCAGCCCAATGCTGCTAAAAACTCCATGAAAGAGACAAAAAAAACAACAACAAAAACGGAAGCGTAACTAGTTCTTTTTCTTAATACCGCAAAAAATAGCGACTGTTTGTACATAGTTTTACTTTATTTTGAAAAAAAAAAACCCGAAGAAATCGTACACGCTTCAACTTCTAACTTGCTCTGTTTTATTGAAGTTAATGATTAATCAGTCTCTGCCTTCTCTTGTGTCACTTCTCGCCATCCGACAACACGATGTTCGGAAATCTGCAGGGGAGGTAATTGTGTACTCGCGTTCAGCAGAGTGGAACTAGTCGTTTCATGGGACTGATGCAGCAGTTTTCGTCCCACCTGTCAGCTTCACAGTTCAATCAGAGAGAGAGAGAGAGAGAGAAATCCAAAACGAGGTGTAAAACGGCGCATCTGCAGTGCGGACAGTCGATATCCTGACTGTTATCCTGGCGCGCACTTCAGATATTGACTTTTAGATCTGCTTGCTTGGCCCGTAAACTGAGACAAAAGAAACTATACTTGCAATGGAAAGACATGCGTTATCATCCCTGATTATTTCCGCAACACGTCTATTTTGCCCTGCCAGTCAGTTGAACAGTTCAATAGAGAAAATGCCGTTAACATTGATATGAAATGGTCGCGTCTGTGTTGCAGACAGTGTTACGAGCAGTTCAACTTCACTTATTATTGGAAATTGAAATGAGGTAGGGAACAGTAAACAATAAACAAGTGGGGTAACTTTAGCTCCCATAAGAAAACCTAACACAGAGTATATCTTTTCTTAATTTCATGTTCCCAGTTTCTCCATCTTCAACCCCCCCCCCCCCCCCCCCCCTCCCTTCCTTAAGTCCAAATCTTTGCCAAGTCATTACTATGAAGACAGTTCAGTTGTTGCCCTGCGCTTGTTTTTTCCCCCCACTATTAGATTGTTCGTCTATGTATTTGTCTGACTTTATTCAAGTTTAAAAGGCTGTGCCAGTCTTGAATAAAAGTTACTCTGTGTTAGGTTTTTCTTATGGGAGCTAAAGTTACCCCACTTGTTCATTCTTCACTTATTATTGTCGTCATCCATCTATTCAAATCTACATATCTTTGATTTGATGTGACGTTTGTTTACCAAATGACGCATGCACAAATTGTGTAATGATTTTAACCCATAAATTGAAAAAGGGCAGGGCATAACTCTACTTGCAATGGAAAGACAGGCGTTATCTTCCCTTGAATTTTCTTCCGGAGCAGGTCTGATTGCCTCCCATCTCTGTCTCTCTGTGTCATTCACTTGTTGTCGTCCGTTTTCATATACACCGATGAGAATTTCGATAAACTACATTCTTCTTGATCAAGTTGTTATAATATTCACCTATGAGCACTGCCAGCTGTTGTTACTATTACAGAAGGGTATACAGGCTTCTTCTTCCTTCCCTTGACTACCGCCTTCATCATTTTGAAGATTCTGTAGACTATAGGGGGTTTGCACGAAGAAGCTGCTTGAGATAGTGTTTGCTGGACAGGGGGAGGGGTGTGGGATCAGATTTGGGATTTGAAGCCCTCCAGGGTGGGGCTGAGGACAACCAGGCGGTAAGGGTGCCGTCACAGATGCCTGGGCAATCAGGAATATCCATGGTCCTCGGTCCTGAATCATATGCCACAGGGTAGAGGTAACCCGTCCAGTTTATCTTGTCCATGCAGGACTTCCTCCAAGACGTCCACCCTCGACTGCACCCCGCATGTGAATCATATTGGCGAGTACTGATTATACTTCCACGATATTTTTCCCCCGTCTCAAGTACCATGCCACTCATTCCGGCTCTCTCACACACAGCCACACGCAGGCTCATCCGGTGACAGCAGTCCACATCATGCAAACAACATCAGGTCGTGATGATGAGGAATCCCACCACAGGAAACACTGCACTGCTGCCGAGTCACTTTGGGGTGTTCAGTGGTTCCTACTCTGATCCAATGTATTCAGGATGCTATACCTACTAACTCCCTGACTGACGACAATAAACACGCGTAACCGCAGAGCCAGCGTATCACTCCTATACCACTACGTCCATCCAGCAACAGCCTCCATGAACTGGTGCTGGTGATTCAACTCAAACTAGCCTTGCGCAGGCAGGGACAAGGAGAGACAATCAGAATCAAGGAAGCAGGGTCTTAAAACAGTTTCAGATGCTGTGGTCCTATTTGGCTTTTGTGGCTTCATTCTGAGTGAACATAGGGGCCATGGCAGAATCGGGCTGAGAAATCTTCCGGTTTGATCAGTTCGAGAGGCATCGAAAGTACACTTCATGAGTTTTAAATCACCAAAGTTACCCACAGGTGTCTGTTGCAAGCCAGCTGGTTCTTGAAGCACCCAATCATCTCAGGGGTGTGGCTTGAATCCAGAAAGTGGCAAAAAAAAAAAAGAAAAAAAAAGAAAAACGAAAAAGGAAGACGACTGTCCGTCCGTGCTTAATTAGATGTCATGGCACAGTATCCATCCCAAGTGACTGTCTGTGTTCTGAATGTGCAATCATCCATCCCAAGTGACTGTCTGTGTTCTGAATGTGCAATCATCCATCCCAAGTGACTGTCTGTGTTCTGAATGTGCAATCATCCATCCCAAGTGACTGTCTGTGTTCTGAATGTGCAATCATCCATCCCAAGTGACTGTCTGTGTTCTGAATGTGCAATCATCCATCCCAAGTGACTGACCGTGTTCTGAATGTGCAATCAGCTTCGTTCATTTTTGCCCGAGAATCAGAGCATTTTAAGATTCGCGACAGGGATCGATAGCAAACAGGTGTCTGGTTTTAGCGCGTAGTTATTCTGAGCCAACGCTTCAATAACCTCTGTTCAGGAAAGAGCACCCATCTTGTCTTTTTTTTCTGCCACATCTGTGCCACTTCAGTGGCATTACTTCCGCACCGTTCATTCTGGTACCTCTCCACAGTCAAACCCTGGTTTGTCCAATCACAACCCTGGCACCGGCAATCCACAGGGTCAGTCAATATCCAGTAGTCATTGAGCAATTGGCCAGAGGAGACACTGCACTGCTGCCGAGTCACTTCAGTGGGGTCCTGCTGACAGTAACTGCTTAGTTGTGAAGCCAGTTTGAGCAAACGTCCCCTTCCACACAGCCGAACCACTCTGTCTAACAACAGTTCCCATGCGCTTGCAGATACCGATGACTTTGACACAAACTCACCAAGGACGTGCACATGGAGATAAATTCAAGAACTGAAGTCACCATGAGAACAGAGCATGAAGGACCACAGAATTTAAGGCTTTAAAAAAAATAAAGCTGATGGATGATGATGATGCCATAAAGTTCCAGTGTGCTCAGACTCTACATGACAGCTATCCTCTATGCGTACTTTCATAAAACATCCCAGCATCAACCACGTCCATGAGGTACAGACATCCGCTGTGCTGGTCAGGAATTTTCAGCAATACTCTTAGAGACCCATCCATTTAGTGGCTTAAACTCAACTGTAAGGTTCCAGTCTTCCTATTTGAGCCCATAGCCAACACAGCTTTGGGTTGGAGCTCAAAATCCCACAAATAAAAGGATCTGAAAGGAGATTAACCCCAGGCCTCCAAGTCCCTAATCCATGACACTAATCACTATGCCATGGCAGTCCTTCGAATGAGACTATAAACCGAGGTTCCGTGTGTGAACGCACGCATAACATCTTGCACACACGTAAAATCCCATCACCAACTTTCGGAAGAGAAGGCCAGTTTGGCCGTTGGTATGGATGACACGTGACACATAGCATGCACCTTCCCCGAAGATGGAGTATGGCTGCCTTAATGGCGGGATAAAAAAAAGGGTCATACACACAAAACTCCACTGCCTGGCTATACAGGGAGTGTCCGCAGGAGTATCAGCCTGCGTACGCAGAAAGAAAGAAAAGACTATGCCATGGCACCTGTTAGATTCCTCACCGATGGGCATCGCAGGCTGGCTGCCTGTTGCTTTTGTTCCTCATCTGGCTTCAATGTCATCACATTGATTGATGATGCATTTCTCTCAGGCCTCTGGCACAGTCTGCTTGGTGTTCCAGTTTGATTACCAGTGTATGCTGGGGGGCTTCTTAGGGGTGGGTTTTCCATCTACTCTTGATTCAACCTTATGCCACATAGATTCATAATGTCACTGGTGATCCATGATTTGTTCTTCTTGCTGTAGCACTGGACTTCTTTTGCAGACTCTAGAAATTCTTCTTTGATGTCAATGAGATTGTTAATATCATCTAGCAGACCGAGTGCTCAAAACCTGCCCCCCTCCCCCTTCCCCCATTGACCGAGTACGGTTTTCTCTTGGCTTAGAGCCTTGTAATGATCAAGGTCAGTGCGAGTTTTCTCATTCATTGGGTCTGACTTGTAATTTGTAGCTTGTCATGATTGCCACCAATTTAATACCTGAAAAAGCTCTGCAAGGTTTTGACTTTGTCAACACTCGACTTGAACTGTTGGAAAGCAAAGCTGAAGTCCAGCTCAGTGTGTTATACTACTAACAAATCACAGAACGTTTTTTCTGGACAACTTGTGTGACGTGGGAAGATCAAGTGAGTTCATCAGGATGAGCCACTGGCTGCTGCCAAACTCTAGAAGCAGCAGTCTCCTGTCATCAGTCTCTCCGTCCCAGAGCAGGCAGCCTGTTGTACATGGATCACATGCAGCTGGGCTTGTTTTGACATTCCAGTTTCTAAAGATGACTCTTTCTTTAAAGTGTTGCAACATATACTAGGATGATGTGAGGTGATGTGTGATGCCCCATGAGTTCGCAGAGACAGGTTTGGCAGTGATACTGCTGTATACCGACATGCACTTGAAGACAGGACTAGTAACAATTAAACGGACCATGCCGGTGTTTGGTCATTCCTTCCAAACAGATCCCATGACTTTCATCAGTTGCACTTTCTCCAAAGGCTATCCGTTTCATTTGAGCTGACCTGAGAATGTCACATGTATCTGGAAACAAGACTCATACTCCTCCTGGAAGAAGTGATCAGGCAGCCCCATGTGTTAGAAATACATGTTTACTGTCCCTACTTGGTTCTTGTATGAGCTGTGAATTGCTGGTCCACTGCGTGTATCATTTTCAGTAAGTATTTATACTTATCTGAATGGAGTTTAAGCTTTCATTTAATGCCATTTGCTTTAGTTCTAGTGGACACACTTGCCAACATATTGATAAACGAGCATGCACATTTCCATCCACGTCTGCATCAATCCCAAGATATCAAACATGACACCATGTTTTGTGACTAAAACTTTCTTCTTTCCCTCAACAAGGTCAGCAAAATTTTAATACAGTTCTGGCAAATAACAAAAACTCACAAAATGGAACGTCTATTAACAACTTCTCTATAGTTCCTCTCTCCTCAATGCAACCAAAAATGTTGCGGCAGATTATTTCTCTCATATCATGACATTTTCAACTTCTGTAGAACAGAATTTCACTATTCCAACAAGTAACTACCTACCAAAAGTTTATAATGACAATTCTTACATCATCTTCAGTTCTGAACTTTTACAGTATTTGGAATGACATACAGTTGCAGCCTTGGCTCTATGTGATCATTGCAGCAATTGTCTACCGTGTGTCTCAAGAAAAACAAAAGCAAATAAGTGTCACAGCACATACAGAGTGGGGTGGGGAAGATGAAAAAACTGTAGGGGGAAGGAGGAAATTGGTTCATGAAACTTTTCTTTAACAAAATTCCAACATTTTTCTGGACTAAATTTTTACTTTCCTTTACCCCAGCATATGTGAAGTCGGTTCCAATGGCGGACACTTAAATTTTGTTAAGAGGCAAATGCAGCAGTTTAGGCATGAATTTTGTGCAAACTACGATATATTTTTTTCAAACATCAATCAAAAGAAAGACACAGACATGTCTTGATCTTCGTACAGAAACGAACTCATTTTGCCAAAAACATTTGGAGATCGATGCTGAAGAAGCCAGCTTGACGGAGTTGAAAAAGATTCCGTACTTTACAAATTTGTGATGAAGCCTCATCTATTCGTTGTGAAATTGCTGACTTACAAAGATTTGTTTGATTAAAGCAGGCGAAAGTGTAGGACTGGTCAACTCAATAAACCAATTCGGTAATCTTTTATTCTTGTGAATTGCCAAAATGTTCACAGTTTACACAGCGATAAACATCACAGTCAAGTCCCAGTGAATTGTCATACCAAATCAAGATTGTAGCACAGATTGATAAAACAATGAGCTTAAATGTCTGCAGTTGTTTGCAATAGACAAATCACCTAATCTTAGTTCTAAATCAAGGGCTGATGAGATGCTGAATCGAGATTGACCGACAAATGGGACGAACACTTCGATCCCCCCCCCCCCCCCCCCCCCTCTTTCACATTTAACTATAGTGTATTTCCCTATCTGACATACTTTTCTGTGCTATATATGGAACATCGTACAGAGAAACTGGTCTGGGTGACCCACAGACATGTGGCAATATTGTACCAGAATTGCTGGTATCATGGTCAACACACGAGGACTGTCAACATGAAATATGGACTTCTTACTAGACTATTGTGGCACAATAAAAAAAAAAACCACCATAACAATCCACAGAAAAGCATTTCATACAACATTCACATCATCTTCATTCAAATCTGAACTGCAGTATACCCCCACACACAAAAAAAAACATTTTTGCTCTGACCATCTGCCATACACTGAAATGCTATCAACCTAAATCCTCTCCGTGTTGTCAGTTCTGTTTATTAGTTTGTTGGTTTCATTTTGCTGTTCACACTTGAGATTGAAACAAGAATCCACCCTGTGAACAATGACAGGGCATTTCAAGAAAGTTATTTACTGGTAACATAAACTCAACAAACAAGCACACAAAGAAACAAAACAACAACAAAAAAACCCAAACAAACAAAAAAATAGGAAGAAGGACAAAAAAGAAGGGAAGGGTGAAGCAGAGAGGAGAGGTAGGCTGGTACAAACAAAACAACAAACAAAAACAGGAAGAAGAAAAAGAAAAAAAAAAGGGGGGGGGGGGGGGAGGGGGGGGGGAATGGAAGGGGAATCATTGGTCGAAGGAAGGACAAATGTCAAAGTGGGTCAGGATGCCCCAGTGATCACTGGGAAAGCATCGAACCCCCTCCAGCCTCTCCAGCCCCACCAGTTCGAAATACACCGGCTTCACGGCCGCCGTGGCCTCCCTCTGCCTCAGGAACAGGCGATCGAAACGCAGCTTGGTGCGCCACTTTTGATCGGAGCCCAGGTTGTCGTTACGGAAAGTGTCCCAGGTGTAGCGGGCTTCCTTCCGCCTTCCTGTTGCCTCCCACATGTCTGTGATGCCCTCTTGCAGTCCCCCCACCTCCTCCAGCTGTCACACGACAACAGATCAGGATTAACTCTGGGTCCATGGCAACAGATCAGGATTAACTCTGGGTCACCACCTCCTCCAGCTGTCACACGACAACAGATCAGGATTAACTCTAGGTCCATGACAACAGATCGGGATTAACTCTGGGTCCCCACCTCCTCCACCTGTCACATGACAACAGATCAGGATTAACTCTGGGTCACCACCTCCTCCAGCTGTCACATGACAACAGATCAGGATTAACCCTTAACCTGGTATATATTCGCTATAGATATTAAAGAGCCACTGGTGAATTAACAGACAGAAATTCTCAGAAAAACGTGCATCATCTTTATAGGCTTCTATCTTGTTTCTTGTGCATATTTGAACAATATACCCAGAATGAAAAATGTACAGAAATAAACAAAGAATACGAAAAACACAATGTTAGTGATTTAGTGGTCAACTGTAATTCACTCACCTGGATTATATTGGAGAATACAGGTAATCCAATTCGGAATCACACCAATATGCACACACATACACACACAAACACACACACATTCATTCTTGGGGTTTATAGCCCTGCCAACCACGGAGGCCATATCAGGGCTGCCCAACACACACACACACACACACACACACACACACACACACACACACACACACATACACACACACACACACACACATACACACACACATACACACACACACACACACACACACACACACACACACATACACACACAAATACGCTCACACACACACACACACAAACACGCACACATATGTCAGATGCACATGCAGACACGCCCACTCATCACATTACATTAGCAATCAATTATCTAAAAGACAAAAAGTCATTTTTACTTACCTGAATTCTAAATGAAAAAATAATGGTGTGTGTGCATGTGTGCGTGCATGCGTTTGCCAGAGAGAGGGAGAGGGAGAGAGAGGCTCGCACAAAAAAAAGGCTCGCCTTGAGTTGGGCTTCAGATTGCCGGCTTCAATTTTCCGTTGAGCATACAAGTTGGTTTGCTCCATGATCGACCTCAAAATATCGTCACCAACAAAAAGCTGAAAATAGTCCAAAGGATGAGGATTGGCAGGAAAGTTGTCAACAAGCAGACGGCTTTCACCTTCGAACGGCATGTTGATTATTCCATCACCCCCTTCACTACTCCAACACTCATCTTCATCATCTTCAAAGTCTCTGTTGTTTGGGGCTTGATTCATGTCTCTGATGTCGCCCTCAAGCATCACATTTTGTAGAACAGCTTGTAAATCTTCTAAGTTACCATCCTCTTCATCTACATTCTCTACATCGCGGAAAAAATCTTTGAAAAAGTCCGGAAAAACATTCCTACCACGATCCACGTTTCGCGCAGCCGCCATCTTGGTGGTTTTGTTTACGCTTCGACAAGCAGTCTGTATAATCATAGCACAGACACTGAAAACATTGCCTGAACACTGAATATACAGGTTGCAGGGCCCCTCTAGCCTGTATTCCACAAATTGTAGCGCCCCTGACCTGGTTTCTAAGCCAAGAACAATAACCCCAAGCGGCTGATTTGCGTCACTGTGCAGCGCGACTATAGTCGCAACTACCAGTCGACAGTATAAACAAAGCAGCGCGACTATAGTCGCGACTACCAGGGAAAGGGTTAACTCTGGGTCACAACCTCCTCCAGCTGTCACACGACAACAGATCAGGATTAACTCTGGGTCCATGGCAACAGATCAGGATTAACTCTGGGTCACCACCTCCTCCAGCTGTCACACGACAACAGATCAGGATTAACTCTAGGTCCATGACAACAGATCGGGATTAACTCTGGGTCCCCACCTCCTCCACCTGTCACATGACAACAGATCAGGATTAACTCTGGGTCACCACCTCCTCCAGCTGTCACATGACAACAGATCAGGATTAACTCTGGGTCACCACCTCCTCCAGCTGTCACATGACAACAGATCAGGATTAATTCTAGGTCCATGACAACAGATCAGGATTAACTCTAGGTCCCCACCTCTTCCAGCTGTCACATGACAACAGATCAGGATTAACTCTAGGTCCATGACAACAGACCGGGATTAACTCTAGGTCCCCACCTCCTCCACCTGTCACATGACAACAGATCAGGATTAACTCTAGGTCCATGACAACAGATCAGGATTAACTCTAGGTCACCACCTCCTCCACCTGTCACATGACAACAGATCAGGATTAACTCTGGGTCCATGACAACAGATCAGGATTAACTCTGGGTCCATGACAACAGATTAGGATTAACTCTGGGTCCCAACCTCCTCCACCTGTCACATGACAACAGATCGGGATTAACTCTAGGTCACCACCTCCTCCACCTGTCACATGACAACAGATCAGGATTAACTCTAGGACCATGACAACAGATCAGGATTAACTCTAGGTCACCACCTCCTCCACCTGTCACATGACAACAGATCAGGATTAACTCTAGGTCCATGACAACCGATCAGGATTAACTCTAGGTCACCACCTCCTCCACCTGTCACATGACAACAGATCAGGATTAACTCTAGGTCCATGACAACAGACCGGGATCAACTCTAGGTCACCACCTCCTCCACCTGTCACATGACAACAGATCAGGATTAACTCTGGGTCCATGACAACAGATCAGGATTAACTCTAGGTCACCACCTCCTCCACCTGTCACATGACAACAGATCAGGATTAACTCTGGGTCCATGACAACAGATCGGGATTAACTCTAGGTCACCACCTCCTCCACCTGTCACATGACAACAGATCAGGATTAACTCTGGGTCCCCACCTCCTCCACCTGTCACATGACAACAGATCAGGATTAACTCTAGGTCCATGACAGCAGATCAGGATTAACTCTGGGTCCCCACCTCCTCCACCTGTCACATGACAACAGAAACTCTAGGTCCATGACAACAGATCGGGATTAACTCTAGGTCCATGACAACAGACCGGGATTAACTCTGGGTCCATGACAACAGACCGGGATTAACTCTAGGTCACCACCTCCTCCACCCGTCACATGACAACAGATCAGGATTAACTCTAGGTCCATGACAGCAGATCAGGATTAACTCTGGGTCCCAACCTCCTCCACCTGTCACATGACAACAGATCAGGATTAACTCTAGGTCACCACCTCATCCAGCTGTCACATGACAACAGATCAGGATTAACTCTGGGTCCATGACAACAGATCAGGATTAACTCTGGGTCCATGAAAGCAGATCAGGATTAACTCTGGGTCCCCACCTCCTCCACCTGTCACATGACAGCAGATCAGGATTAACTCTGGGTCCCCACCTCCTCCACCTGTCACATGACAACAGATCAGGATTAACTCTGGGTCCCCACCTCCTCCACCTGTCACATGACAACAGAAACTCTAGGTCCATGACAACAGATCAGGATTAACTCTGGGTCCATGACAACAGATCGGGATTAACTCTGGGTCCATGACAACAGATCGGGATTAACTCTGGGTCCATGACAACAGATCAGGATTAACTCTGGGTCCATGACAACAGATCGGGATTAACTCTGGGTCCATGACAACAGATCAGGATTAACTCTGGGTACATGGCTGTGTGCATGAGAGTAAGCCAATACAAGAACAAGACCTCAACCTATTCTGCTGTTTCACTAGTCTTACAGCTTTGTGGTCATACAGTCTCACTTTCAGTTGTCACATAAACCAGCCCAGTACCTAAGACCTAATTCAGGCAGTCACCACATACGACAGCAAAGTCCGTCCTGTGATGAGAAAAGGCAACTCACATACATGTACAACACTAAAACACAATGATTCAACTACTGACATACATGTACAACACTAAAACACAATGATTCAACTACTGACATACATGTACAACACTAAAACACAATGATTCAACTACTGACATACATGTACAACACTAAAACACAATGATTCAACTACTGACATACATGTACAACACTAAAACACAATGATTCAACTACTGACATACATGTACAACACTAAAACACAATGATTCAACTACTGACATACATGTACAACACTAAAACACAATAATTCAACTACAGACCTCCTTATGGAGGATAAACTCAGCTGTGTTGAAGTCTTGGCCTCATCATCAGGATCACTCAAAAAAAACAAAACTGGGAGAACAGGGAGCCAGCCTCACCTCCGTAACCAGTTACACAGTAAGAGTAATCACCCTTAGTGAGTTCACTTCATTGCACCATATTCCGACTAGGTCAGTTTTCTCCCTTTCCTTCAAGGAGGAACATGCTTCTCTCTTCTCTCCAATTTGTGCTGGGCACTATGGATTCTCTCAACGCTTGTTAAGCTCGGCTTGTTTCTGAAGGAGAAGCAACCTTTTCTTGAGCTTCTCAAAAGGAAAATTTGGCCAAGTATTCCCCAAAATTTACCCTTAATCACCATTTCTCTTCAACAATCGGTCCTGTCGTTGTCCACCTTGCTGACTTCCTTGTCGTCCTCTAAACCTGCTGGTACTTCACTGGCCTCGCATGTCCGTTTTAGCACAACTGGTGCCTTCATGCCAATGCACTTAAGGTCTGCGTCTTTTGTACTTGATGTTCCCCGTTTTCACTTTGTAACACATGCAAGGACTGGACCCGTTAGACATGGCATACAGTCTGTGGGTTCGATATTCGGGTCTGCCAGTTTGGGCAAAAGAGCTGGCCATCTTTCCCGACAGCACCCATGCAACAACAGTTCTGAGGTCTGTGGAGATGGGCCAGCATCTCCCCTCCCCCCTGCTTCATGCTTTTGATCTGTAAGCACCTTGCAGATGTTGATCTGTAAGCACCTTGCAGATGTTGATCAGCGGTAAGGGAGTTTGTACAGGATGTGGTATCATGCTTGCCCATTGCAAGGCTCAGAGCCGAGCGGTTTTCTGAGTGGAAGAGATTCAGCAGGGTTCCCTGCTGGAAAAAGAGCAATTCACAGCTAGTTGCTGGGGGGCTTGGACATTCTCCGGCCATGACCATGATGCAGGTATCTTCAGCGCGAATGTGGACACAAAAGAACAGGTGATGACATTGAGGAGACCTGTACTGATGATGTTTATTATTGTTACTAGTACTGGATTACTAATACAGCGCATATCCTTGATAAATATTAAGCTCTAAGTGCTTTACAATCCATGCTCTCCTTTACATAGCGGCCTGCCTACCTGGGAAGAATCAACTGAAGAACTGCCTGCTGGTGCTTCATTCAGTCGTTTCATGTCAATCAGGCTGTCAGACACCTGATTTTCCATTCACATTTTCATTCTTTCGGTGCATGCTTTGTGTGTATATGTCGTCCATACTAATGGCCAAACCGACCTTTTCTTTTGAAAGCTGGTGATGGGATTTCAAAGGTGTTCACATACTGGACCACGGTTTATAGTCTCATTCGAAGAATTTTTGGGAAGTAGAATCTGAACCAATGTTAACTCCAAGGGAAAAATCACCCTGTACTGAAATGATCTATGCTTCTCCCCTTCTTCCAGCAGTCCTTAAAAAAAAGGAAAGTGCACCAAAAGATGTGCCTGGTAATCTCCACTTGCCCCCGAAACTGGACAAACAGTGGATCAAAACTGGACAAACAGTGGATCAATCTCCTGCTCAGTCTGCTGATGAAAGATCCCGTACACCTTCCCAGGGCTTATGAAAACGCAAAAAATTGCGTACAGTACGCATTAAAACTCTACAGGACACACTGGGTGTCCGTGTAAGGGGTCCCCAGGGACCCCTTCAAATTTTGGTGAAGTCAGACATAAAGTGAGAAAAGACTGCTTCAACATCGTAAGTTGGGTGCCGTAACATCGTAGGTCTGCTACACTTCGGACCGAACCCATCCCTTTTCAAGTTTGAACAGTAACAAAGCGAGTAGGGCAGCCTCCTAACAACATACGTCGGTCACTTTTGTCGTCTGCTGAGGCTGACTGACTAAGCTTCACGCTAGGCCACAGCCTCGTTTTCAGTTGACCAAATTTTCCTACTTTGAGCCATGTGATGTCACGATGACGCTTTTCATTTTCCCGGCAGGAGAGAGGCATTTCCGCGAAGCCTTTGTTTCCAACATGTCTCTCGAAACGTGGTTAACGAAATCATCGTCGCAAAAGCGAAAAAGCGTAGCAGAGGAGCAAGATCGAGAACGGATACAATTTTTGATGTTTATTTTGTTGTTTTTATTGTGACGATGTGTCTGTGACAATTGCAGTGCGCGTGCAGGGATGCAATTTTTTAACGTATATTTTGTTGTTTTTATTGTGGTGTAGGGACCCCTTAATGTTAGCCTGGGACCCCTTAAAAATCTGATGAAGGGGTCCCTGGGACCGGAAAGATTTTCACCCCAGCAGAAGCCCTGCCTTCCTGCAAGTCTGCGACTCGCTGTCTCACCCCGGTTTGAGGAAGCGACACTTGCCCCCTGTGTCCCTCTCTCTCCACGCCACACCAGCTTTCAGTCAGGTGATACAGCTTTAAAGAGAGACAGGCATGGACACAAACCATTTGCCCCCTGTGTCCCTCTCTCTCCACGCCACACCAGCTTTCAGTCAGGTGATACAGCTCTGCAGAGAGACAGGCATGGACACAAACCATTTGCCCCCTGTGTCCCTCTCTCTCCACGCCACACCAGCTTTCAGTCAGGTGATACAGCTCTGCAGAGAGGCAGGCATGGACACAAATCATTTGCCCCCTGTCTCCACGCCACACCAGCTTTCAGTCAGGTGATACAGCTCTGCAGAGAGACAGGCATGGACACAAATCATGGCTGCTCAAAAATGGTCAACCTTGAAGGTGTATGACACCAAATGGAAGGCCTCTGCAGAACGGTGCAGTCAGGCTGGTGCAATAAAGTGAACCAAGGATGATCACTCTTTCTGCATAACTGGATATGAAAGCAACGTTAACTCCCTGCTCTCCCGATTTTTTCTCTCTCTCTCTTAGATCCTGATGATGTCCCCTGCCAAGTGGAGGTAAGCCATTTGTTTTTGAACAGATCAACATATGTAAAGCTAATTGCTGTGGTAAAATTCTTGTTTGATTTTCATACTCGGTTTATAAAAGGATAGTTAAAAAACATTACATAAAATGTTGATTGAAAACAAACAAATAAATAAATAAGGATAGCAAAAAAAAACAACCAGGCAGGATGAGATGTCAACGACAGACCTGTTTACCCCAAATCTGTGTACCTGTAACATCTCGGGCAAAAACCTGTAATCTGAAAAAAAAACAACCAGGCAGGATGAGATGTCAAAGACAGACCTGTTTACCCCAAATCTGTGTACCTGTAACATCTCGGGCAAAAACCTGTAATCTGAAAAAAAACCAACCAGGCAGGATGAGATGTCAACGACAGACCTGTTTACCCCAAATCTGTGTACCTGTAACATCTCGGGCAAAAACCTGTAATCTGAAAAAAAAAACCAAAAAAAAACAACCCACCGCAATCTTCATAATCACTACATTTTCGCAACTTTTGAAGATTTGGAAGAGCCGGCCGCTGGCGCGTAAAACCGCTTCATCGCCACCTTTGACGAGGTAAAAGACGCAAGGCACGCTGGAAAATGTCTTCTTACTGCTTTTGACTGAAACAGTAGCAGACGAAACTTCGCCTTTAACAATTTTCTTTCTTTGATTTTTTTCCCCTTAATTTTTTGTTGGGGGGGGGGGGGGAGGCCGTAATTCCTGTAATTTAGATTTTTTCCCCGTAAAAAATTACAGCAAAATCATAAGGGTAAACAGGTCTGCGAAGAGGAAGTATAGGGTCGGCGGGGGGCGGAGAGAGATGGGGGGACAGATCAAGAAGCCAGAAAGCAACAGCCCAATGGTGCAAAAACAAACAGCCCCAAAATACCACAGCAAAAACCAAGTGACATACATAAATGCGATATTCTTGCATTCAGACACGCATAAACACACTACTGACGCACCTCTTTGTCTCTCAAATTCAGGTCCCCACCGAACAGAACAGTGCGATCAGACTGCGACTCCTTCATACGCTTGAACGCCATCTGGAGCTGCCGTTTTCGTTCCCCTGCATGTGCCTTTGTGCTCTCTAGGTGTGAGGTCATAACCGTCATGGGAACACCCTTCACGCAACACTGCAGATAAATAAACAAGATCAGGATCAATGACACAATTTGTTTGCAGAGTTCTGCTCAGGTCTGAGCTTACACAACAAGGCTGTACTCTTTGCTGTCTTTTATAATATATTCTTATGTCAACAAAGTCTGAGAGATACGGACATCTGGAGTGTAAGGAAATTCCAGCAAAACATTCACGAGCTGTATGGATTAAGATGATGAAACTTGACTGTAGTTCCAGTCCATGCCACACCTAACTGTGGATAGGAGCCAGCCAGGGCTGAGAAATCCTTCAAATGGGATTTGAACTTAACACCTCTCAGCACACAGACCAGCATCATTAACCACTGCACGCTATGCCAGTTGGAAGTAAATCATGGATCTTCAACGTATGCTTACAATTAATCATGTATTTCGAATATCCTTAAATTCACGTTTGAGTTTGCTACAGGTTCATAAACACAAGTCGTACTTTTCTCTTTCATTCCCCCCCCCCCCCCCCCCCTGTTCAGTTTTGAATGAAAGGAAATCTTCCATCTAAAATTTCATTCAATCTAACATACTTACCATGGCTCACTAATGCAATAAGCAGCGACGGTTTGCTATCCCTGCCTCCCACACAAATAAAGTCTGTACAGACAAGAACCCGGAAGGGGCCTCATGCCTTGCGCATGCTCAGATCATTCCTCTTTTCGAGGTAACTAACATTCAGACTGTGAAGTCCTTAGGGAACCAGGAAGGCAGGGAGGAAGGGAGGGAGTCTGCGTGCGCCACGGTAAGTATGTTAGATTAAACATAATTTCAGAAGGGAAATTTCCTTTTACTTACACAGACTATGCCGTGGCTCACTAATGCAGAGTAGCACCACCCAGGACGGCTCACCTGGTTAACGTCTGGAGGAGCGGGCAAGGCCAGGGCGTGTGGTGGAGGTGAGATGCTGAGCCACCACAGCTGAGGCAATACTCTTCAAACCATCCTCGAGCAGGTGGGAGACGTCACGCAGGTAGAACTGGATAAAAGTGCCCGGGAACGCCAATATGCGGCGTCCAGGACACTTTGAATGCTGGCAATGTGGGCGACTGCCAGCAACAGGGCCCATGCTCTAATTTCATGGGGCCTTGGTGAAAAGACAGCCAAATCCGCGTTAGGCCTCGCCTAAGCAGTTTGATTACTTCTCTCAGCCATCGACAGATTGATGAGCGTCTGATGTCCCTCCTTATAATTTTCATTGTAAGCGAGAAACAGGTGGCGCTGCCTCGAGCGAGAAGATTTCGTCCGTTTTCTATACACTTGCAAGGCATGCACGGAACAGAGAGTGTGGTCTTCATCATCTGGGGGCGAGGACAGAGGTCAGAGGATGAATGGAGATAGTAGGTGAAGGAGAACCTGGCGACTGGCTTTTGGCTAAGAATTTCGGGAGAGACCTAAGAGACATTGAACCATCCGGTTTGAAGGCTATGTGACACTGAACCATCCGGTTTGAAGGCTATGTGACACTGAACCATCCGGTTTGAAGGCTATGTGAAACTGAACCATCCGGTTTGAAGGCTATGTGACATTGAACCATCCTGTTTGAAGGCCATGTCTCTGGGATGGCCACTAGCAGCATAGACTTCACTGCAGCGCCTCCCTGAAGCCAGAGAGACCAGAAAGCTGTCTTGAAGGAGAGGAACACTCCCTGAGGGGCTCATGAGGAAGGAGCCTCAGGGAGGATAGGACTGGAAAGAGGTCCCACGCCGGGGTACAGCGAGGGGTTCGTGCCTCTTGTAGAGCAGATCCCCTGATGAGATCCCGCAGGAGTGGGTCGTCCACAAAGGAAAGGCTGCCTAACTGGCGGATGGTGGTGCAGACAGCAGCCCTGTGAACCCTCACAGAGGAGGCAGTGTAAGTTTTTTCTCAGATGAAAGAAGGGTGAGGTAGTTCGCTAACTCAAAGCAAGAGGGGGAGTGGGGCGACACCGCATGGGAGGAGCTCCAAGAAAGCCAGCCGCTCCAGTGGACACAATACACCCCCTGTGTGCCCGGCCTGTAAGCTTGCTCCACAAGGCCAATTACTGCGGGGGAAGCGCCTTGTGTAGACAGCACGTCCTGGACAGTAGCCAAGCGTGAAGGTTTAGCATGTCTGGATTGCCGTGTGGAATGCCCGACTGTGGCTGGAGCAGGGACCTTGTCAGGGTGAGCTTTATCGGAGGCTCACGGGACAGGTGTAGCAGATCCCCAAACCACACTCGGACCGGCTAGGGAGGGGCCACGAGGATCAGAGTGGTCAAGTCTTCCCTCGCTTTCCGTAGAACTTGTCCCAGGATGGGAATGGGAGGGAAGGCATAGCCTATAAGGCCCAACCACAGGATGGATCGAGCGTCCACCACCAGAGCCTCTGGATCCAGAACTCAGGATACCTATTACTGGAGGCCTTAGTAAAAAAAGACAACCAAATCCGCGTCAGGCCTCGCCTAAGCAGTTTGATTACTTCACTCAGTCATCGAGAGACTGAAGAGCGTCTGATGTCCTCCTTAATACTTTCATTGAAACACAGAGAAACAGGTGGCGCTGCTTCGAGCGAGATTTCATCCGTTTCTATACACTCGCAGGGCGTCCACGAAACAGAGGGTGTGGTCTTCATCGTCTGGGGTGAGGATAGAGGTCAGAGGATGAATGGAGATTGTAGGCGAAGGAGAACCTGGCGACTGGCTTTTGGCTAACAATTCGGGGAGGCCCCCCTCATGCCCTTCCCTCCTTCTTTCGCTCCTCCTCAGGCCCCCCAGGCCTCTCAGGTCTTAGACCAGGAGGTCCATTTGCTTTTAGTCAAGGTGGAGACAAAGGAGGTCATTTCCCATTCCTCTCCGGGATTTTACAGCCAAATCTTTGTCGTCCCCAAAGCTTCTGGGGGTTGGACGCCCCTAAACAGATTCCTCCGAGATCTCTGTGAACCTCATGGAAGGCGAAACCCCGACCAGATCACCCGCAGGGCCCACAGGCTTGCGGGAAGCCGTTCCCAGGGACAAAGTCGCTGGGACAGACTGCCCAAAGGGTCGCCTGTGGGTGGTGATGGCCCCAGGTAAGGGGTTAGTCACTGGGGGTGAGCCGGCTGCGAAGAGGCAGGCTTTTGACTCTGACGCCGGGAGCCTGATTGGCCTTTGGTGGGTTGTCTAGCCCTAGTCCCTTTGTACCCAAAGGATCTGTGGGCTTTGGCCTGTGGAGTGCCCTGGGGTCGCCGGAGCCGGGCGCTTCCCTGTGGGGCGAGAGGGACCTGTGTGAAGGGCAAGGTCCCTCCTAATTTCTGCCTGGCTCTTGATAGTTGCCTGAACATGATTCCCAAAGAAAGAACCAGTCTTAACGGGCAAGGCTCTAAGACAGGTTCGGGAGGAGGAGGAGCGTGCGACCGACGATGCCATGAGCACGGCATCCTGCCTTGCCAGAACAGAGTTTAGATGCAGCCTGGCAAAAGCACCCGCTGAATATTTGAGCCCTTCCGCCACGGACTGGATAAAGGCCATGATGGCGGATGGGTCAGAGGGCTGGCAGAGAGCAAAGGAGTCAGAGTCCAGGTCCTTCAGGACGGATACCAGACCTCCCAAGGAGTCCACAACCGAAACCGCCTTCAGACCCCTCCCATAAATCTCCTCCCAATCCGTGAGGCAGCCCTCTGAGAGAGTGACCTGCTGGTGCTGAGACCAAGACCTCTCCTGCAAAAGGAGGAGGCCCTCTTGGGAAAGGACGAGGTGGGAGTCTGGGATAGAGTCATGGCCCATGAAGGCCTTACATGAGAATGGGCACGTCATGAACTTCCCACATGGCCAGGCCGCTGGGAAATCAGGAACAGAACCAAAAGGAATGTCATGTGCCTCCCTGCCCCTAACCCTGCTTTGTGCCCTCCTCATAGAGTCAGCTACCATGCCTGACTCCTTTAAGAGAGAGGTGGCAGGGGCGGAGAAAGGAAGTGCACCCAAGGCGAGCTCGGCTGCTGAAGGACTGGGCATCTTGGGAGGTGGATACAGCTCCTGGCACGTTGGAAGTCAGGTGGGACACAAGTCACTGAAGGAGAAGGAAGAGGGTATGCAGACCTCATCCTCTGACTGCTCAGAACTGCATGCAGAGGAGGTGACCGATCTGGGTGTGGAGGAACATGGGAGCAAACCCGATGGTCCTAGGTGGTCTGACCCTGCTGGAACCCCCGAGGAGGGGTCTGCAGCCAGGTTGGCTTGGGGGGAGGGGGGGGGGGGGAAGAGGCTGGTGAAGGAGAGGCCTTTGCTGCTGGAACGCCAGGCATAAAGCCAGGCCACCAGGGAAACCCCGGGGCAGGGGAAGTCCCATGGCAGAGAGTCAATGAGCCATGTGAGGGGCCCTTGGCTCCCAGGCTCAGAGTTCTGCCCTACAGCAGAGGGGAGCTGAGGCTGTGCCTGCCCTACAGCAGAGGGGGGCTGAGGCTGTACCTGCTGGCCCAATCCGGCGTAGGGAGACCCTGAGGGTCCAGCTGCCTGCGGTTTGCCTGGCATGTGCCAGGGAAACCACGCACTCTGTCCCATGTAGGAGACAAGAGGTAGGAGCCTGGGCAAAGCCAGGCAAGGGGGGGAGGAAGGGAGACAACCAGGGCTGATTGTCAGACAAATGTAAAGGGTGTGTTATCTCCCTTGGTTCGGCCGACGGCCACACTCGTAGGAGAGGGCCTGAAATCGGGCGAGCGGGTGTAGAAGTGGCCAAGCCTTCAGACTGTGCCTCGCCCGACCCTTTATCCCCAAAGAAGTGGAAACCTGCATCCATGACTTGGCCATGGTAACAACATTGTACAGCAGAACCTCGGCTGAGCTGTGTACGGGATGCAGGAACGGGATTGACAGAACCGCAGCTGAGTCGATCACCGTGAGAATGTGAGTGGTGTGACAAGCTTGCCGTCACCTCAACAGAACCGCAGCCGAGTTGAGGGAGCCTTGGAAAGAAAGAGACCAAGAAGGGAGAGAGAGCGACGAAGAGAAAGAGGACTTCAGAACGCTAGAAAAAGCGCCATCCTGCAAGTTGGAGGGATCGACGGACGAAATCTTCCGAACCCTGGCTTTGCCACCCAAACGCTTCACATACGTTTCTCCCTTAAAGTGAAAGCATATGCAAGAACAACAAAATCAGCAGCAAGAATCAATCCATTGTGAGAAAAAGAAATACTTAGCTGCTCAGAGTGCATGAGGCTTGCAGGGAATATGGCTGCCCAGAAAAGAGGAATGATCTGGGCATGCACAAGGCAGGAGGCCCCTTCCGGGTTCTTGTCCGTTTTAGACTTTATTTGTGTACGAGGCAGGGATAGCAAACCACTGTCGCTTGCTGCATTAGTGAGCCACGGTATAGTATGTGTAATAAAACACTCATTTATGTTTGAACTCTTCTCTTACCATACACATTCAAAGGTGACACACATATGCCATAACACACATATGTACAGACACTCTCTCAGACATGCATAAACACTCATTTATGTTTGAACTCTTCTCTTACCATACACATTCAAAGGTGACGCACGTACGACATACACACACATATGTACAGACACTCTCTCAGACATGCATGTGTAGGCACATGACTTCTTTCACATGCATATTCTCTCTCTTTCACATACATGTAGACACTTCCTTGCTCTCAGTCACAAACATGCACACACTCGCTCTATCTCATACACAATCTTCCTCTCCCTTATACCAATATAAACACACAGTGTCTCTCTGACATTGAGGCACTCTTACTACCCCCCTCCCCACCTCTCTCTCTCTCTCTCTCTCTCTCTGTGACTCACTCCCCTTCTTTTCTACAAAGGGTTTAAACTGTCAAGAACTCTTTTATCTTGTCATTCATCGCATGTGATTAACATTAAACAGAAATTAAACTTTCAAGAAAAACCTGCATGATGAATACAGCATAAGCATCCCCAATCTTATACAGAGGCATGAATAGCAACAAATTTGAATGTGAAACTTATGGAAATAAATCTACAGTTTTAATCACCCAACTAAAAAATACTGGGAAGAAAAAAAAAGGAAGACAATATACAAATTAAGAACACACACACACACACATGTACAAGAAAACAGAGACAGACAGACAGACAGACATACAGAGACAGCAAGAATGAGAGAGAATCAGTATATGTAAAGAAAATACAAAGAGAGAGAGTCAACACATAAAGAAAACACAGTCAGAGAGAGAGAGAGAGAGAGAGAGAGAGAGAGAGAGAGAGAGAGAGAATTAAGTGACACTTACACAAATTCAGTTTCTTTTTTAACTGCATGATTAAAACACAAAAACTGCCATGCCACCAGACTATCAAACAATTAATCCCGTAGCCCAGCAACACACTGGATCATGCAACACTGATTTCATGTGTATCCTTCGTTGAAAGGATCATGGTCTTAGAACAAACCGCTTTGTTTGTGTCCTCCCCTTTACCCCCTTCCACGTACACACACCCACCCACACACACCCATACAAAGTCACAACAGCACAAACTCACATTTGCCACAAGCAAATTGCGTCCCATCATGCTGGAATGGAAGGGGACGACCAGGAAATCGTCCAGCATGGTGCGGGACTTGTGAAGCAGGAGGGCAGTGTAGTAGCCTTCTTTGCTGGCCGTCCCCCCGCACACCACGCGGTAGTCCGTCCCCAGCCCCTCCCTCAGCATCGTCTCGCTGACCCCACCACCTCCTGCAGCAGCACCACTTCCGCTTTCTCCCTGCACAGGGGCAGGCTCATTACAGTCCAGCACTGCAGGCCTGTCATCACACCGGCTTAAAACATCATGGCCTGAACAACAAAATGTCCATAAACACAAAACCTACAAAACACTCTCAACACATTCACATTAACAAATGTGCTGCAAAGCCAACCGTATTAACAAGTTTACTGAGTTTTTCATTCACAATGTAAAAAGTGAGCAAAGACAATTAAATGCAAGAAAACAGACCTGGTGAGCGACATCTACAGCAGAATGGCAGAACATGGCAGAATGGACGGCGCATTTATACTCTGAAGAGTACTTGCATTCTCTCTACCTAGCTACCTGATTATAACACAGAAAGTTCGCATGTAAGAACAAAACATGGCAGAATGGACGGCGCATTTATTCTCTGAAGAGCACTTGCATTCTCTCTACCTAGCTACCTCATTATAACATAGAAAGTTCGCATGTAAGAACAAAACATGGCAGAATGGATGGCGCATTTATACTCTGAAGAGCACTTGCATTCTCTCTACCTAGCTACCTGATTATAACATAGAAAGTTCGCATGTAATGTGAGGAAAACAAATGTGTATAGACCTTCTAGAACAAAGACAGGTAAATGGGCTACAAGGGCAGGAATAACAGTAAACACACACACACACACACACATTACTGGTTACTGAACCAATTTAATCTACTCCTAAATGTTGTCGTCTTGTCTGCTACACAGCCTGAAAGAGTTGAAATTGTCAGCCTTCAGACTACATTACTCTGACATTTTCATAAGTCTCTTGTGAACAACAATGGCCAAGCTTATGGACATTTTGATCTATATTAATCATGCAGCGCATCTCATGAATCTTAAGAGTTATAACCTTAGTGCATGCTCTGTGTTGAAAGAGAATCAGACACACACACTTGCTGTAACACAAGCCCTGCATATTCACATGACTAAAGCAAAAAGTAATCAGCCATGACTCATGCTTACTTCTTGATGGTTTCCATGACAGCCTTGGTTCGCTGCTTGAGGTGGGCCGATTCCAGACCGTCAATGTTCCAGGACAGGATGCGGATACGGTGTGGGTCTGGATCTACCACCTTGGTACTGTTCTTTTCTTCTCTAATTGGACATTTACATTCACTGCTTTAAATCCCAGTCCACTGCACGCGGCCACACCACAGCGGTCACCATGTCAAAAGACAGCAACAACAAAAACGAAAATGAACAAGTCATTGAATCCATCACGAAAAAGAAAAGCACACATATTTGATTTAACAAAATCTTACAGCAATTCTTCACATCTGAACTACCGATATTCATGAGGCTATCAACCTACGCCTTCCTTACGCTGTTAGCCACTGTATTTGATTCCTCTCTCCAAGATTAAAAACTAAGAATTTTACAACTAAATGCAGTTTTACGACATATTTACCTACCCAAACAAATGCCTTCTTCCTACTTGATGTGGAACAATACCATATCATCAGGATCCCAACACCCCCTCCCCAAGAATCATGGATGCTTAAGGAGCTAACTTCCCTTAAATTCCGAGACAGGCCAGCTAGAGTGACTGCCCTTTGTGAGCTCAGAACATTGCACGATATTTGAACTAGCTCAGTTTTCGCGTCTTTTCCCTTTGGTAGTTACATTTCTTTTTTCACACGTACCTGTCCAAACAGATGCCTAAATCTGGAGAAAGACAGTGGAAGCATGTTCACCTGAGACTTGTTTCCTGCTGCTTCAGTTTACAAAAGAATGTCTCTGCACTGTTTTCCAGCTAAGAGACTGGTGCCAGAGTCTTAAACGGCCTTTGAAAGGTGTCTGGACGCTTAATGCATAGTCCTGGCTCTCTATCAAAGGCTCAAAGGAGTACCAGAGCCAAATGTAATGTAATGTAAAAGGATATTTATAGAGCGCTTTACCTCCCGAGAGCCCAAGCCTTTGAAAGGTGTCTGGACGCTTAATGCATAGTCCTGGCTCTCTATCAAAGGCTCAAAGGAGTACCAGAGCCAAATGTAATGTAATGTAAAAGGATATTTATAGAGCGCTTTACCTCGCGAGAGCCCAAAGTGAATATTACAGAAACATGATAAAATACTAATTCTAACTCAGAGCACACACACACACACAAACACACACGCGCCCGCACACACATACACACCACACAAACACATGAAAAACAAAACACACACACACGCAGACAGACACACGAGTGCGTAAAAAAAAGCAGACTCGTGCACAGAGATAAGTGGATATTGTTAATCATTCCAGGGGAAAGGATGTGTCTTTAGGGAGGTTTAAATCAAGAAAAGAAAAAAAAAAACCCAGCCCCATCAGGATCAGGAAAAGGAAAAGGTCCACAAGGTAAGCAATGACGGTGCAGGTAAAGCAAGACTAAAGCAACCCACATCATGTATGAAAACAACTTTTGTACATAAACTATTATTGTCAAAGGTAAGTCAAAACACAGACAAAATCAACTAGCGGCAGATTAGGCAGATCACTTTTTCCTTTTCAGTTTATTTACCCAGTCAGGATAGATGCGCCGTCCTCTCGACGATCAAAAAGAATTCCATGTCCTTGGTCATGTCATCGAAGTAAAATCTACCGAACATACTCTGCGACTTCCAGTGTGCTGCCTGACAGATGACAAAGCCTGCAGCACCACCAGAGGGCGCAAAAGGCAGAAGGAACACTGACTTAATAAACCCTGATATTCACTCTGGGTGGAAGCGGTTTCTGGACGTTGACGAAAGCCTAGCAGAAAGCCTATCCAAGCCAGGAGTTTATCATCGGGGGTCTGATAGTAGCACTCCGCTCACCCCGCCTTAAAATGGTGGACATGGAGCCTGACTCTTTCCTCTGAAGCTACATCTTCAGTGCTCTGACAGGACAGTGAGCCCACTGCAACTTCAGTCACCAGGCCTGGGATTGGATGCCAAAGGAGCCAGCAGAGGAAAGGCTGTTGTCAGCGGCCACTCGCTGGGCTCCATGGTCTTTGCTGGGAACGAAGGACACGTCCAGACACTGACTGTGCTACCTCAAGGACCCTGGGTCCCTGGACGACACATGAGCCTCAGACACTCCACAAGCTGAAGTTAACATGACGGAAAAGCACATCTTGAAGGTGAGATTTCAAATAGAGCATGTGGCGAGAGGTAAAGTCACTGGAGATCAGATACTCCAAGACCAGTGGCACAATAGAGCATGTGGCAAGAGGTTAAGTCACTGGAGATCAGATACTCCAAGACCAGTGCCAGACTCCACTTGAGGCAACGACCGTGTCTTACAGATCCTGACTAGGAGTACGCAATGAGCTCCACTGAGAATGGATCATGGCTAATATCAGTGTCTCTTCTCATTACTTTGAATATTTCACCAAAGGTTGTCCTGAACCCTCTGAGGGTGTTCACCTTCCTTCAACATTTTCAGCTTCGGCACCAGCTTGCTCACACGACTAAGAGATCTGCCACTAACTGTCATACACTATCAGAGTAGAGGGTCTTTGCCCAGCCCCGGTCTTCACGCATGAAGGGCAGAAGCATCTCCCGCCAGAGAGGTTATCGCCTGATGTGCAACTGGCATGGACACGGAGATGTGGGGTCTGCCTGCCGTCTCATCATTCTGGGCTGAAGTAACAAGTCCTCCCTTGCATGTAGAAACAAAAGAAGACTGATCAAAAGGTTGGTCCAACTCGCTGTCCATTTCCACAGGCTCATTTGACATTTCTGCCTGGCCACCCTGTTTAGAACTGCAGGAAGAAGAGGAGACGGGGGTAACGTCCCTTCCCAGGAAATCGCCAGAACATCCACAGCAAAGGCTGATGGGACTTGCATAGGAGACACAAAATCTGTGAGCTGTTTGCTCCATCTGGTGGACGACAGATTAACATGGGGTGTTCCCAGGACAACAATTGGGATTCTGATTTGTTTGCCATCCATTCCGAAAGACCTGCCCCTTCTTGGAAAGGGAGTCTGCCAGAACACTCAGTTTGCCCAGAATGTGCCTTACAGGGTGGGAGATTTTCATGGACGGACAGAACAGGCGAAGAAAGACAGCGAAGGTTGTTCAAAGACCTGGAGTGAATGTTCACTTGATTCTTCAGGAATGCCACAACCGTGAAGTTGTCTGATGTGACACCAACCGTGGGAAGCCAGAAAGACTGCTCTTATCTCAAGGACACTGATGTGTTCTGTTGCCTCCTTTAAATCCTATCTGCCACTGAACTCAAGAAAGACGGGATACAGATCGCCCAACCTCGATTCGCTCATGTCAGCATGAATTACGTGCAGTAATGGGGGGGAGAAGAGGAGAAAACCCAGACCTCAACCCAGTCAGATCCAGCCTGGATGAAGGCCAGACGCAAAGGACCGACTCTCAGGCAGCTGTATATCTAAATTTGCTGAAGACTGAGTGGATAACTTCTGAACTAAGAGCTGAAAGTTTCCCATTCGCCTTCACCATGGCTGGTCAGAACAGTAAGCACATGACATGAGTGAAACTTTCAGTGGCAAATCTTGCTCTTGTTGATAACTTCAGTCATCTTTCTGTATAGAGATAATGCCAATCTCTCCTGTCAAAACAAAACAAAACAAAACAACAAATAAGGCTTTGTCTTCTCTGGTGGACTGCCTAGATACTGACTGCTCCCTGAGAACTGCTGGAGCAAAGTCTGAAACAGGCTGGGCTGTGTGTGGCTATCTTTGGGGAAATTGGCATGAGCAGCCCACCCTGGAGAGATGCCACTGATAAACCACAGAATATGAGATTAAAAAAAATGGGAAAAAAAAGCAGACAGCAATGTCACACACAAACTACGGCTAAAGAAGACAGCAAGAATATTCAACGACAGGCTGGAGAACAGCTGAGCTGAATAATCTCTGAAAGAGACTGGGGTCCAGGGGCCTCTTAGGCCCTGGTAGTGTCTAGGGGCAACACCCTGGTAGTGTCTAGGGGCAACACCCTGGTAGTGTCTAGGGGCAACACCCTGGTAGTGTCTAGAGGTAACACCCTGGTAGTGTCTAGGGGCAACACCCTGGTAGGGGGCCCAGACGGGCAAAGCCCCCTGGCCGAAATGGAATCCAAGCAGTTTTGAAGACCCTTTCGAGGTCTCTCGCGATAGGCAATTTACTGTGCAAGAGACAATGTAATCAAAACAAAATAAAATTGGAAATGAAATGAGGCAGGGAACAGTAAACAATAAACAGTAAACAAGTGGGGTAACTAGGTCCCATAAGAAAACCTAACACAGAGTAACTTTTATTCAAGACTGGCACAGCCTTTTAAACTTGAATAAAGTCAAGACAAATACATAGACGAACAATCTAATAGTGGGGGAAAAAACAAGCGCAAGCCAACAACTCAACTGTCTTCATAGTAATGACTTGGCAAAGATTTGAACTTAAGGAGGGGGGGCGGTGGAGGGGGGAGTTTGAAGATGGAGAAACTGGGAACATGAAATTAAGAAAATATATTACAGATATGAAAACTCTTCACTAGCTGCATAAGGGAACCATCGTAATCCTCCTTAAGTTCAAATCTTTGCCAAGTCAGAAGACAGTTGAGTTGTTGGCCTGCGCTTGTTTTTTCCCCCATTATTACATTGTTCGTCTATGTATTTGTCTGACTTTATTCAAGTTTAAAAGGCTGTGCCAGTCTTGAATAAAATACTCTGTGTTAGGTTTTCTTATGGGACCTAAAGTTACCCTACTTGTTTACTGTTTAAAACAAAATAAGTAAATGCACACACATGATTATACATACACACACACTCGCTAATACCCACACACACACACACACACACACACACACACACACACAGACACACACACACACAGAGGCACACTTTAATCTAATAAATTTCTGCTAAAAAAAGATCAGTTTGTTTCAACAGTCATACATGCAACTCGGTTATGAAAGAACACTATGTTTTCGGGTGGACATGATCACCGTAATTTTGTGCATCTCATTTCTTGTTGCTTATGACCAAGCCCACCACAGGGGTACGTATGACATCAGTTCTCACAACTGTCACACCATCAAAAAATTTAAAAAAAAAAAAAAAAAAGAGGGGGGGGGGGGGGGGGGGGGGAGAGGGAGAGCTAAAATATCAATCTGATCAAGAAATCCAGTCTGACCAGCTGCCGTGGCAAGTGGTTAGCGTCACGGACTCCCAGCTGGGAGGTCGTGGGTTCGAATCCCATCAAGAGTCATGTGGGTTTTTCTGCCCGACCGGCTCCTACCCAGAGCTGAGTTTGCTGTGGACTCAAGTTGGGAAGACTGGGACCACACAGTCGAGTTTCATCCACTTAATGGATGCGTTTCTGAGAGTGTTGCTCAAATTTCCTGACCAACACTGCAGGTGCCTGTATCTCTTGGGCCTGGTTGACGCCGGGATATATTATGAAAGGAAGCGTAGAGTACAGCCCTGTCAAGTAGTCTCAGACCGAAATGGAAATCCGTAGCATCATCTTAATCATCCTCATTCTCATCGATCAGCATAAAGAAAAAAAGTATCAAATTCTGTGGCCCTTCATGCCCTGCTCTCATGGTGACCTCAATTTCGATGTCCTCTCTACGTCTGTGGTCTTGGTTTGGCTCTGTCGGGGTCACCGGTATCCGTGAGTCCATGGGGGCTGTCGCTGGACGGATGTGGTGGCACCATCTGGAGGGAGAGCTCACTCATGATGGCTCCGCGACTACGCAATTATTGTTGTCAGTACGGGGCTTAGTAGGTGGCATCCTGTGTATGTTAGTTCAGAACAGGCGCCACTGAACACCACCAAAGTGACTCGGCAGCAGTGCAGTGTCTCCTCCGGTGGGTTGCCTCTTGACGACTTGACATTGGCTGCTCCCTGTGGATTTTCAGTGCCGGGGCTGCGGCGGGGCTGACTGGGCTGTGGCTGTGGACAGGGTGTCGGAATGAGCGGCGTGTGTGCACTGCCTCTGAGGTGGCACAGAGATTGGGGCAGCAAAAAAAAAAAAAAAAAAAAAAAAATCCAATCTGCTCTGATGGCAGTCCAATGCTCTTGAAGCATCACCATGCTGCCTGCAGTGCACACGCTGACATCGCACTGTCAGAATCATAACTGGTGTAGTTCAGCTCTTTTACAAAACAAAAAAGCAACAACGTGCCATTCACAGCTTGTTCATTTTCAGAAAATGTTGAAAAACGCTGACTGAAATTGCTCGCTTTTGTAGTCTTTCTAGACCACTCAAATCTCCTTCAGTTGACAATTGCACAGAGCTGCCAACCTGCTCATGCGGCTTACAGTAGCATTTCACAATTTTCACAGTAGCATTTCCAATTTGACAGTAGCAACTTAATTTTGCGCGCGTTCTAAAAAGAAATCAGGCCTATAACCAGTTTTACGGACCACATTAAAGCTACAGTACTCTTAGTATACCTTCTGGATACTAACACCGAGTTAAATATGTTAAAATTTCAATTTGATTGATAGAATAGATTAAAATATATCCCGAGCATATGCATGCATTAAGCAACCAATGCTTATAAAATAAGATGATTGGGACACAAAAAGCTGTGAGGCTATCAAAGTCCAAGTGAACTGAACTGAACTGAACTGAACTATAAATGTTATTATACAGAGATGAAGCAGAGGAAGAGGGCAAATTGTGAAAAAAAAATCTATGTGCTACAGTAAAACCGAAGGCGGAAATGCAGTTCCGACAGACCGACAGAGACGTTACTTAGCGCTGTCCAAACAAAACGAAAGTATCTTCGAATTTTTTTTGTTTCGCCGTAGCAATTTAATGATCGTAGTAGCGTCGTAGCAAGCATTCTCTTGGCGTAGCAAACTACGGCGATCTCGTAGCAGTTGGCAGCTATGATTGCACCTTCCTCAAACATCTCATCTTGTTTTACAATTCTTGACACGCAAGATATCGTATTTTCCCTAAAAGCAAAGCCTAGGCATGATGCCCAACCATTGAAAAAAAAAAGGCTGAACAAACAGCATTCGCCCACATATATGCCTGCCACTCAACCTGGACTGGAAAAACTGGATACACTACAAGACTCAGAGTGATTCAGCATTTCATGATTTTTTTTTATTTTAAGCAGGGTTGTTTTTTTTTTTCTTAGATGTTCGTTGTCCCTGCCTCTGAAAATCAGGTGATTTTCTCCAAAATTTTCAGATCTGAGGAGAGTTCTACAGCCTGAAAAAAAACCCTCAAGTTATTAGAAAGTACTACAACAAAGAGATAGCTGAAAATGAGAGGACAAAGTGAAACCAGCATGTTTCTGACACGGCTTTACAGTGACTTACTCTGGACGTTGCTCAGAAGACGAAGCACTGTGTGCTGACAGTGCACCACTTGCAGCTCCCGACTGGACGCACAGCTCTCACCATTCTGCTCGAAGAACGCGTTCAACGCATGCTGCAAAAATCAATATGCCCATTCGCCTACTGAAACCAGGTTTTTAAAATATTTTTTATCAGACTAATTGGACTGATGCATGTAAAGCATCAAATCTATGGAAAAACATCAAACTGAACAACCTCAGAAGTATGAGCATGTTGGATTGGTTATATATTCATAAAACGAGGGAAAATTTTCACCCACGCAGAGAATGTATACACTAGAGATACTAATTCAGTGTCAAACTCTAAACAAAGTGTCTTCCTTCCCAAAACCACTAGGGATTTAGTGTTATCATCACATGCAGCTAAACACACAGGGCCTTTTAAGGACTGTCACTACTTCCAAAGAAAAAGGTCCCACCACAAATTAAGAAAAGAAAGAAAAACAACAACCCGAAGACAGTATCTACAAACTGACATTATCCATCATGACTACAAACAAATGAGCACCAAAGGCAGAATCTACAAACTGACATTATCCATCATGACTACAAACAAATGAGCACCAAAGGCAGAATCTACAAATGCACAATCGATTTACACCACGGCAGCAAACTAGTGACAGGCATCCTTAGGGACGGCAAGACTATGCCCCGAGGGGGCCAGCCATTCTACTTCATCCCCTTCATTCCCCCAAATTTGGGGGGCCGAATAGCTCAGTTGGTAGAGCGCCGGACCGTAATCCAAGGGTTGCGGGTTCGAATCTCCGACGGGCCCTTTTGGTACAGAGGGATTTCTTCTCTCGGAGTTAACATTGGTTCTGACTCCATTTCCATACAGCCCTTCGAATGAGACTATAAAACTGAGGTTCCGTGTGTCAATGCATGCATAACATCTTGCACACACGTAAAGTCCCATCACCAATTTTCAAAAGAGAAGGCTAGTTTGGCCATTGGTATGGATGACATGTTACACAAAGCATGCACCTTCCCCGAAGATGGAGTATGGCTGCCTTAATGGAGGGATAAAAAATGGTCATGCACACAAAACTCCATTCCCTTTGTTGGGCAGATGGGATTAATATTTGCCTGTCTATACAGGGAGTGTCCGCAGGAGTATCAGCCTGAGTACGCAGAAGAAGACGAAGAAGATTCCCCGAAACCATCCCTTCACCACCACCCATTCCCTCCCTTCCTGCCAAACTCCCTTTTTTTCTCATTAAAAAGATATAATAAATAATTTAATAAAAATTAAAGTTTTTGTTAAAAAGGTTACATGAAATACCACTTGGGCAAGAAGACATTGCAGAATGGATAGCTGGTGGACACCGTTTGCCAGATGAAAAAAAAAAAAAAAAAAAGCTGGGATGCTGGCAACTATGACCTGAGAAAAAAAAGTGTCTAGGATTAAGACAGGTGAATGGGCCACAATGGCAAACAACACTTGGCATCAGCAAAGACAGAACCCCCTACCCTGGACAAAGAAAAAAAGAAGAAAAGGTAAGAGTCACAGAGATCAACAGAAAAGTTGATTACTAGCACAGAACTTGTACAAGACCGGGATACAATCTCAACTGAAAGAGCCCCGGGGGCCAGACGTCGTGGCAAATTTAGCGTCATGTTCTCCAGACTGGGAGGTCGTAGGTCGACTACCATACAAGCCTTTTATTTGTGTGATTTTTCTGCCATGATCAGCTCCTACCCAGTGCTGAGTTTGCTATGGGCTCACCTGGAAAGACTAGGACCACACGGTTAAGTGTCATCTATGTAATGGATGCGTCTCTAACAGTACTGTACAAATTTCTGGACCAACATTGCAGATGCCTGCATGTCTCGGGCTTATCTGACACTGGAATATATCATTTAAAGTAGGCATATAGTACAGTTCTGTCTTGCAGTCTCAGACCAGAGAGGAAACCTGTAGCAACATCTTCATCATTCTCATTAATCATCATTTAAAAGAATTGTCACTAATTCATTTGAATTTCAATTTCAATTTCAAGACACTTTATTTCTTTCATAAGAACTTTGTGTTGTGGTGGGAGCACATAAACACATGACATATGAGTACACAACATTGAATAATATAAAATGTGCAAATGCACTCACACCTGCACATGCCCACAAATTTAAAAACAATATAAATAAAGTAAGGCTTATTTTCACATAAAACTATAATCAATAACTCTACCCAACATACACTCCATTTTACATCCAGTCAATTTAATAAAAACAGCTGTACGCTAAAATAAACCGTAAAAAAGGGGCACACACACACATACACACACACACACACACACACACACACACACACAATCTACACGGGATGAGAACTGAGGTAATTTTAAAATCATTGTCACTTGATTATCATCCCCTCCCAAAACATCTACACTCTCATTCTCTCTCCCCCCCCCCCCCCCCCCCCCCATCCCCACCCCTCTCTCTCTCTATCCAAGTCTCGCCCTCACCCTCTCCTCTATCTTTATAACGACAGCATTAAACATTTACTCAGGATGGTCAGGTCAGTGATTATTCAATGAACGGATTGAAATAGGCAAGAAACTACGATTCAGTCTGTTGGTTTCACATTTCAATTGCCGGAATCGTCTATCTGAAGGCATCTTTTCATAAAAGGGGAACAGAGGATGGGTTTCATCACATACAATCTTCTGAGCTTTCTTAGGCACTCTTATTTCAAACATTTCTCCTAAACTTTGTTGCTTAACACCAATAATCTTACCACACCGTTTCACGATCTTTTCCAGCAAGCATTTGTTTTTCACATTTAATCCACCATACCACACTAAAAATGAAAAAGTGATCACAGATTCAATATTGCTTCTGTAGAATGCTTTTAAAACATTACAGTTCACTCCAAGGTATCTCAATTTCTGTAAGCAATACACTCTTGACTGACATTTTTTATACACAGAGAGAGAATTAGAAGTGAATGTAAGTTTGTCATCGATAACAGAACCTAAGTACTTATATTCAGTCACCCTTTCAACCTTGCTACCTGAGATCAGTAAATCTGGAATAGGATCAGCATTTCTTCGGAAGTCAATGATCAGCTCCTTTGTTTTCTGGACATTAAGATCAAGGAAATTGGTGTCACACCACTGTGTAAAACTGTTCACAATTTCATTAAAAGCTCTATCTGAGTTAGAGAGATCTGTGACTGCAGTATCATCAGAGAATTTGATGATAAGGCTGTCATTATTACCTCTGCAGTCATTAGTGTAGAGAGTAAACAGACAAGGAGAAAGAACTGTACCTTGGGGAGCACCCGTTGATGTATAAGAAACGGATGAAACAGAGTTATGAAAGCGAACCCACTGGGGGCGATTTACCAGAAAATCGATAATCCAGAGAATGAGATAAGAGGAGATGCCAAGTTGCTTTAGTTTACTGGCCAAAAGATGGGGCTGTATAGTGTTGAAGGCAGAGGAGAAGTCAACAAACAGAATACGTGCGAACGACTTGGGCTTTTCTAAGTGTGTAAAAACATGATGGAGAAGTAAAAGTGTGGCGTCTTCAGTGCCTCTGTTGTGTTTATATGCAAACTGTAGGGAATCAAGCTGATCCCGAGTCTGCACTAACAGTCTTTTAATAAGAATCCGTTCAAAACATTTCATAAGAATAGACGTGTCCCTTCATGCCCTGCTCTAATGGTGACCTGTTTCAATTTTCTCTCCCTGTGTACGCTGCTAGTGAGGTTTTGTCAGGTTCACTTTTTCTGGCAAATTCATGGGGACTGTCACTGGACAGATGTGACAGCATCCTTAAGAAGGAGAACTCCCCCTAGCTGGTTCTGCCATTAAGCAATCATTGTTGTCAGAAGAAGGTTTAGTAGGTAGTGTTCTGCTGCATATGTTGGATCAGAACAGGCGCTACTGAACACCACCGAAGTTATTTGGCAGCAGTGCAGTGTCTTCTCCGACATCGACTGCTCCCTGTGGATTGCTGGTGACAGGGCTGTGACTGAAAGGGCCAGGCTGTTGTCATGGAAGGAGAGATGGAATGAGTGGAGATGGCACAGGCGATGAGATTGCCAAAAAAAAAATTGCACTCCACTTAAAATAGAACATTTCTGTGCCTATTCTAGATGCCATGCCGGATCCATTTCACTATCAATTCTGAATTCATTCTAGTCTATTTTGTCTTCACAACAATACACACTGGTCATCTGACCACGACTATCAATCAATCGTAATGACCAAACAGTATGCAAAATCACGTAACAACCTTTCACTGTCCAAATATGTCATAATACGGATGAGATTCCTTACATCAAGGTTCCACTGTCGATCCTGCAAGAAGAACATGGCCAGGGCACTGTCAGTGCCGGTCACTTCAGCAAATCGCTGACATCGTTTCTCACATTCTGCTGCTGAAGGGAGATCCGGATCCTCAACCTGACAGTCACTGTCATCAGACGACATCTTCTCCTGCCGGGTGGCCTCTTATTTCATCGTCTTCTGAAAATGATCCCAAATGATTCTGATTATGTGAAAACATATTTATTGTTGATCACAATCATTATTTTCTTTCATTTTGCACAAGTTTTCTGTTATCATTTTCAGTGATTCAGTGAATGAGAGCTTGTAAAATTACATGCGTTTGACTGTACTTGTGGCTGTGTGTGCACATATCACTCATATCTGTGTAGTCTGGTGGTGGTGGTAGTGTGTGTGTGTATGTGTGTATGCACGCATGTGTGTGTGTGTGTGTGTGTGTGTGTGTGTGCATGTGTGTGTTCATGTCAAGATGTGTATGCATGAGTGTGTGCATGTGTGTGTGTGTGTGTGTACAGGCATGTTTAAGTGATGTGTGCATGTGCATGTCTCACTGTCTGAATTTGTGTCACTTTACAACATAAATTTTACATTGATTCGTAACTGCAAGAGAGCAAGTGTATTTATGTCTGAGTAAATGTGCGTGCACGGCTGCCTAAGGATTGAAGTGACCGAGCCTGAAAACTGATTCTGAAAATTTTCCAGGCCAGACGTTATTCTTAAATTTTTTTTTTTTCTGGTCCAAAAGCACATGTAAGAACACATAAGAATGGGTGAGGACAGTGGCAGGGGAACAAAGGTGTGTGTGTGGGGGGGAAGGGGGGGGGGGGGGGGGGCGGGGGGCGGAGGGGAGGAGGGTTGGGGCATGGATGGTGGGGGTGGAGGTTCACTTGCTTCGAAATTACTTCAAAAGTAAAGGGAAGGGGCGAGGAAGAGGTGGGGGTTGGAATTGCTGTGCTTTCATGATGTGACGGACTGGTAATCCAAGATGCCCAAAAAGAGCAAAGTGTTGCATAAAGGAAATTTGCAGAGAAACAAAACTGTCCATTTCCAAACACCAATTGCCAGAATAAATATATAAAACAACATTCCCACACTAGACTATAAAATCTGATGTTCTGAGCATGTTGACCTGTCTTCCTGTTCTTGTAAACACTAAAAAATAATTGTGCTCTTCTGGCAAATTTCAGAATACTTACTCAAAATCTGCACTGTACCTCTGTCTGTCTCCAATACCTGGAAATCAATTAAGAGTTTTTTACTTTCATTTTGGAACACTAAGTACGAAGGCGGCAAAACTGACACAGTAAAAACCGAAACCGGGCAAACGTATCTGATATATTTAACTGCCAAAGAAACTAGTTCAGGTTACCGTTAAATTAAAGAAACAAATCGCGGTAATGAGAGATAAGGGCCGAAACACTTGCTTGAAGGGGGCTTCTCTTCTGAGGACCAGGGAGTAATACCTGATGAGTGGCGAGATGCGAGCATTGTTCCCTTATTTAAAAAGGGTGACAAAACAAAAGCAGAGAATTATAGACCTGTATCTCTTACATCCATATCAGCTAAATTACTTGAACACATAATATATAGTAGCATAATGGACCATTTTGACAAATATGATTTTTTAAATAACGCCCAGCATGGTTTTAGACAGCGAAGGAGTTGTGAGACTCAACTTATAACAACTCTCAATGATTTTAGTAACTGTCTTAACAACAGACAGCAAATAGATGCAATTTTATTAGATTTTTCTAAACCCTTTTGATAAGGTTGACCATGAGGGCCTGCTGCTTAAATTAAAAACACATTGGCATTGGCGGTTCTTTGCTAAAATGGGCTAGATCATTCCTCGTTGGGAGAACGCAGAAAGTTGTTGTGGAAGGGTCGTCATCCCATTGTAAACCAGTCTTGTCAGGTGTACCACAGGGAACTGTTCTGGGCCCTTGTTTTTCTTAATTTATATAAATGACATAAGTAGAAATCTCTCTCCTGGAACTACTATAAGGCTTTTTGCAGATGACAGTTTAGTATATAGAACAATCAGAAGCAAGAATGATACACGCATTCTACAAGAAGATCTAAACGCTTTACAAGAGTGGGAAAGAACTTGGAAAATGGAATTTCATCCTCAAAGTGCCAAGTGTTGCGTATATGTAACAAAACGCTCACTAATTAGATCAGATTATTCTTATATAATACTATCTTAAAGAAACTAATGCTGCAAAATATTTAGGCGTGATTATAGATAGTCGTCTCAAATGGAAGAACATTACAATTTAGTATGTAAGAAGCAAATAACATCTTAGCTTTCTTACACAGGAATATCAATGACTGCCCCCAAAAGGTTAAAGACGATGCTACAAAACACTGGTTAGACCAGTACTGGAATATGGTTGCTCAGTTTGGGATCCTTACCATCTAAAGGACATTGATAACCTTGAAAAAGATTCAGAAGAGAGCAGCACGGTTCGTAACAGGGAACCACATCAGAGAAAAGGGGAATACTAGGAAGAACTGAGGAAATTAGAATGGAAACCCTTAGAAGAGAGAAGAGCTTTTATTAAACTTAACCCCTTTTTCAAAGGCAGAGCTAAAGTAATTGATATTCCAATGGAACAACTAGTATTGAATAAAAGTAGCACAGGAGTGGCGGTCAGTGTTATACCATAGGGCCTACCTGCATCAATATTGACACCCACTTACATTCTTTTTATCCCAGTTCTGTACGGTGTGGAACTCACTGCCGGGTGCCATCAAGATTGCCACAAATGCAATCTCATTCAAAAAAACAAATTGATTCGACAGTTTTGAGATCTGCATATTGACGATTTTTTATTTTTACTTCCCTGATATTTTACTATTACCTGGGCCTGAATTTGGCCATTGCTTTTATCTTCTTGAATATCGAGTGCGACCCCTTGTTGCTAAATTTGCTCCGGGGGGCCAACAGTCTGAGTCGCACTGTTTTATGTTATTTTATTTTACTTTTTAACTTGCGCGCTGGTGACCTACTCGTTTTTGAGTTGCCACGCTCTCCACGAGTTTCTTTCTACTAGTTTAGCGTACTAAACTCAGGGGCCGTTCAAATGAAATCATTGAGGGTAATCTTGTAGTTTAGCGTACTAAACTCAGGGGCCGTTCAAATGAAAACACAGGCTAGATGCTTACAGACAAATGAAGAACTTCATAACTTTCTACGTTAAAAGTTCTTAACCCATCACCGCCTCACCTACGTTCTGCGCACTATCAATAGATAATTTACTTGTCAGTGATGCCCCTTTTTCATCGGCAAAAACACAATGAAATTGTCTATTAAGTGTCACCTGATCTTAAAAAAACAGCACCCCCTTCTTACAATTCGAAATCTGAGTACATCCACAAATCTTAGTAGTAGTACATAGTTTAATATTGATCAAGATACATCTTGTTCAAATAGTTGCACTGTAATTTATTCAAATCTGGATAGTTTCTTGAACAAGAAGAGCGAGTATTTTCATTGATTCAAGAAAAAAATGCGAGTGTGATTGCGTTAACTGAAATTAAAGCTAAACGACAGTTGGATATAAACATGCCTGAGTATTGTATTCCTGGTTATGATTGTTTTGTGAATAAGGACCCCATTTTAGGGGTAGCATTGTATGTAAAGCATTCCTTCATGCTCAACCTTGTGAGGAACTAAATGAACATGCGTTTCAAGAGAGTGTGTGGTGTTATTTTTCAGCAAAGGACAATAAAAACTTTTTACTTGGATGTATGTATAGAAGCCCTAGTTCATATGCTGAGAATGATACTAAACTTTTGGATATTTTACATTCAGATATTATTAAAAAGTTCGATCACGTCTGTATAATGGGAGACTTTAATTATCCAAAAATAAAATGGCAAGAACCTCGGGGGAAAACGAAGTGCTTGTGGAAGCAGTTAACGATACATATCTGATTCAGTCTGTTCGCAGTCCAACTAGAAGAAGAACAGGACAAAAACCTAGCTTGATTGATTTGATTCTTGTAAACGACGATAACCTGATATCTGAATTGAACACCACAGTCCATTTGGGGAAAAAGCGATCATGATGTTGTTGATATTTGATGTATATATCGCAATTGATGACTGTGACAAGCAAGCAAACATCATAAATATAATTATGCAAGAGGGAACTACAACAAAATGAGAGAGGATCTTAGAAAGGTTGACTGGACTGAGTTAGATAGTTTAGACGTGGAAACATGTTGGTCAAATATAAGAAATAAAATTCAAGAAGCAGTGGATTTATATATACCCAAAATTGGAAGTAAAGGCAACAAGAATTTAAGACCAAAGTGGATGAGGAAATCTGTATTAAAGAAAATTAAAAAAAAGTACAATTTATATAAAGATTTTTGATCACACAAGATGGTATAGATTACCAAAATTATATTAAGTTAAGAAATGAATGTTCTAGAGAGGTGAGAAAAGCGAAAGAGACTATGAGCATAAAATTGCAAAAAATAGTAAGAAGATCCTAAATGCTTCTGGAAATATGTCCGCTCAAAATTGAATGTCAACTCTTCAATTAGTCCCCTGAGAAAAGAAGATGGTAATATTGCAGTTAGTGATAATGATAAGGCGAGGTGCTAAATAAATTCTTTTCTAGTGTATTCATACATGAAAATATTGAAAATGTTCCTGAAATCGACAGCGCCTCTTATCTGATGGAAAAACTCTGTGTGATATAGTCATTACACATTAGCGATAAAAGAAAAATTAAGTAAATTGGATGTTGCTAAAGCTTCTGGTCCAGATGGTTTACCAGCTAGAGTACTAAAGGAGTTATGTGTAGAACTAGCAGTGCCTTTGTGTGTGCTGTTCAATAAATCAAAAAAGTGAAGGAGTGGTACCCAGTGATTGGGAAATTTGCAACTGTAACTGCTATATTTAAAAAAGGCACCAGGTCTGACCCCGGAAATTATCGCCCTGTAAGTTTGACTTGTATCCTTTGCAAAGTGCTTGAGTCATTTGTGAGAGATGCAATAGTAAACATATGAATGATTTTTCCTTATATTCAGATTGCCAACATGGATTTAGACAGGGTAAATCTTGTATGACACAACTTTTAGAAGTAATGGAAGATTTTACAAATATGATCGATGAGGGCTTGCTTTTGACGTAATTTACTTGGATTTTAGGAAAGCTTTTGACTCTGTGCCCCACTACCGATTGTTAAAAAAATTAGAAGGTTATGGTATAAATGGGAATATATACAAATGGATTAAGAGTTTCTTTCTAATCGAGTACAAAGGGTGAAAGTTGGAAATAATTATTCTTCAAATATAGATGTTGTAAGCGGTATTCCGCAGGGGAAATATTCTTGGACCTATTCTGTTCACAGTTTTTATAAATGACCTGCCAGAATGTGTAATTAGTTCATGTAAAATATTTGCAGATGATACGAAAATATATGATCCTGTAAGTAACCATCTTAATTACAAGATGATATTGATAATCTAATTAAGTGGAGTGAAACATGGAATTTATTTTAATCCAGTTAAATGCAAGGTTATACATTATGGAAAAAATAATCCCGGGGTATACATATACTATGAAATATAATGATGCTGTCTCAGATGTTGATTCGTTTCAGAAGAAAAAGATCTTGGTGTAATGTTTGATAGCAGTCTGAAATTTGACAAGCACATAAACAGTTGTAATGATGAAAGCAAATAAAATGCTCGGCATAATCAGACGGTCTTTTCATATTTGGATACTGAAGTTTTTACATTTCTATATAAGGCATTAGTTAGACCCCACCTGGAGTATGGAAATGTGATATGGAGCCCTTAAATTTTAAAAAGGCAATCAGCAAGTATTGAGAAAGTACAAAAAAGAGCCACCTTGTTAATTAAGGAATTCAAATATGTTAGCTATGCAGATAGATTGCGAAGGTTAAATTTACCATCGTTAAAGTTCAGACGAATAAGGGGAGCTTGATTGAGACTTACAAGCTATTTAAGGGACTTAACAGTTTCAAATTTTAACACATTTTTTCAACTAACCACTAATCAAATTACAAGAAATTCTGATAACAAAATCCAAATTAAATATTGTCGCACTAATATTAGAAAAATTTTCATTTAGTAACAGAGTGGCACCGTATTGGAACAAACTACCTGCGCACATTAAAAGCAAAAGATTGAATACTTTTAAAAACTTCTGGATACTAACGCTGAGTTAAATATGTTAAAATCTCAATTTGATTGATAGAAAATAGTAATAGAATAGATTAAAATATATCCTGAGCATATGCATGCATTAAGCAACCAATGTTTATGAAATAAGATGATTGGGACACAAAAAGCTGTGAGGCTATCAAAGTCCCAAGTGAACTGAACTGAACTGAACAGTAGTAGTAGTAGTAGTAGGGACGGCTTTTTGGCCTTAGGCTTACGGCCTATTTGCCTCCCTCATTATTTTTCACTTTTATTTCGGTCTGGTTGCATGGTAGAAAGAAACTCGTGGAGAGCGTGGCAGCAGAGAGTCCCCAGAAGAGAAGCCCTTCAAGCAAGTGTTTCGGCCTTATCTCCTGACACTCTAGGGGGGTTCGGCCAGGTGTGCCTATCTTATAAATAACATTATATTCAATCCACACTAAAGAAAAGGGCTTTCATTTTGGGTCTTCATCTAGGAGTTTTTTTTTTTAAGCTTTTGATGTCAGGTGATATTTGGTGTTATTAGGCAGTGCATTCCAATAATTAGCAATTCTGAAAGCAAAACAAGACTTTCTTTTGTTAGTATGGCAATGTCTGATAAAAATCTTGCCTTCATTATTTCTCGTGCAACCCACTTCTGAGAATCTGAAAAGCGCATGCACATTAACATCATCAAAATTATGGAATATAAAAAAAAAAATTGAATTTTGGTCTCTCTGATTCCTTCCTTTCAGCGAGTGTAATTTGGAAATAATGTAATCTTTCTTTATAGTTTAAATTACTGCACTCTTTCAGGATTTTAGTAGCTCGCCTTTGTACATTTTCTATCATTTTTGACTGTCTCTTGAGAGACTTAGCACTGTTTGATTCTGACGAATAATTGACAATCATTAAGAATGTCCCAGACAACTTGCAAATCTTTTAAAGAACTGTGCAAGATGGGGTATAGCTGAGAGGTTTAGGCTTGAGCCATTTCCTATACCACCACCACTAGGATTGGTTGCTGATGTGCTATACGTCTCTCTTCTTTTAGTCATTCATTTGTTTATCTTTACTGTATGTCAGTCATCTATAAACTGTATCTCTACACATACCTTCTCCTTCACCACATCATGGCATCTTTCAGTTATGTCCCTCTCCCTCCCCTCTTTCCACCCCTCCCTCTTTACTTCTTATTTTTAACGTAATTTATCGTGTTAAGTGTAAGTGATGAAAATGAAAGTTAAAAGATTATCCGGGCTCTTATCACGTGACGGTCACATGACAAGCGGGAACTTTCCAACATTGTTTTGTCATATTCGTTGGATTTGGTGGACGTTGGCAAGCAATTCACTGTACCAAAAGCAGTGTCACCACGGCGACAGTCAGACACAGAGGAAATCCATATCACCACAGTTTAACTTTATTTTTATTTATTAATTACATTAATTAACATGGTGACTGGGTTAGCAAAATCGGACGGATGCCTGTTGACCCAAAGTTTTCAGACATGACGCTGACAGTTTGACGTGGGTTGAAATAATGACGGTGAATGATCAGGTTTTTCTTTTTGTCCAAAAACAGTTGATGGGGGGAGGTCTGTTCTGTCAATACTCAAACAAAAGAAAAACATTTCAGTTTCATTGAACCAATCGTTGGGTCTTTCAGTCATGATCCATCGTGCTCAAGACAACTACGTTTTCGTTGGATTTTGACTGGTAGTTGACAAGGGTGGTTTTGTCCTTGAACACGAATGATGAGCCATGGCGATCTTACCCTGTTTTTAGTTTAAATGGTTCTGGAAGGAATGTCCTGTTGCTTCTAACAGTGCCAACGAAAGTTAGACCATTGTCCCGTAGCGTATTGGACAGCACCATGCCTGTGAAAAAGTTGTCAGCGGTTATATTTCTTCCTGTATTGTAGAAGGGCGATGACAGTTTGATAGCTACATTTCGCCCCAGGTTCTCCTGTCGTTGGGCACCGAGAGGTTTCCCAAGTAGGGTTCTGTAGCATGTTCATTCACTGGCTTTTGGGTAATAAGACGAAAGTCGAGAGGCTTCCGGTTGGAACACAACAATGTCGTCTGCCTTTGTTTTCGTGTGCCTGCGAGTATCCCTCTAAAACATTCCTTCCTTTGTACATCCGATACAGTAGATGGTGTCAGAAGCTAAACGAACCTCTTCTACATCATGGCAGATAATCTATACATTCGATCGCCCGACCCGTTGAGCGTTGGCGGCGGTAATCCGAGTGCGGCGTGGAAAAAGTGGAAACTCAAGTTCGACATCTTCCTGCAAGCCACAGGAGCAGCAGAGAAGACGGACAGTATCAAGGTAGGCCTTTTGCTTCATCATATTGGCGATGACGGCCTCGAGATCTACTCTAACTTTGTTTTCTTGGGGGAAAGACCTAATCCAGTCGATGTAGACAACCCTCTGCCAGCAGAGGACAAGTCCAACTACACCACAGTGCTAGCCAAGTTCGACCAATATTTTCACCAGCGCGATCCCCAGCTGATGCTCAGGGAACAGTTCTGGCTTCACCTGCAGAGGGAACCAGGGCAGAACTTTGAGTCCTGGCAACGAGTGGTGAGAGAAAAGGCGGCTGCCTGCAAATTCGGAGAGGTAGACATGATGGTGAGGGACAAGCTTGTTTTCACTTGTCATGATGACACCGCCAAGCTGAAGCTGTATGATATAGGTGCAAGCCTGACTCTACAAAAGACAGTTGAGATACTGTCAATGAGAGAGATGACGAGAAGCGAGCTTGCTAGCTCTAAAACCGCCGCAGTTGATGCAGTGTCGAGAGCGAGACCTGGTCTGGATGGAGAGAGACGCGGGCCTCCACGACAAAGAAGTGGCCAGGCAACAACTCCTGGAGGGCAAAGCACCCCTAACAACTGCGGATACTGCGACAGAAAACACCCATTGGCAAGGCCAACTGCCCAGCAGCAAGAAGCATTTGCAGAAAGTGCAACAAGAGGGGACATTTCGCTGTCATCTGCAGGAGTTCGGCGTCCGTGAAGGAAGTCCAACAAGATGAGCTGTCAGACCAGGATGAAGATGGATACTTCATTGGTGGAGTGCATGACAAGCACCCATCTGGCACCGACCCAGGATGGCACATCAAGCTGAAAATTGGCTCGCTGGACTTTACTTGGTGCATCGACACTGGCGCCCAGGTCTCTGTGATGCCAGCCAACGTCTTCAAACCAGCCTTCGGTCAGCTTCGACCTCCAGATCGCCGTCTTCTTGGCCCAGGCGACCAGCCACTGGATGTCATAGGATTCGCCTACATCAAACTTGCCCATGGTTGCACCCAGATATGGGAGAAGGTGTACGTCGCCCAGACTTCAAAACTCCTCCTCGGGATGCCAGCAATCCAGAAACTCGGATTGATCCATGACATCCCTGGAGCCTTTACCATACGCACCATACGTACGACACCCACAGCAGAACGCCAACATTCATCACGGAGGGAGCAGCCTGACTCGGCAGCCACTGATCCTACACATACCACCTTCACATCTATCGACGATGTTCGACGACGGTTCCCCAGACTCTTCAGAGGACTTGGGAGGCTTGAGGAGAGAACAGACCATCCTCCTCAAAGACAATTCAAAGCCCTTCTCACAGTCAGTTCCTCGTCGTGTCCCGGTCCCACTACTAAAGAAGGTGGAAGCTGAGCTGAACAAGATGGTTGAGAACAACGTCATTGTACCAGTGGACCACCCGACGGACTGGTGTAGCCCAATCGTCGTCGTACCAAAGACCAACGGCAATGTACGTATCTGCGTGGACTTGACTCGACTCAACAACAGCGTGAAGAGGGAAGTCTATGCCATGCCAGCAGTGGAAGAGACACTCAGCAAGATATCTGAGGGGAAAGTCTTCACCAAACTCGACGCCAATTCAGGCTTCCACCAGATCCAGCTGGATGATGAGAGTTCCAAGCTCACAACATTCATCACACCCTTCGGACGCTTCAAATTCCTAAGATTACCATATGGGATTTCCTCAGCTCCAGAATACTTCCAAAAGAAGATGGACACAATCCTGCAGGGACTTGCCGGAGTTGTGTGCCATATGGATGACATTCTTGTGTTTGGTAGGGACAAGTCAGAACATGATACAAGACTGCGGAAGGTCCTGGACAGGCTGTCCCAAGCTGGCCTCACCCTCAACCTAGAGAAGTTTGAGTTCGCAAAAACACAGCTTGAATACTTGGGTCAGATCATCGACTCAAACGGCGTGAGGAAGGACCCTGCCAAAGTCAAGGCCATCGTGGAGATGAGACAGCCAGAGAACATTGGCGATGTCAGGCGATTCCTGGGCATGGTCAACCAGCTTATGAAATTCGTGCCAAACCTTGCCGACAAATCCAAACCGCTGAGGGACCTACTACGCAAAGACGTTGCATGGACCTGGGGCCCAGACCAGCAGCAGGCCTTCAACTCCCTCAAGGAGGACCTGACCTCATCTGAGACACTTGCTCTCTACCACCCAGAGCGGGACACAGTCGTCTCAGCAGACTCCAGCAGTTTCGGCCTCGGCGCAGTCCTACTACAGCGTCAGAACGATGGACACATGAAACCTGTCGCGTATGCCAGCAGATCTCTCACAAAGACGGAGAAACGATACGCCCAGATAGAGAAAGAAGCCCTTGCAATTGTGTGGAGCCTAGAACATTGGGCTGACCCCTGATCGGCAAAGACTTTCATGTAGAGACCGACCACAAACCCCTGGTGCCACTGCTCTCTACCAAACTCATTGACGAACTGCCCGTTCGTGTCCAGCGCTTCCGGATGCGTCTGCTACGTTTCAGCTTCACCATCCACCATGTCCCGGGCAAGGAACTCCACACCGCTGATGCGTTGTCCAGAGCACCCCAAGATGCCAACGACTTGCCAGACGGTGACTTCACAGAACTGGTCGAGGTGTACCTCAATGCCGTCCTATATACAATACCTGCTTCGGACCACAGGCTGGCACAGATCAGAGCGGAACTGAAGAAGGATGACACTCTCCGCATCGTGATGCACTACGTCACCAACGGCTGGCCCGACAAGCAGCAGCTGAACAAAGCCACCAAGCAGTACAAGGCTGAAGCTGGAAACTTGACTGTTCATGATGGACTGCTCATGAAGGGACAACGATTGGTGATTCCGTCATCCCTGAGGCATGATATCCTGAGCCATCTGCACGACGGCCACCAGGGCATACTGAAGACAAAGGAGAACGCCTGCAACAGCGTGTGGTGGCCGTCCATAACCAAGGACATCGAAGCGATGGTCAAAACTTGCCCAGAATGCACCAAACATCGCAAAGCCAGGACAGAACCCATGAAGGGGACCCCGTTTCCAGACCGACCATGGCAGAGAGCTGCTGCTGACTTCTTCCACCATGACGGAAAAATATATCTCCTGGTAATTGACTACTACTCGAGAGACGTCGAGATTACTCTGATCCCCAACAGCACCACAGCAGAGGTGACAATTGCCAGGCTAAAGAAAGTCTTCAGCCGCCACGGTATCCCAGACATCCTTGTCACGGACAACGGCCCCCAGTTCGCCTCTTCCGACTTCGCATCCTTCGCCACAACCTGGGGATTTGATCATGTGACATCCTCACCCCACTACCCCCAGTCCAACGGCGAAGTTGAACGTGCCGTGCAGACCATCAAGAACCTCATGAAGAAGTGTGATGACGAATACCTTGGCCTCCTCATGTACCGCAACACCCCCTTGGCCAATGGTTTCTCCCCTGCTCAGCTGAGCATGGGACGCCGCCTCAAAACTCGTGTCCCCTGCACCTCGGAGTCCCTCCTGCCCCAGACCCCTGACATCAACATCCTGAAAAGGAAGGAGAAGGAGTACCGGGAGAAGATGACGGCGGACTATAACAGACGACACAACGTTGTTGCTCCTGAAGACTTGTTCCCCGGCGTTAATGTGTGGGTCCCTGACCTGCAGAAAGAGGGCACCGTCATCAAGCAGCATGAGGCTCCCAGAAGCTTCATCATCAAGACCTCTGATGGGGGACTTGTCCGCAGAAATCGGCGGATGACCCGGAAAATGCATCTGCCAAACAACCCCCTGTCCCTGGATGCACTGCCCATCCATGGTGCCTTCATGCCTGTCCCCCGCTCACCCCCCTTTCCTGATGTCCGACCCTGTGCCACAACATCGCCCGTACCACGTGCACCGGACCCTCCTGAACCTGGGGAAAGCAGACCTGCAACAGAGGGAACGTCAACGACACCACCCCAGGGACCAGTTGCAACACCTGCCCAAAGCCAACGGGACCTGCCCTTGACCCAACTTGCAGCAACACCCCGAAGGCCAACCCGAAACCGGAGACCACCAACCTATTTGAAGGACTATGACTATTAATTCGCGCGTACGCTCAGAACGGTCTAGTCATAACCCACTCTTCTAGTCAAACATGGACTTTAGTTCAGTTGAAAGTTGTGTCCATTGAATAGGTGATCGGTCTCGATTTCGACTCCGTTCGTTCCGGTTCGATCCATTTGAAAGAGGGAGATGTAGCATGTTCATTCACTGGCTTTTGGGTAATAAGACGAAAGTCGAGAGGCTTCCGGTTGGAACACAACAATGTCGTCTGCCTTTGTTTTCGTGTGCCTGCGAGTATCCCTCTAAAACATTCCTTCCTTTGTACATCCGATACAGTAGAGGTTCAGCAACGAGAGGGTAATTTGTTCCAGCTTCTGCCGCCCAAACGATCTTCAGACCATATCTGTCTGGCTTTGACGGCAGGTACTGAAGGAATGAGCAGCGTCCACGAAAGGGGACAAGCTGCTCATCGACAGTAATGAAGGGTCCTGGAATATAATGTTTTTTTTCAAATTTTGGGTAAATTCTTCCCCAGAAATCCCTGAATGGTGCAAACACATTATCACGCCTTCTGGCGTTGCGTGTTGCTTTGTCATCGAAGCGGATGAACGAGAGCAGCTGCAAAACACGATTCCGGCTAAAATTGGCTCTCACTAACTTCTCCCCATAAAAAGCATCAAACACAACCGTTGTAGGCAGCATGTTTTGCTTCATAGCACCAAGAAACAAAAGACATCCTACAAAGCCTTTCATTTCTGTTTCATCAGTTTCGACGAACTTTTCGCCTTTCTTGCGGATTCCCTCTAGATTGGTGTACTTTACAAGTGAATCAAATAATATTTTGGAGAAAAAAAAAACCAACTCAAAAGCATAAACAGGCTCTTTGACATGATCACATCCTGGTGTCTGATTTCTGGGAACCCTGAAAACATTTTCAGCAGAAATGCGCCCCATGGAGACAGGAGCTCACTGCTCCATCTTGTGCCATCTTTGGCAACAAATGTCTGGTCCTGACTGGCATGGGTTCCTGGTGCAGGTTCAGCTGTTTCGCCTGACCGACTTTCCACCTGGCTCGCAGCTTCCAGCCGAGCCCTCAGTAAGGGAAAATCATCAGCATCCAGTCCTCCGAGTCAGATGAAAACACGAAGTTTGGCCCAGAGGCAGCTTCGTTGAGCGTTTGAGCCTGCATGGACCTGTTAGCTGAAAAGATGACAATGCATGCATGAATCAAAAATGCAAAAGGCACATAGTCATCCTACAAATGCTTTATAGTCTCCACACTCTCTCTAACTGCCTCTCTACCTCCACGGATGATCATGGGCAAGCACATGCATAAAGAACACGGCCAGATCAATGACAAACAACACACCCCACCCACATTCCTACATCTCCACTCCATCCCTATCTGTCATCATGCTCACAAAAGGCACATGCGCACGAAATCGCCACACATGCACACACACGCGCGCGCGCGCGCGTGAACAGACACGCTAACATTGAAAACACAAAATTTATATGTGCCTTATATGATGAAAAACACTGATAACAGCAAATACTGCTTTCAGTATTCTGATCTATAGACATAAAAGAAACGTTTCAACTGAACCTACTTCCAGCGATACTCCTCAGAGTCGCAATGTCAGGCTCCTCATCGCTAGTGTGATCATCACCACTTTGGGGACCACCATTGTCCAGCTGATCAGGTCCGTCAAGCAGCCCTGAGACTGTAAAGGAAGACATTTAGTTGTTGGTGTTTTCGATTTGAAAATGAATGAGTCGTTTCAGTAAAAATCACGCAAAGTGGTCAGTGTCTTCTCTCATATCTTGGTTCACTCTTACATGCCAGACTGCTTTCGTACTATGCATGCACACACACACACACACACACACATACATGCGTGCACACACACGCAGACATCACACTCACACACATCTGCATGGATACAGGTCGCACGCGCGCGCGCGCGCGCGCACAACACACACACACACACACACACACACACACACACACACACACACACACACACACACACACACCACTCACTCACACACACACACAACACACACACACACACACACACACACACACACACACCACTCACACTGGCCTACAGAAGCTGGAGCACCAGGAGGATGTTTATATTACCAGATCTGGCCTGCTGCTGGTATAAAAAAAGAAAAGAAAAAAGAGACGTCGGTATCTCATACAGTACCGTTACAAGTAGTGTGTAGGCCTACAATCCAAATCACAGTAGGCCTACCCTGATGAATTGGTCACTGACCTCTGCTTTCAAAATCGTTAGTTGTCATGTATACATGTATTGTCATTTTTGTAAAGCACATAGAGCAGTCTTCTCGGCAGTCTGTTATATAAATATTCATTATTATTATTGTTATTATTATCATTACCGTAATTTTGCCTCCTGTACGATTGCTTTCCGAAACATATAAACATGATTCCCTAGATATTGTTTCGCGAGTTGTATGCTAATCAGATTATAAAACGCTTACCTCAGAAGTTTAGAATGCAGATCTGATGAATTTGACGTCGAACTTGCAGTCCCAGAGACACGTGGAGAGAGAGCGATTCCCGCCACTGTAGCAAAATTTGGCCACATGCGCATGCGCAGCAGTCGCGTGTTTATGTCAGTGATGCCGCCATTCTGTTGAGGCTGTGTCTTTAGAAGGCACTGGTCCGCTCAGACCACGACGTACGGCGCTCAAGGTTTGTTCTTTGAAAGCATGGGTCCGCTCGGACCCACAACATACGGCATTCAAGGTTTGTTCTCTTTGAAAGTATGGGTCCGCTCGGACCCACGACGTACGGCGCTCAAGGTTTGTTCTTTGAAAGTATGGGTCCGCTCGGACCCACGACGTACGGCGCTCAAGGTTTGTTCTCTTTGAAAGTATTGGTCCGCTCGGACCCACGACGTACAGCGCTCTAGGTTTGATCTTTGAAAGTATGGGTCCTCTCGGACCCACAACATAGGGCGTTCAAGGTTTGTTCTCTTTGAAAGTGTGGGTCCGCTCGGACCCATGACGTGCGGCGCTCAGGTTTGTTCTCTTTGAAAGTATGGGTCCGCTCCGACCACGACGTACGGCGCTCAAGGTTTGTTCTCTTTGAAAGTATGGGTCCTCTCAGACCCACGACGTACAGCGCTCTAGGTTTGATCTTTGAAAGTATGGGTCCTCTCGGACCCACAACATAGGGCGTTCAAGGTTTGTTCTCTTTGAAAGTGTGGGTCGCTCGGACCCATGACGTGCGGCGCTCAAGGTTTGTTCTCTTTGAAAGTATGGGTCCGCTCCGACCCACGACGTATGGCGCTCAAGGTTTGTTCTCTTTGAAAGTATGGGTCCGCTCGGACCCACGACGTACGGCGCTCAAGGTTTGTTCTCTTTGAAAGTATGGGTCCGCTCGGACCCACGACGTACGGCGCTCAAGGTTTGTTCTTTGAAAGCATGGGTCCGCTCGGACCCACGACGTACTGTGCTCAAGGTTTGCTCTTTGAAAGCATGGGTCCGCTCGGACCCACGACGTACGGCGCTCAAGTTTGTTCTCTTTGAAAGTATTGGTCCGCTCGGACCCACGACGTACGGCGTTCAAGGATTTTTCTTTGAAAGTATGGGTCCGCTCGGACCCACGACGTGCGGCGCTCAAGGTTTGTTCTTTGAAAGTATGGGTCCTCTCGGACCCACGACGTACGGCGTTCAAGATTTGTTCTCTTTGAAAATATGGGTCCGCTCGGACCCATGATGTACGGCGCTCAAGGTTTTGTTCTCTTTGAAAGTATGGGTCCGCTCGGACCCACGACGTGCGGCGTTCAAGGTTTGTTCTTTGAAAGTATGGGTCCACTCAGACCACGACGTTGCGGCGCTCAAGGTTTGTTCTTTGAAAGTATGGGTCCGCTCGGACCCACGACTTACGGCGTTCAAGGTTTGTTCTCTTTGAAAGTATGGGTCCTCTCGGACCCACGACTTACGGCGTTCAAGGTTTGTTCTTTGAAAGTATGGGTCCGCTCGGACCCACGACTTAAGGCGTTCAAGGTTTGTTCTTTGAAAGTATGGGTCCGCTCGGACCCACGACGTACGGCGCTCAAGGTTTGTTCTTTGAAAGTATGGGTCTGCTCGGACCCACGACGTAAGGCGCTCAAGGTTTGTTCTTTGAAAGTATGGGTCCGCTCGGACCCACGACGTACGGCGTTCAAGGTTTGTTCTTTGAAAGTATGGGTCCTCTTGGACCACGACTTATGGCGTTCAAGGTTTGTTCTTTGAAAGTATGGGTCCGCTCGGACCACGACTTACGGCGTTCAAGGTTGTTCTTTGAAAGTATGGGTCCGCTCGGACCCACGACGTACGGCGCTCAAGGTTTGTTCTTTGAAAGCATGGGTCCGCTCGGACCCACGACGTACGGCGCTCAAGGTTTTGTTCTTTGAAAGCATGGGTCCGCTCGGACCCACGACGTACTGTGCTCAAGGTTTGTTCTTTGAAAGCATGGGTCCGCTCGACCCACGACGTACGGCGCTCAAGGTTTGTTCTCTTTGAAAGTATTGGTCCGCTCGGACCCACGACTTACGGCGTTCAAGGTTTGTTCTTTGAAAGTATGGGTCCACTCAGACCCACGACGTGCGGCGCTCAAGGTTTGTTTCTTTGAAAGTATGGGTCCGCTCGGACGTACGGCGTTCAAGGTTTGTTCTTTGAAAGTATGGGTCCTCTCGGACCCACGACTTACGGCGTTCAAGGTTTGTTCTTTGAAAGTATGGGTCCGCTCGGACCCACGACTTACGCGTTCAAGGTTTGTTCTTTGAAAGTATGGGTCCGCTCGGACCCACGACGTACGGCGCTCAAGGTTTGTTCTTTGAAAGCATGGGTCCGCTCGGACCCACGACGTACGGCGTTCAAGGTTTGTTCTTTGAAAGCATGGGTCCGCTCGGACCCACGACGTACTGTGCTCAAGGTTTGTTCTTTGAAAGCATGGGTCCGCTCGGACCCACGACGTTACGGCGCTCAAGGTTTGTTCTCTTTGAAAGTATTGGTCCGCTCGGACCCACGACTTACGGCGTTCAAGGTTTGTTCTTTGAAAGTATGGGTCCGCTCGGACCACGACTTACGGCGTTCAAGGTTTGTTCTTTGAAAGTATGGGTCCGCTCGGACCCACGACTTACGGCGTTCAAGGTTTGTTCTCTTGAAAGTATGGGTCTGCTCGGACCCACGACTTACGGCGTTCAAGGTTTGTTCTTTGAAAGTATGGGTCCGCTCGGACCCACGACGTAAGGCGCTCAAGGTTTGTTCTTTGAAAGTATGGGTCCGCTCGGACCCACGACGTGCGGCGTTCAAGGTTTGTTCTCTTTGAAAGTATGGGTCCGCTCAGACCCACGACGTACTGGGACGTTTGTTGTTTGCTTACTCTTTTGTTTTCTGACAAAACAAAGAAATTTTGATACAGAAGTGGGAGTATGCTATATTGACAAAGTCATAAAATTTTAGTGAAAACAGCTTTAAAACTTTTTTTTTATCAATTAAAAATTACCCCAGTGGGTCCATGGAGACCCACGGCGTACGGGAAAGACTAGTTAGAGATTCTGCTGGGTCTTGACTTTGAAGAATGCCAGTTTCATGGAGCTCCTTTGAAATATTTGCAGTAAAAAGATTTCCAGTTTGAAATATTTGCAGCAAAAAGATTCCAGTAAGCCTTCTTATAGTTAAGGTGTTGTGGAACAGTGGCGTTTTCAGTTGTTATGGATTTTAACTGAACTAATGTCAGTTGCTTCAAAGTCGAAGACTTACTTATGACATATCACACAAACCTTGTTGATTCAGTGGACCGCAGCACGTGAGATCATCGCTAAAGAGAGAAAAAAAAACATTTTTTTTTTTTAGAAATTAAATGAAATGAGGCAGGGAAACGTAAACAATAAACAGTATACAAGTGGGGTAACTCTTGCTCCCAGAAGAAAACCTAAAACAGAGTAACTTTTATTCAAGACTGGCACAGCCTTTGAAACTTGAAAAAAGTCAGACAAATACATAGACGAACAATCTAATAGTGGGGAAAAAACAAAGCGCAGGCCAACAACTGAACTGTCTTTATAGTAATGACTTGGCCCCTCCTCCTTAAGTCCAAATCTTTGCAAGTCTTACTAAGAAGACAGTTCAGTTGTTGGCCTGCGCTTGTTTTTTTTTCCCCCCCCTATTAGATTGTTCGTCTATGTATTTGTCTGACTTTTTTCAGGTTTCAAAGGCTGTGCCAGTCTTGAATAAAAGTTACTCTGTGTTAGGTTTTTTATGGGAGCAAACGTTACCCCCCTTGTTTACTGTTTATTTATTTTTTACTATGTTAGTTCCCTTGCTTCACGTGTGTTAAACAATGCCACAGTAACCGGCTAGAGAGAGAGAGGAGAGAGGGGAGAGAGAGAGAGAAGAGAGAGAGAGAGAGAGAATACGAATACGAATACGAATATTTTTATTGAGGGTAAAATGGATAAGCTTACAGCTTTTTTACACCATGGGCCCTCAAGAACAATAACAGTAACAACGATATCAAAATAAACATTTTACTTGATACACGAAAAGGAACATGAACAAGCTATAACGACGAAACATGATTAACATAAATATTACTAGTAAGAAGGGTTAGGTCACAATTTAGGAATAATGTTTCATTTGGGAAAAAGAAAGAAAAGAAGAAACACACGCCACACACACACGCACGCACGCACGCACGCACGCACGCACGCACGCACACACACACACACACACACACACACAACACACCACACACGTAAGCACGCACGCACACACGCGCGCACGCACACACGGGCACACGCACGCACGCGCGCACGCACGCACACACACATATAAACACATGCACACACACACATACGCACGCGCACAAAACCACACACACACCACACACACACACACACACACACACCACACACACACACACACACACACAAGCGTTGCATGCATTTCCGCATACATAATCACTTCAGATGCTCGCCTCCTCCCCACAACACCATCGTATACCACCAAACACTTACAGTATAAGCACATAAACAATTAAAGTCATATGAAAATGCAAAAAAGGGCCCCCAAATCAAGTTTGGTTGTTGTATTTTATGTTTCAACATGGGGGGAAACTTAACATTTTTTTTCTTTTAAAATTTTTGAGGGGTTTGCCCTCCTAAATGAAAAAAACGTTTTGGTTTTTGCTTTTTAATTGGTCTTTGCATATCTTTTCCAAAATTTTGCTTCCAGAAAAAAATGAGAAAAGACATAAAAAGTTTGGTTTTGGGGAGCGGAATGGGGGTTTTTACTTTTTTGTTACAAAACTTTAATTGAGGGGAAAAATTTGTTGTTGAGATAAGCGGCTTTAAAAATTGTTCACAATTTTAAACATAAAAACAGCTTTGTTGTGGGCGCCTTTTAAAGGGACTGAAGGGGAGAAGCCCTAATTGTTTTTTAACCCTTACAGGGACAAGAAAAAGGGGTTTTAAAGAAGAATTGGGTTTAAGAGAGCTTCGGGTATAAGCTGAAAAAGGGGTTTTTAAGAAATTTTTTGACGGGCCCTTTACCCCAAAACCATTTTTAAATACACAATAAATTTAACTGGGGATGTTGAAACAAAAAAATAGCTTCCTGGTATGTTGATCAAGAAAATGTTTTATTCTATTCAACGGGAAATGTATTTTTGGGAAAGTTTTTTGGAAAAAGCATAGAAATAGGGTTCGGACCAATAGGTTTTTTTCTATTGGGAAGGGCCTAGTAATTTGTAGAAACTTTCTTTTTCTAATGCTTTTTCACTAAAATTTTTAAATCCGGTAATTTATTCTTAATTTTTTGTCTTTTTTGTCTTGTTGAAATTTGCATGAATTTTGGATTTTTTGAGGATGAATTGCCATATGATTTTGTCCGTCCCGGAAACAAACCCCTTTGTAATTTATTTTGGGAAAGGGGGCGCAAACGCATCAAGCTTTTTATTTTCATTGGGAAATGGTAGTGTCGATGCAAAAAAAGGGTTTGCAAGAGGATATCAAATGAAAGGGGGGTCAATTTTTATAGATTGAAAATTAAAATAGGCCCAAACCGGGTCCCTGGGGAACTCCCTATTTGTTCGAAGCAACAGAAAAATAAAGGGGGAAAACTTGAAAGGGCTGCTTGCCCTTCCCTTTTTTGAAAAAAAAGATGGGTTGAGTTTTAGGGGAAAATCATTCAAACCCTACTAGTTTAATTTTTTAGAGAGGAAAACTGTGATCAAAGGTGTCGAAAAGCTTTCCCCAAAATCAACAAAAATTGGGACCAGAAAATAAATCATTTGGTTTTTATTTAAATGCCAATTTTTCCAAAAAAGAGAGGGGAGAGGGGAGAGAGAAGAGAGAGGGGGAGAAGAAGGGGGAAGAGGGGAGAGAGAGAGAAGGGCAGACGAAAACAGAGAGCGTTGTTGTTTCAAACATTTTTTATCTAACGCTCACTAAAATACAAAAACATCTTGCAAAGGGATGTTATCAAGGGTTTTTCCCAAAAAATTAGGTTTAAAATTTTGTGCCTTGGTTTAAATTTTTAGTTTCCCCATAGTTAAACAATGGGGCCCTGCTCATGAGCAGCCCAAAAAGGGGAACTCTTTCATACAACTGTTGCTCTCCCCGACCCCCATCAACTTTGTGCTCGGACCCGTAACCCCTCCACGACGCCATTGAAGACTTCACACCACCAACTCAGTTGGGGGGAGACCCCTATGCAGTCTGCGCTTCGTGATTTTAGTAGGGTTTTAATCGGGGAGAAACAACGACGAAACTCCCCCAAAACCCCAACTATGGCAGGTTTTGAAAACCCAGCCAGCACATATGGGGGTGAAAATCACCCCAAAACCCAAAGAACAAGGGGAAAGGTGTACAGCAGCAAAGAATGGGGAAAAAGGGAAGCTTTTGAATTCCCCCGGCTCCACATTTACTCCCCCCCCCTTGTGCTGGAACTCGCTTCCTCCGATTCTTCAAAATACGAATAAGTCAAAGCTTTTCAAGAAACATTTTAAACAAGTATTTCATGTCTCACTTATTTAATTATTTGATTAAAAATCATTAACGTCCATTCGTAAAGTCATCTGTAAATGATACATTGAAGTCATCGTCTAAACTTGTAATCTACTCAATTAAATCGCCCATACCCACTCCCACTCGGTCTGCTACCCCTCCTCCTACCTACCATTTCTCTCTCCCTCCCCCCCCCCCTCCCCGATCTTCTCTCTCTCTTTCTCTCTCTCTCTCTCTTTCTCTCTCCCGCGCTCTCTCTCTCTCGCGCGCGCACGCATACACGCACAAACTCACGCACGCACGCACGTACACACACGCACGCACGTACACACACGCACGCACACGCACACACACACACACCATTGGTGTCGGAAGATTGCATTTGGTGGAAGGTGGGAGGGTAACCTGGACTAACATCACTGCAAGCTTCCAAATTTCGTAAGAGATGAGGAGGAACCAGGGGAGGAGGAAGGAAGGCCCAAATTTGACAAGAGCTTTTGGGAGGGGGGGGGGGGGGGGGGGGGAATGACGCACCATAACCCACGCCATCCATTTGTTTTTGGCTTTAAACGGGAGGGTGGGGTGGGGTGGGCAATAGGTTACTGAAATCTCCCGACCTCCCCCCTCCCCTTCCACTATTGTCATGGCGCATGTCTATGTTCCCCCAGGTCTATATTCCTCCAGGTCTATGTTCCCCAGGTCTATATTCCCACAGGTCTATATTCCTCCAGTCTATGTTCCCCCAGGTCTATATTCCCACAGGTCTGTGTTTCCCTAGGGCTACTGACGTGTCACGCTGGTCTGGACTGCAAATGTTACACACAGCACAGAGGTAATGATAACAAGGATTGAACCCCAGGTAACATAAAGGGAGGCACCTGGTCCCGCATTGAAGTCTCACATAATAACACATAGCAATGCGCTGCAAGCTTACTTCCCCACTGCCAAGTCAACGCAAAAAAAAAAAAAAAGAGCACAGCATTACAACCCAAATAAAAGCCTTAACCACTTTTACCTTACACTTCCAATCGCGCTATTGTGAAAGAACTTGTTTAAAAAAAAAAAAAAAAAAAAGGTCGACATCGGGCAAATAGTTTCCGAGAAATCGGCATTTTTGTCGTTTCTGCCCATGATTCGCGACCTTTACCTTTCGTGTTTGAAAATGTTGGGGCGTCTAGTGAAAAAGGTTATCCGACACCGAAAATGACAAAATTTCATCCAGTCATTGTTTGAGAAAACGCGCGGCAGACACAGAGAGACAGACTGATTCCAGGAGGCGGGGTCTAAAAATACTGGCTGAGGCGAGGCTTGGGTATTTGGTGCGAACGATTTATTTTGCAAATGCACACATTCGACTGGGGCAAAGCACTGCTGACCATAAACCGTTGTGATGGTAAGAATACATTGCGTAAATATCCAGGGAACTGTAGCCCTGGGGGGGGGGGGGGGGGGGGGGGGGGGGGGGGGGGGGGGGGGGGGGGGGGGGGGGGGGACAAAGCCTGGGGAATATAGACCTGGGAAACATAGACATGGGGAACATAGGTCCCCCCCCCCTCATGGCAGCAGGGAGGGGGGGGTGCAGAGCCCCACTGCCTCCCCCCCCCCCCCCCCCCCCCTCTTTCCAGTGCTACTCCACACCGATGTTGATAGTACGTAATTTTGAACACTTTACAGCCGGACCAGCCATAGGAAAGAGAAGGCCAGGGTTCATCGCACTCAACTTCCACTTCGTTCTGCCTCGAACATTACACGTGCGCGCACGCGACATAAGAAGATCTGTTGGGTTCTGTTTTTCTGCGCCGGCAAATGTACGTAAGAGAATGTTTGTTACTTATGTGTGTATAAGTGTGTTTCGCTGAATTTTGAAGACAGACGAAGTATGGAGTTACTGATGATCCAACTGGGATTTAGACAGTAAATGAAATAACAGTTTGTATGTATGCTAGTTAATTCCATTGGTTGGTAACCCAATACCCAAAACACGCTTCCTAGTACTTACTGAATCATTGATTATGTACTTTTATTTTTCCTCTCCACTTCTAATTTTATTTTAAAAAATAATGACTCAAAATTAATATCTTCTAAATATTGTAAATATTCAATTAGATCACCTCTTTTTCGCCTTCCCTTTATTGAGAGTGCATGCTCAGCAATCTTAATGTTTTAATGATTCATACCTTCATATTCATTCACATATTCCGTTGCTCGTTACTGCACAAGTTTAATAGATACTAACTGCTGGGTACCATATGATAGATTATTCCCACATTCTAGACATGGTGAACCATTGACTTATATAGCAATAAAATCGATATGTTCATGTTGCCGATCTAAGACTTCCTGGAGTTGCTCTGATCTCTCTGTGGACGGTTTACTGCGATGCCTTGTGCCGAGTCTCTTTGCCAGAAGTCAATGATGGGACACTGATCCAAAAGCTTGGTTGGTAGACCATGCAGGTGTCTATATCTTCCGTCCTTCCTCAATGAAGTGTGTCCAGGTATCCATGTCTTCCAACATCTGGGCGGTGCACGATCTGCTAGGCACAAAACTATGTCGACTTTCAATGATCCGATCATTGTTGAAGAGTCGACCTCACTTGCCTCTGATGACTTTCAATGATCAGATCATTGATGAAGAGTCGACCTCACTTGCCTCTGACTTGCCTTTTCATGATTTCGCACACAAGGCATGTCAGGCTCACTGGTCTGTAGTTCTTTGCAGATATTTTCAATTTGCTACCTGTCTTGAACACCAGTGTAACCAGTGCCTTCTTTCACTCATCCCGACATGTCCTGTCTTTGGTGACCAGTACTCTGAATGGCCACAGGATTTGCTGAACCAGCTGCCGCATGATCTGGAGTTGATTATCAGTGGGAATCCATCTGAACGTGTCTTATTCACTTTAGTTTGCCGTTCTTTTCACACCCCTTCAGATTTCATGTCGTAAACATTAACCAACGACCCCTGGCCAACTGTGAAGCCATGAAGGTCACTCAGTAACTGGCATCAGATTTTGGTCAAGCTGCCACGACTTGAGAGCAGACATTTTCTGCCAAACTGTTGTACAGCAAGTGGATGTAATATAAACTAAGGCAAGTCACCTGATTCAGGCTGAGAGAGAACAGAAGCCATCTTTGTTCATAAGATCATAACTCCTGAACCTAAATGTATTTTGCTGCTTATACATATGCCTTCTCTTGGAGTCAGTGTCATCAACGCATGTCCCAACTGGCTTGAACTGGATTGTTTTGTTTTAGATTTTAGAGGATGGAACTATTGTTTTGGGGGAGTAGAGCATACAATAACGCTGTCGAGAGAAACCAGCAAGGTCAGAGTTCAGGGTTACAGTAGAGGTCAATGAATGAGGTAAAGACTATGTGTCCAGGCCTACGAGTGTTGGTGCCTTTTTTTGAAAACCCAGGGGTAAGTGACAAACAGGG
>CM031629.1:27826132-27883419 GCA_018398815.1 Conus ventricosus | reverse complement strand
GTTTATAAAAATTGCTGGGTAACTATATTAGATTATTCCCACATTCTAGACATGGGTGAACCATTGACTTATATAGAAATTAAAATCGATATGTTCATGTTCCCGATCTAAGATTTCCCTGGAGTTGCTCTGTCTCTCTGTGGACGGTTACTGCAAATGCCTTGTGCGGTCTCTTTGCCAGAAGTCAATGATGGGACACTGATCCAAAGCTTGGTTGGTAGACCATGCAGGTGTCTATCTTCCGTCCTTCCTCAATGAAGTGTTGTCCAGGTATCCATGTCTTCCAACATCGGGGCGGTGCACGATCTGCTAGGCACAAAACTATGTCGATTTCAATGATCCGATCATTGTTGAAGAGTCGACCTCACTTGCCTTCTGATGACTTTCAATGATCAGATCATTGTTGAAGAGTCGACCTCACTTGCCTTCTGACTTGCCTTTTCATGATTTCGCCACAAGGCATGTCAGGTCACTGGTCTGTAGTTCTTTGCAGATATTTTTCAATTTGCTACCGTCTTGAACACCAGTGTAACCAGTCCCTTCTTTCATCATCCCGACATGTCCTGTCTTTGGGGACCAGTACTCTGAATGGGCCACAGGATTTGCTGAACCAGCTGCCGCATGATCTGGAGTTGATTATCAGTGGGGAATCCATCTGAACGTGTCTTATTCACTTTTAGGTTTGCCGTTCTTTTCACACCCCTTCGATTTCATGTCGTAAACATTAACCAAGACCCTGGCCAACTGTGAAGCCATGAAGGTCACTCAGTAACTGGCATCAGATTTGGTCAAGCTGCCACGACTTGAGAGCAGACATTTTCTGCCAAACTGTTGTACAGCAAGTGGATGTAATATAAACTAAGGCAAGTCACCTGATTCAGGCTGAGAGAGAACAGAAGCCATCTTTGTTCATAAGATCATAACTCTGAACCTAAATGTATTTTGCTGTTATAATTATGCCTTCTCTTGGAGTCGTGTCTTTCAACGCATGTCCCAACTGGCTTGAACTGGATTGTTTTGTTTTAGATTTTAGAGGATGGAACTATTGTTTTGGGGGAGTTTGAGCATACAATAAAGCTGTCGAGAGAAACCGCAAGGTCAGAGTTCAGGGGTTAAAAGTGAGGTCAATGAATGAGGTAAAGACTATGTGTCCAGGCCTACGAGTGTTGGTGTCTTTTTTGAACCAGGTAAGACAAACAGGTAAGTGTCCCCTGCAGCGCTATCAGGAGAAAATCCCCAGCAATGTTTGTTGTGTGTTAGTTAGTTAGTTAGTTAGTGTTTATAGGGTCCAGCGGAATAGGAGCCAAATTCAGGACCTCAGCTATTATATCTGAGTCTCTTGTTACAAAATACTCACACTAGATTAAACATCACTTAAATTTATGAGGACAAAAGCACAATTATCTTTTCAACTCCTTCGACACCCGTTTCATTTAATAAAAACCCTATATTTTTTAAATAAGTTTCCTCTTTCAAAAAAGAAAAATTTAAGATCCCCTGAAATCTCACGAAAAAAAAACCGTTTAAAACACTGGTGGAAAAGAATTCTCTTGATACACATCAATTTAGGGACATTCTGTCAAAAATTGATTAACACTGAACAAGCTGTCACACGCAACACACCAGGGGGGGTCTTCCCTTCTGAATATCCAACTGTGCGTTATATAGCTGTGCCCAATATTTTAACCGTGACAAAATCGTTTCCCTCTTTACGTTACGTCCCACCAAATGGAAAGGATTGGTTTAATCTGGGCAAATTTAAACAATTTATTATGAATTTGATTACACCATTCACTCTGCCACAGTTCACGACAATAAAACTGGATTTATGACGTAGATCAGAGTGAGGAACAAACTGCATAGGCCTCCTGGAAAGACTTGCACCGAGAGCTTGTTTGGCTGCTTTGGTCCACCACTGAGTTCCCATAGATTCCCATGTGACTGGGGACCCACAAGAAAACTATATGCTTTCCCGAAGAGACAAGCTGATATGAGATCATGAATATCGCTAATACTGGATGTGATACTTCTCTGTCGACAAAGCCGACAATGCCGACAATGAATCCGATAAAATAAGGAAATCATTCGATTGATCTGACACCGCACTGAGGCCAGATTTAAAGCCTTCAGTTCAGCAGTGTAAACAGATGACCATCCCGCATCTTAGCAAAGTAGGCTCCTGAAAATCGTTATCACCCACAAGGGCAGCTGCAGCCCTCTCACCTTTCTTAGAACCATCAGTAAAAATCTTGATAAAATCTTTATAAAGTTCACATTGCCCAAGATAAAGCTGTTTATATGCAACACTCGGGGTGACCTCCTTTCGAAATTTGAGTTAAATATAATTAATCTCTGGATTGGCGACTTTCCAAAGGGAGGTAAATCAGTCTGTAAGGACCATCATCAACGCATCAAGGTCAATGCCAGCTGCCCAAAATGGGCAAAATACAAAATACCCAGTGGAGGAATCTCTTTTGGCTTTAAGTCATATTTGGCTCTAAAAGGCGGGTTCATGACAATTTTCATAGGCAGGGTTTTCTGGATTAGCCTCAATTTCAGGTAGTAATTCATGGAAAGACGCAACCTCCTTAGCTCCAGGGGGGGTTCACCCGATTCACATACAAACTTTCTTTTGGAGATGTGCGAAGTGCTCCCAGAGCAATCCGCAGTCCTTGATGATGGATTGGATCAAGAGCTTTGGGTTAAGACTTTCGTGCAGAACCATATACCACACACCCATAATCTAGCTTTGGTCTCACCAAAGCCGATTCAATGAAACAAAGTTCGCTTGTCTGCCACCCCAATCAGTGTGACTAATAACCTTCAAAACATTCAAACCTGACTGGCAAGTTTGTTTAATGTACTTAATGTGAGGCAAAAAAGAAAGCTTATTATCAAAAAAAAACCCCCCAAAAATTCACTTGTTTGGAAACTTTAATTACCTGACCATTGAGACTGATAGCTGGTTCTAAGACCTGAGATCTTTTCCTATGGAAATGAATACACTCTGTCTTAGTAGCTGAAAACTTAAATCCATTTTCAGTAACCCACTGCTGAACACGATTAACACACAATTGAAGTTGACGCTCAGCTGCAGCCAAAGTTTTCCCCTTGGCAGAGATGGAGAAGTCATCAACAAATAATGACTTACGATTCCGGGACTTTACTGACTGGACGATGTTATTAATCTTCAGATTGAACAGAAGGGGAGAAAGGATGCTACCCTGGGGACACCCATTCTGCTCAAAAGGATCTGAAAAGGTCGAATGAAGTCAAAACACTGAAATGCCTTTTAGACAAAAAATTGCAAAAAAACATTGGTAAATTACCTTTGAAATCAAGTGCCTTCAAGTCCTGAAAAATTTCCATGCCCCATGTTGTGTCTAAGCTTTTCTAAATCAAAAAGAATAGAAACTACATGTTCTCCATTGATAAAAGCATTCCTGATAAAAGACTCATAACGAACCAGATGATCAGTAGTACTGCGGTTGTTCCGAAATCCACACTGGGAAACCCCTAAGGCCCCAGACTTCTAACTCCCAATAACAATCGAGAATATACCATTCTCTCCATAGTTTTACATAAGCAACTAGTGAGAGCTATAGGACGATAGTTGTTAGGATCCGAATGATTTTTTCCCCTGGTTTAGGAATAGGGATAAAAAACCGCCTCGTCCAAGAAGGTGGAAAATACCCTGAACACCAAACTGATTAAACAGAGACAACAACACTTTAAACCCTCAGCTGGCAAATGTTGAAAAAATTTGATAATGAATGCCCATCTGGTCCAGGAGCTGAGTTTTTGGGCTTTCAAAATGGCGTCCTTTAACTCATCCATGCTGAAAACGCAGTTGTAATCCTCAGAACTATCTGGCTCGAAGGAACAAGATTTTGACTCTGCTGATCTTTTGATACGCTGGAATTCCTTGCAATAATGATCAGCTGACGAATTTTGATGAATAGTAGCAGCTAGCAAGTTAGCAACCTCCTTTTTTCAGTAATAACGATCCATTTACTTGCAAACTTTTTAAAAACTGATCCCAGCCGACTTTCCCTTAATCTTACGGATTATTTCCAAACTTTCCTTGAATTAACCTTAAAGGACAATTTGAACAAAAAGTTTTCCAGATTTTTTTCTCTTAGTTTTAAAAGTATACCGACACTTAGCCCTCACGCCTGATGTTTAACTTGTTCCCCACCATAGGAAACTTAGCAAAAAATCTTTGAGCACCTTTTCTCTTACCCTTCAAAATTTTGCACTCTTTATCATACCATGGGGTTTTAAAATCATTTGGTTTATCACGAGATTTGGGGAATAGTTCTTAGCACTCTCTACTATCACTTTAGTGAACTGTAAAACGGGATCATCATAACTCTGCAACAGATTCAAAAGGCGGGTCTCTTAAAATTTGTTGCTGATAAAGACTCCAATCTGCAGAGCGAAGCTTCCATGTTTCCCGGGGGGGACTCCTGCATTTGCTTCGTAAAAGAAATAAAACCGGAAAGTGATCATTTCCCGCTTAGGTCCGTTGAACCTGCCATTTCTAAGTCCAAAAATAAGGAAGGGTCACAAATGGACAAGTCCAAGTGAGTCAAAGAACCAGAAGGAAAACAAAAGGTCGGTGAGCCTGAATTCAAAAGACAGAGTCATGATCCGATATAAAATCTTCAGAATTTCCTTGAGAATTTGTCGGTTACTTCCCCACTGTGGAGAATACCATTCAAGTCACCCAATAAAAGAAATGGGCTAGGGAGCTGAGAAAATTAAACCATCCAACTGACTCTTCGAAATCACAGAAGATGGAGATAAATACAGACAACATATCGTAACAACCTTGTTTAACGAGATACGAGCTGCCTGCCTCCATATCCGTCTGAAGTGGAATTTCTGTATTAGTACCGAATTATGATGTAAAGAGAAACGCCTCTCCGTGAAAATCTGCAGAACTTTGGGTTGAGTAAACAGGAGAAACCAGGAATCTCATGCTTCTTACTTGCAGGGTTTAAAAAGGGTTTCCTGAAGAGCAATTATGAAGATCTATACTCTGTCAATAATAGCTCAAGGTCTGACAATTGCTTTAACTCCCCCTTATGTTCCACTGGAGTATGTCCATGTTAAGTTGTTTAAAAGAATATCTATCATCCTCTTTCTCCAAAACTTCATTGTCCACCCAAAAAACTAAAACGATTCTTCAAGACAAGATCAGAAGCCGATGCTCTGATAAATTTCTAAAATTTTCTTGTTACCATGTTTGGAATTTGCTCTTTCTGGGCTGAAACCTGCTGCACCAAATACCTGACTTCGAGATTTTCCCCCAGGAGGGTTTGGAGTCCGAAAAAAAGGACGCTCCTCACTGCGTGCCTGTCTCGTACGCTGTTATTTGGTCTGTGGCGAGGGGGCGTCTCTTTCTTCCGATCCTTCACCCCTGACCTCTGATCACAGCACTTTGAACAACTGAAACACTTCTTCCCCCACCAGCGGGACTGAAGCTGTTTTACAATTGCTGGACGGAACACTGTTGTATTTCTGAGACAAAACCTCAACTGATTTTTCAAGTATGGTGAGCCGATCCAAAACCGATGACAACAATTTTTGTCAATTTCTTCTCTACAGCAGTGAATGGAGCTGCTCCCCGATTATCACCTGATGACTGGTTCGTAAATCGTTAACCACCTTCGGTGCATAAGTAGCACCCCAAGGAGTCCTGGCCTCCACTAACCTTCTAGCCTCAGGAAAGGAACATTTCCTCTCAATCTTTACTTTCTGAATCTCGCATTCCTTTTTCCACACTGGACAACTTTTTGAATTTGTGAATGATCACCCTTACAGTGACACAGTATACAGCATCTGTACAAGACCCATCATGCTTCTTCTGACCACAATCACGACAGATCCCTGACCCGACAAGCTCGACTGAATGCCCAAAGCGTTGGGCACTTGAAACACCGCAAAGGGATGGTAAAAAGGCGTAACTTTCACTCGGACATAACCCCTTTGATAAACTCTGGGGGAGATGGCATAGCGAAAGTCAAGAATAGCGTGTTGTTTCAATCAAGTCTTTTCCTTTAGATATTTTCACTCTATGGATGTAGAACACCCTGACTTTCCATCTCGTCCCTATTCTGTTTCAGCAACTCAGCCAAGTCAGCACACTAATAACCCCTTTCGAGTAGTTGAGTATGGGTGAATAAAACCTTAACTGTGATCTGCATAAGTTGAGAACCACTCTTTTCAGCAGCAATCGTGACGCCGTTTCCGTAGCACAGTTAACAGGTAATACCAGATCTTTAGTCGTTTTATCATTTGAATCCTGTGATGAAACACCCTCAAACCACTTACAAATGGCGAATGGAGAAATCCTAGCAATGGATTCTTTTTGGGTCTCTTGCTTCCACTAAAGGAAGCTTGGCCATGTGTTTTGGATACCCTTTCTCTTTGCCACTTCTCGTATCTCTTCATCTGAATCTGAATCTCTTTCTCTCTGTCGTTTTGGAATGACTTTGATTGCTCATAGGGCGTAGCTCAAGGTGGCAGAAAAATTTTACAGTCACCCTAGGAAGCTGCCGTGCTAGGAAAGGACAATGGTGGCCCTACGAAGGAATGTGAGGATGAACTCATAGGGCGCCATCTGCTGATACCGTCCCACAAAACCAGACAGGATGCTGTAGCGACTCCCCTAACGCAGAGCCATACATCTCTCGGCCAGTGTCAGCACCTTAGATTGCGAGTGACTTAGGGCCACCACTCCGATAGGTCTCAGAAAAAGAAGCATTGAAAAGAAGATGGAAAAATAGATGAAAAAACAGACTGAAGAACGGAAGGAAGAAACAAGACGACATAGAGGCTGCAGATGATGTGGGGGACTTTTGGGTGAAAAGAGATAGCAAAAGGGCATGGTAGGCAGAACATTAGGGAAAAACCAAGAAAAAGGGGTGGGCACAGGTGGTTAAGAAACACCCCGCCACGAGAAGGCCGGGCCCCTGGGGCTTGTTGTGTGTTTTACATGAAGTGGTCAATCAATGTTTCAGAAGATGGAGTAATCAAAGTGGGCATTCAATCAACAGATTAAGTCCAAAATTCTAAAATGTTTGAATCCATCGATACTTGGGCTTTTGAAAATCAAAGTTAAAGTCCCCAAAAAAAAAGTAATTTTCATTGTCAGTAATGTTACATCTTCCGGCAGTTCAGTAAATCTGTCAGCCCAGTAATTATGTTCGGCAGGGTTTTTTATACTTGAATCTGATGAATAATGGTTTGTTTTTTTTCTGAGTAATTTCGACCTATAGACACTCTACATGGTGTTTTTCTAAGAAAATAATATCTTTCTATGTAACAGTCTGACCGATATATAGGATTAAACCAGTTTATTTTAGTATGAAATAATGTTTTTATGTAACAGTCTGACCGATATTAGGATTAAACCAGTTATTTTTGGGTTGAAATAATGTTTCTATGTAACAGATGACTGATATATAGGATTAAACCAGTTTTTTTTTGGTAGAGTGGGGTCGATTCTCACAGTGTTGTAACCGGGAAAGGACACATCTGCGTTGAAAAGCGTTCTTCGATAAATGTGATTCAGCACAACAAAATATGTGAAACATCGGGGCCCGAATAAAATAGAATAGAAGATAAAGTGTCAGCTGCAATGTCTGGGGAAATGGGATTGTCCGTTATCCAAAAAGAGAGAGAGAGAGGGGGCAGAGAGAGCGAGAGAGAGAGAGAGAGAGAGACAGACAGACAGACAGACAGAGACTGAGAGAGAGAGAGAGAGACGCAATGAAAGGTGTTATTTTCAGAACTGCTTGTGCCTGCGCATACAAAACAACAGAACTGTATCCAGAAAGATAGTCAGCCTGATGTAGTCTGAGAAGCCGACAGGGTGGTAAGCAACATGACTTGACAACACTGAAAGGAATAATGTAAGGTGTACAAACTGCAACAATGTTGTAGTCTCAAGGCAAATGAGTAGACATGCTTTTATGTACAATGTAGCAATCATCACAGAGGGTTGAATGTGACCAGATTCACACACTTGTAAACGAAATGTTGCAGCTTTCAAGACCAGCATGTATCCTTCATCACAATAGCACATAAAATACCCCCCCCCCCCCCCCCCCACACACCAACACACACACCAGCCCTGATATGGCCCTTTGCAGTCGGCTGGGCTATAAGCAATATTACCTTATGCACACACAATGAACTGAAATATGTGTTTATGAACACAAACACACAAGCCAAAGTAAACGCACAATGAACCACAATATGCTTTTATGAACACAAACATACACCAGTCAAAGTTACTCCTCACAGTCATTTCTGTATGACTTAGATAAAAGCTCACCAACACACTTAGCATAAACTTAAAACCCACAGCAGCTCCAACTCTTTAAAAAACATAAAAATCTGAAACCATTAAAAACGTCTTGCCACCGACCAGCTGGATCATTTGATTCCTTCCCAGGTCATAGGGTTGTCAAGTACATCCAGTTACCAATCACAGTCAAACGTGGAACCCAACTGAGAATACATTTGTAAATATATTTATAGGCCAGTCAGGTCAGCTGTCCTTGAGCTCACGATATATTTACAGGCCAGTCAGGTCAGCTGTCCTTGAGCTCACGATATATTTATAGGCCAGTCAGGTCAGCTGTCCTTGAGCTCATTGAAAATGTTTTTTTAAAAAACACACACACTGAAAAATACTGGAAGGATGTTAAAGCATGCCGTTTCCACCAAGATGAAAATATTCAGCCAGATTATCACAACGTGAAGAAAGACTGTGGGGTGATTCGGGTAAAAAACTTAGTATCAACTGACAAAAAGAGGTACAAGCAGCAAAACTGAATGTCTATATTCAGCTAATAGATCATTATAAAACAAATCAACACTTTTTTAATTAAAACCAATTTCGCTAGTGTGACTGCTCATGATAGTTTTTTTTTTTTTATAATTCTAAGCAGCAAATCTTATTCTTGTTCAAGGTTGATGAGCATTTGATCTCATTTTGCAAGAAAAATAACTCAAATCATAATATCCCATCCATTTTACGACTATGGAATGACAACTATTGACATTGTACGGCATATCAAATGACAACTATTGACATTTTACAGCACATGAAATGACAACTATTGACATGTTACGGCATATGAAATGACAACTACTGACATGTTACGACATATGAAATGACAAACTATTGACATTTTACGACATATGAAATGACAACTATTGACATTTTACGGCATATGAAACGAGATATTTTTGATGAAAAAAGGAGTATAACATACTGCATGCAGAGTGTATGGCTGCACAGGTCCACTAAGAAATATCCTACAACATAGATCTACCTAATTCATCTTGTGACCAATTTTAGATTTTTAGATTTCAGCGCTATGGGCCAAGAACTTTGTGCAAATGTTGCTATGCCAGAATACAATGTAAAAATATCAAAACACTAAGAAACGGGCTGCAAATCAGTCTCGTTCAATCAGTCCCCAAACAACTAGATAGTAACTTCTAATGTAATCTGTAAAAAACTGAATCATGGTCATAAGCATTTTGATGAAAAATGAGCTTACTCAAACCAAGCTGCCTTGTTCAATACCTCACAACGTTTTCCTAATTCCACCCACACAGATAATTAAATGGTGAGAGAAGAGGGAGGGAGGGGGCTGGAAGTGGGGGGGGGGGGGAGAGGAGGAAGAATCAACACCAAAAAGTACATGACCAAATATGTGAGGTCTGTGTAGGTTTCCCACATGCATTAATAAACACAAGGACGTGACAAGAATTTAAAAGCCAAGGGCCAAACTCCACATTTTCCAGAAAGAAAAATTGCGTACAAGCCACACAGTTGTGCTTGTATGACGAATAATGCATATTTTACAACTTTGGATTATAACACTTTCAATCACACTCAAAACCTTGTTGTATCCTTGACACCAGATCACTGCCTCTGGTCAGCTACTCTGGAGTAATCAATCAAAAACCTGATGTTACAGATTACAACTACAACAGTTTTCACATGTCTGAAACAAGCATCAATAAGCATAGCAAATACTGCATAATGTCTGGACCACCTTTTCAAATACATGTGATCTACAACAAATCCCTGATCTAAAAGATTTTGTTTCCTGGCCACTCAACTCTCCAGTGCCTCCAGGGAACAGAGAGACTGGTGAGTGTCCATACAAAATGACGTCTCTCAATGTCAGCGCCGTTTATGAAATGTATGCTAGGACCGTCTATCCAAGGTGTCCATACAAAATGACGCATCTCAATGTCAGCGCTGTTTATAAAATGTATGCCAGGGCTGTCTATCCAAGGTGTCCATACAACATGACGTATCTTAATGTCAGCGTTGTTTATGAAATGTATGCTAGGACCGTCTATCCAAGGTGTCCATACAAAATGACGCATCTCAATGTCAGCGCTGTTTATAAAATGTATGCTAGGGACCGTCTATCCAAGGGAGCACATGAATGTTGAAAAAACATCAAGAATGTTAAACAGGTTCACTTTAAAAGGAAACATGTGATATGCAAATGTTCTAATAGAAACAGGTTCACTTTAAAAGGAAACACATGATATGCAAATGTTCTAATATAAACAGGTTCACTTTAAAAGGAAACACATGATATGCAAATTGTCTAATAGAAACATGCTGTTTGCTGCCGTGTCTTTTCTCTCTTTTTTTTTTTTCAAGGTTATGCAAATATACCAGTTAATAAAAATGTAATGTCTGCTGCGGTGTCTTGCCGCATATTGTATTTTCTAAGTCCCAATTCTTTAAACCCTATGCTAATGGTTTTCAGTCTGACGCAACTCTTCCAGAGGGTTGAACTTCTTTGAAAATAGGAACATCTCCCTCCTGTCAAACATCTGGCTTGGCATTTATCAGTCACCTACAAATTTCTGTACAAATGTGAGTTTGGACCATGGCGGCGGAGTTCTACAGACAAACCCAAAATCCGGGTGATGAGAAGTTAGTGAAAATCTCGGGACATGTATCAAAATCACACATGAGAAATCCTGCAGCTCAACGACTTATGGCAGACAAGGCTATGCTGTGCTGAAGGCTTTCCACTCAACTTCTCACTCCCAGTCCCACACAAGAGATCATTAAAAAAAACAACCCAAAACAGATATACTCCAGTGCCAAACAACGCACATGCAAAAAACCCACATAAGCCAACACACGCTTCAGAGCAGGCAGCCAGCATCTTCTCACACAGTGTGCGTCATGTTCACCACACAGTGTGCGTCATATTCACCACAGTGCGTCATGTTCACCTCACAGTCAGCTGATAGAAGACAACTATCACCCTCCTGCCACTTTAGAAAATCTTCTTCTCCTCTCCTGTTCATTGTTCTCGTAATACCTCCAATCATCAAACACACTACTACGGTGTTTGTAGACATGAAATATCTGCATCACTTTCAATCCTCCTTGGAAACCGACTTCCTGACAGTTTTGGATCTGGTCAGCGCTTGCCCTGCTGGTCTTAGAGGAATGCCGGCCAGTTCCGTGTCGGGGACATCTTTCACATACAACCAACGAACATCAAACAACCCAACAAACTCGTTGCTATCGTCAATCGATACGCTGAAATCCACACAAGATGTCATTTCCGCAATTCCATGAAAATGGAAGGATCCGCAGACAGAGAAGATAAGAAACACAGGTCCTTTTCTCAACTTGAAGGCGCGGTTCAGTCTCCTGCTTCCTTGCAGAGTGCTGGTGCAAGCCTTGTACTTGATGGACCAGTGGATGATCGGGTCATCGTCACACTTCATCACAAAGAAGCGACTCCCGGCTGGGCAGTCAATGGGATTCTCCGGGTTGTACTGCCTCAGATCAGTGGGGCCGAGGTCCTGAAACAAGAACCAGTGATTCAAAGGAAATGACACCAACATCAGTTCATACAAACTGATAGAGTGATTTCACATGATGAATGAATAGGTTAAAAAGGAGATGACACCAACATCAGTTCATACAAACTGATAGAGTGATTTCACATGATGAATGAAGAGTGATTTCACATGATGAATGAAGAGTGATTTCACATGATGAATGAAGAGTGATTTCACATGATGAATGAAGAGTGATTTCACATGATGAATGAAGAGTGATTTCACATGATGAATGAAGAGTGATTTCACATGATGAATGAAGAGTGATTTCACATGATGAATGAAGAGTGATTTCACATGATGAATGAAGAGTGATTTCACATGATGAATGAAGAGTGATTTCACATGATGAATGAAGAGTGATTTCACATGATGAATGAAGAGTGATTTCACATGATGAATGAAGAGGTTAAAAAGGAAATGAAATCATGAACAAGCCACATATGCGAAAGAAAGTCACCAGTCACCCAGTCAGTATGAGGAGAAAACTAATTGATGTTGACCAACGTGATTGATATTAAGCTTGGCCACCCCCCCCCCCCTCTCTCTCTCACACACACCTTGCATTCAAACTTCTGAAGGTTGAAAAAGAAAACAGAAAAAAAAAAAAAAGGAAACAAATTCTGAGTGCAGTGGAAGGATAGGAAGATGCGATGGATAGTGGGATAAAACCTCAGGCAGCCCTTCAGAGGTCCTGTTTCACATTGCAAAGGAACAGATCTGTTGCTTTCAAACATATTTTCACCTAGTTTTCTTAGCATAGGTAGAAAATAAATCAGGGAGTGGGGGTACGACAGAACTCAATCTGACAGGCTGGTTTTTCCAAAGGTCTGGGGAAGGGGACAAGGATTGTGGAGCTGGGGTGGGGGAGAGGGGGAGGAGAGCAAAGGGACCACTTTTGCAACAAATGTAATGGCAAGAAATGAACCGTTTCAAGGAAAGCAAAGTTTAAAGCAGAATTCACACTGTAATAAATCAGAACCTGAGCACAGTCTGAAGCCATCTGGAAGTGTGTGAAGGCCTGCTGGACTAAAGCGAACTTTGCATTGGTTTAAGGCCTTGAGTCACAGCACTGTGTCCTCACAGCCCAAGTCACAGCACTGTGTCCTCACAGCCTTAAGTCACAGCACTGTGTCCTCACAGCCTTAAGTCACAGCACTGTGTGCTCACAGCCTTAAGTCACATCACTGTGTTTTCACAGGTTTAAGTCACAGCACTGTGTCCTCACAGCCTTAAGTCACAGCACTGTGTTTTCACAGGTTTAAGTCACAGCACTGTGTCCTCACAGCCTTAAGTCACAGCACTGTGTCCTCACAGCCTCAAGTCACAGCACTGTGTCCTCACAGCCTTGTCACTGTGAGTACTGTGTCCTCACAGCCTTAAGTCACAGCACTGTGTGCTCACAGCCTTAAGTCACAGCACTGTGTGCTCACAGCCTTAAGTCACAGCACTGTGTGCTCACAGCCTTAAGTCACAGCACTGTGTCCTCACAGCCTTAAGTCACAGCACTGTGTGCTCACAGCCTACACTGGGGTAAATGTGAATATTGCTAAATGCCTATCACTAATCCATTATGGCAAGAGTTTTCAATTTGATTGAATTACTGTTGCTTCGGACACTTTTGTGTGTGCAAACAATGAAATATTATTCTGTGTAAACTTGACAGCAATTTGTAAATGTGAGCACACTAATGTATCACATTGAAAATCGGGTTTGTGAATGATCTCTTCTCGTGTGCAAGGGATCTTGGTGATGATGTGACATTTGAGGCTTGCCATTGTGATCCAGCCCACACTGTTCAAGGGAGGAGACTACGTGATAGTGGAACAAACTCATCACCAAGCCTGTACTATCCAGCAGGGTAAAGGTTGGATGTGGAGGTGCCACATACAATGGGCTAGCCCCATGCTGTCTGGAGGAACAGCCAGGGGTAAAGGTTGGATGTGGAGGTGGCACATACAATGGGCTAGCCCATGCTGTCTGGAGGAACAGCCTGGGAGGGGGGGGGGGGGGGGGGGACAATCTGAACTCTGGAGACAGGCACACATGACACTATGCTGCCAATACCATATATATTATTATATATATATATATATATATTATATATATTATATATATATATATATATATATTATATTATTAACATACTGAGACAAAGTAGTAGTAGTAGTAGGGACTGGCTTCATTAGCCTAGACCTCGCGGTCTATCATGTGTCCCCTCTAAATTTCTTCACTTTTTGGGTCATATGGCATGCTACAATTAATATCTTCATTGCAATCCATCATAGTCATGAAACAATTCTCTAAATTTTGAATCATTATCTAGAAAATTCTTGAAAGTATTAATATCAGGTGCAAATTTAATGGTAGTAGGTATTTCATTCCAGTGGTTAGCAACTCTATAAGAAAATGAAAATTTACGTTGATTAGTGTTACAGTGCTTTATAAAAATCTTTCCTTCAGAGTTTCTAGTACTCGAAGTTTGTGCAGCAGAAAAGAACTCAATGTCAATATCATCATAGCCATTAAAGATCTTATAAACTTGAATTAGGTCACCTCTGATCCTTCTTCCCCTCAGCGAGTGCAGATTCAAATATTTCAATCTAATTCTTTCATTGTATGATAAGTTTTTGCAATGCTTCAGCAATTTGGTAGCTCGTCTTTGAACCTTTTCTAACATTATTGATTGACGCTTTAAAAAAGGGCTCCAAATCACATTAGCATACTCCAAATGTGGCCTGACAAAGCTTTGTATAATTTCAAAAAAGTATCTTTATCTAAATAAGTAAAACTCCTTTTTATGATACCTAGCATCTGGTTAGCTTTATTTACCACTCTCTGTAAGTGAGGGTCAAATGACAACCTGCTATCGAAGGTAACACCCAAGTCTTTTTCTTCAGTAAGAGCCTCTACTTGGTGATAAACATCATTCTCCATCATTTTATATTCATTATTTTGATTATTATTCCTGACGTGCAATACACCACACTTGGTCATGTTGAAATACAGATTCCACGACTCAGACCACTCTTGCAGTTTGTAGATATCGTTTTGAATACAAGTACTCTTTGATGTACAATTGTAAATCTTAGTATCATCTGCGAATATTTTACATGGACTGACAAGGTTATCTGGTAGATCATTTATAAAAATAGTGAAAAGAACCGGTCCCAGTATACTTCCTTGAGGGATACCACTAAGTACATTACATTTCTTTGATTTGGCTGCCCCATCTCTGACTTGTTGAGTTCTATCACTCAGAAAGTTTTTGATCCATTTTAATACAGTGCCACCAATACCGTATGCTGCTAGCTTTATAAGGAGTCTCTTATGCAGAACCGTATCAAAAGCTTTTCTAAAATCCATGTATATGATATCAATTCCTTGTCTGCCATCTAGCATTGTTGTTATATCCTCCATAACCTCTAACAGCTGTGTGACACATGATCGTTTTTTTCGAAAACCATGCTGACATTTAGAATATAAATTATTAAAAACAAAGCCACAAGAAAATATGTGCAACCAAATAAAAAAATCAAATCAAATCAAATTTTCTACATACTGAGACAAACAAAGCCACCAGAAAATATGTGCAACCAGGCATTCCTGGATTTATTTTTTACCAATTGTCCAGGCGCTTTAGGCAATCAGGAATTAATTGCAGGCCTGGGTGATCATGACATAGTTCTTTTAGAGAGTAATTTTCAACCCTTTCGAAGAAAACCCCCTAAACGTACCATCAGACTCTGGAACCAAGCAGATTTACCAAAATTGCGCAGGGATACTCATAATTTCAGTCGTCTTTTTTTGAGGTCCCATAGTGTTAAAGATAATGTCAGTGATCTTTGGAAGTGTATAAAAACTAATTTGGAATTTATTATGGATGACAACATACCTACTAAAATAACTTCAAGCAAGAACCACCAGCCATGGATTACTACTAAAACTAAACGTTTGTTGAGAAGGAAACATCGTTTCTTTAAGAAATTGAAACTACATCCTAATTCAGAAAGATTACTGGTTAGGTATAAACATATTAAGAGAAGGTGTCAGAGAGAATGTAGACTTGCTCACTCCAATTATGTTAATTCGATGATTTCGGAAGGTGATCATCAAAACAAGAAATTATGGTCTTACATAAGGAGTAAGAGACAGGACAACATTGGGATTCCAGACCTGAGAAATAACCAGAATAACCTAATACAGGACCCTGAAGGGAAAGCAAACTTACTAAACAAGCAGTTTTGTTCAGTTTTCTCAAATCCCAAACCTTTAATTAACGATAGACTAAAGGATGATGATAAACTCCCTGAAATGCAAAACATCAAAGTAAACAAAGCAGGAGTATTTAAGTTACTGACCAATATCAATGAAAACAAAGCTACTGGTCCCGATGGCGTTCCTGGCAAGCTCTTAAAATTATGTGCCAATGAATTGAGTGAGGTATACCAATTACTTTACCAAGCTTCACTGGACCAGGGAGTAATACCTGATGAGTGGCGAGATGCGAGCATTGTTCCCTTATTTAAAAAGGGTGACAAAACAAAAGCAGAGAATTATAGACCTGTATCTCTTACATCCATATCAGCTAAATTACTTGAACACATAGAAGAAAAAGAAACACCCGAAGGTGCTGGGGAGGACCCAGAGAAGCACTGTCTTCACCTGCCTTTAGAGCAGCCCTGTACCACCCTTGGAGGCCTGCGCTGTGTTGACGATGGGTACAGGCACGCGCAGGACACTCCATTAAGATATCAAGGGACATAACTGCTCCTGAACAGAGGTAAATCAGACTGCAGGATGCAACTCATAACAGCCTTAAAATAGCATCCCCCATGGGTGTACCAGCCCGTATTTCATGACTGCAGAGCCCACCGGCGAGAAACACCACCCTCCAGCTGCCGAGCACACCCCACAGACCCAACGACCCATGCCCACGGACAGATGAAGACAGTGCACTCCAGACACAGCCAAGCTTTCGCCATATGGTCTTATGTGCCCTCAAGAGAGAATCCAAAGTTGTAGTCTTTCCCACTGTCAACAGGACTTTCCCTGTGGTCAGTGGGTCTTTCCTCACCGTCACTGGACCTTTCTCCAGGGTCAGCCTAGTTAAGGCAAAGAAGAAAAAGAAACACCCGAAGGTGCTGGGGAGGACCCAGAGAAGCACTGTCTTCACCTGCCTTTAGAGCAGCCCTGTACCACCCTTGGAGGCCTGCGCTGTGTTGACGATGGGTACAGGCACGCGCAGGACACTCCATTAAGATATCAAGGGACATAACTGCTCCTGAACAGAGGTAAATCAGACTGCAGGATGCAACTCATAACAGCCTTAAAATAGCATCCCCCATATCAGCTAAATTACTTGAACACATAATATATAGTAGCATAATGGACCATTTTGACAAATATGATTTCTTAAATAACGCCCAGCATGGTTTTAGACAGCGAAGGAGTTGTGAGACTCAACTTATAACAACTCTCAATGATTTTAGTAACTGTCTTAACAACAGACAGCAAATAGATGCAATTTTATTAGATTTTTCTAAAGCCTTTGATAAGGTTGACCATGAGGGCCTGCTGCTTAAATTAGAACACATTGGCATTGGCGGTTCTTTGCTAAAATGGGCTAGATCATTCCTCGTTGGGAGAACGCAGAAAGTTGTTGTGGAAGGGTCGTCATCCCATTGTAAACCAGTCTTGTCAGGTGTACCACAGGGAACTGTTCTGGGGCCCTTGTTTTTCTTAATTTATATAAATGACATAAGTAGAAATCTCTCTCCTGGAACTACTATAAGGCTTTTTGCAGATGACAGTTTAGTATATAGAACAATCAGAAGCAAGAATGATACACGCATTCTACAAGAAGATCTAAACGCTTTACAAGAGTGGGAAAGAACTTGGAAAATGGAATTTCATCCTCAAAAGTGCCAAGTGTTGCGTATATGTAACAAACGCTCACTAATTAGATCAGATTATTCTATCCATAATACTATTCTTAAAGAAACTAATGCTGCAAAATATTTAGGGGTGATTATAGATAGTCATCTCAAATGGAAAGAACATTACAATTTAGTATGTAAGAAAGCAAATAACATCTTAGCTTTCTTACACAGGAATATCAATGACTGCCCCCAAAAGGTTAAAGACGACTGCTACAAAACACTGGTTAGACCAGTACTGGAATATGGTTGCTCAGTTTGGGATCCTTACCATCTAAAGGACATTGATAACCTTGAAAAGATTCAGAAGAGAGCAGCACGGTTCGTAACAGGGAACCACATCAGAGAAAAGGGAATACTAGGAAGAACATGAGGAAATTAGAATGGAAACCCTTAGAAGAGAGAAGAGCTTTTATTAAACTTAACACCTTTTTCAAAGGCAGAGCTAAAGTAATTGATATTCCAATGGAACAACTAGTATTGAATAAAAGTAGCACCAGGAGTGGCGGTCAGTGTTATACCATACCTGCATCAAATATTGACAGCCACTTACATTCTTTTTACCCCAGTTCTGTACGGCTGTGGAACTCACTGCCGGGTGCCATCAAGATTGCCACAAATGCAATCTCTTTTAAAAAACAAATTGATACAACAGTTTTGAGATCTGCATATTGATGTTTTTCTATTTTTTACTTCCCCAGATATTTTACTGTTAACTGGGCCTGAATTTGGCCATTGCTTTTAACTTCTTGAATATCGAGTGCGACCCCTTGTTGCCAAATTTGCTCCAGGGGCCAACGGTCTGAGTCGCACTATTTTATGTTATTTTATTTTACTTTTTAACATGCGCGCTGGTGACCTACTCGTTTTTGAGTGAACCAGTATTTTAGGAAGAAGAAGAAAACAAAAAATCAAATCAAAATAAAATTTTATGAGTCAAGTCAAAAACTTTCTTTGGGATGAATGCAACTGTTTTACAAGAAGATTTTTTTTTTTCATGTTGGTTTGAGATACATGTGGGAATCTGGAATGCACTGACGGTGTGTTCATTTCTTTGGAAAAAGTCCTCTCCCCAATGTCACCCCACACAAACACACGCATGTGTACACACAACTGAATGTAAACGAGCCAAATATCCAAAAACTCAAAAAATGAAATGAAGAGAACTCTTTTTTCAGTTTTTTTTTTCCGTTCAAATAAGATCGTGCTGCGATGTACCTGGGTCACGGGAAAGACCGGTCTTATGTCCTCCATAGCACGTGATGAAGACTAGTCCAGAACAAAGACGACGACTACGATCGAGCTAGAGACGAAGAGAAATCGGGGCGATCGATCGATCAATGTTGAAATAAACAATGAAACTTCGTTTTGTTTTGTTTTAGTGGCAGAGACCGAAGCATCTACAGCTTTTCTTCTGACTTTACACGCAGATTCACCATATGCACACACACAAAAATCAATTTCAAGATTTACCTCCATGTGTGGCCGTCGACTAGATGACACGGTGCTTGGTTCAATTCTTGAGCAACTTGCGGACATCTGACCAAGTCAACGCACCGGACTGAACTGGACAACCAACGCAACCAAAACATTGGAGCTTCCCGCTCATCACGTGACCACCATGTGATAAGAACCGGACAATCTTTTAACTATTCTATTACCCCAATCGGAAATGAAATGAGGTAGGGAACAGTAAACGATTAAACAGTAAACAAGTGGGGTATGTTTTGCTCCATAAGGAAACTAACACAGAGTAACTTTTATTCAAGACTGGCACAGCCTTTTAAACTTGAATAAAGTCAGACAAATACATAGACGAACAATCTAATAGTGGGGGAAAAACAAGCGCAGGCCAACAAGTGTTGTTGGCCTGCGCTTGTTTTTTCCCCACTATTAGATTGTTGTCTATGTATTTGTCTGACTTTATTCAAGTTTAAAAGGCTGTGCCAGTCTTGAATAAAAGTTACTCTGTGTTAGGTTTCCTTATGGGAGCAAAACATACCCCACTTGTTTACTGTTTATTACCCCAATGTTTCAAATAAAGTAAACTAAAGAAAAATTAATTAGAATAAAACACAAAATCGATTTAAAAAAAGAAAAAGAAAGAAAATAAACTTAACGGTAAGGGCCTTGGGAGTGGGGTGGGAGTGGGAAGTAAAATGATTCAGAGAAAGATATGGCACCAAAAAAAACAACAACAAAAAAAACTTTTAGAGAAATTGTCAAGAATTGATTATGACTTACAAAAGTATGAAATTTAAAGGAAGTTGAATAAGATAATGATGAGATGGTGAATAATGATAAGATTGTGAATAAAATGATACGTCCAGTCATTCAAGTTGCCTACCTAGGATCTCTTGGATATTCTCCATACTTCGATCGTCATAGTAAAAGAGGTGGGAGAAGAAGACGGTTAGGCAGGATTGTAACAAAAGCTTGAACGACTATTCGTGAAATACTTCAGGATTTGTACTTGGAACCGCAGCAGCGCTAAAAGGGGATCTCCACACTTGAAAAACTAGCATGTGACTTTGATGTTTTTGTGTCTGCACGAAACTAGAAGTACCACACAACAGAACATTACATTTGGACGATGTCATGGTCAAAATTCAACACAACGAAGTGTGGTCAGTCGTCGGCCACTCCAACTGGACATAAGTCCAAACTCAAACATTCTAGGCGTCAGAAAGACGGGCCCACAGGTCGGGTCGGCCAATTAAGCATAGGGGAGAGGCTCCACAGAGACGTTCGTCCCGCCAGACGACTAAGCGGCTTTGACCGACGCCTCGATGTCTGCCCAGACGGACCTCAGTGCCTGGGCCAGCCTTATCGGCCAATTTGTGGAACCAACGTCATTGTTAGTCGGACGTCGCAGGTTAAAGCAGGAAAGGGAGAGGGAGAGAGGTAGTGTGTGGTGGGGGTGAAATCTAGCTAATCAATTAAATGACCAATTGACCACCACAGAGAGTAAGGCGTGTAGACGGGACTGTCATGATTTGAACATCACAATGGAATTAGAGGGGGATAACTTCGGGTGTCAGGGCGGTAAAAATACTGACCAATGGTACTGGCCCTTGGACACGGGGTTAGAGCATAAAGGAATGTGTAAGGGAGAGAGAAGGGGAGGAAAACGAACAGACAGAGAGAGAGAGGGGGGAAGTTCGGGAGAGTAGGCTCTCGCCTACAGGAAGGCAGGGAGAGGAGAACGAACAGAGACAGAGAGATGAGGAGGTTTTAGGTGTAGTCCTGCACGAGGGAAAAGGCAGAGAGATGAAGAGAGGAGAGGAGAACGAGGGGAAGAACGAACAGAGAGAGAGGGAGAGAGAGGTTCTGAGTGGAGCTCTGCAGGAGAGAAGGGCAGAGAGAGAGAGAGATGAGGGGAGGAGAGAAGAGAACCAAGTTGAGAGATTAGCATGAGATAGTCTGCAGAGGAAGGACTGAGGAGAGATGTGGAGAGAGAGAGAGAGTTGCTAATTAATGAAGAAGAAAAGAAAGAAAAGAAAAAAGAAAAGAAAGCAACCATGTCCATTTGATAAGAGCAGACTAGAAGAGAGAGAGAGAGAGAGAGTGCAATGCGTTAATGCAGGAAGAAAGAAAGGAGAACAGATCGATGTTGATAGTCACTGTTCTACCCTAACGGGGGTTCGACCTCATACCTGGCAGCGTCACTTCGCCAAGCAGAAACCACAGACCAACGCCAACAGTCTCACCTGACCAGGCGCCATCAGACCAACACCAGTGCCGGCAGTTGTGTCGTGTTGTGAAAGTGACAGTGAAAAGAAAAAGAAAAGAAAAGAAAAGACAGTGATTCGTGAATAGTTAAGATCACCTGGCCAGGTAAAGTAGAAATCTGTTTATACCCGGGTTAGTTAATGATGTTTTAGATAAATGATTTTGTGAAGTTCAGGAAAGAGAGAATGTTTTATTTCATTTGATTCCATATGCATTGATGTTTCGTTCTATGATCATGTGTAGTAAAGTTATAGACTTTACTAGTGGTTTGATGTGACGAATGCATGATATATGAATGAGATTGTAAGCAAGCTGTGAGTGTGTTTGGGCTGTGCGCTAGTCCTTTCCCTCAACTGACATTACACCGAGGTTGACAATTTATTGGCGAGCTTGCCAGGATATTCTGGCCCATTTATTATAATTGTTCAACTTCTCAGAGAGGAAGCTGGGTGGGATTCAAGTATTGTAATCCTAAGACAAGGGGTTGTCTTACTGTATGTTCCCAAGATAGTTAAATACTAGGCTTGGCATTGCTTCCAAGATAGTTAATACTAGGCTTGGCATTTCAGCCCCAGAGTACTCATTTCGCACAGATTGCCTATAATTCGCTCTCATAGTTGGGTCAGGCGCTGGGCGTCTTGTAAAAACTAACTACGTTGTCCCAAGCTAATATCATCATTCATAGGATTGTGCTATCACGTCACTCGTGTCGGTAACCACCAGTTTGGCTGTCGTAATACAATCTTGTTCAAAAAAAAAAAAAAAAGAAAGAGATACAATGGCGGAAGAAAAGAACACCCCTATTGAACAACTTGTGAGCGTCGCTCGTGATCTAGGTTACTCAGGAGATGAGTTGCGAGCATTTGTTGAAAACCAGCAAAAGATGGAAAGGGATGAACGCGCGGAAAGACGACGTGTCGGGGAGAAATAGCAGAGCAGGAAACAGAAAAATTAAGGATTCAGGCTAATGATAATCAGGCTAGGGAAACGCAGGAGACAGAAAGAATGAAGCAGGAAACGGAAAGATTAAAGGTTCAATTAGAGTTAGAGAAAGTTAGAATACAAAGGGAGACCACCGAGGATGGGAGTTCAGTTTCCAGTGACTCTGTGCGCAGCTATGCCCCCGACCAAGTTGCCAAAATTCTCTGAAGGAACCGATTCGATTGATGCATACATCAGTCGTTTCGAAACGTTTGCGACCAGTCAGGGTTGGCCTCCAGAAGAGTGGGCAGTCATTTTGTCGGCGTTACTGACGGGTAAGGCATTGCAGATTTTCACTGCGTTACCAGCAGACACCCAATCTGATTTTGGTGCTGTGAAGGAATCATTGATGAAAGGATTTGACCTCACAGAGGAAGGATTCAGGAAGAAATTCCGTTCAGCTAAATTACAAGCAGGTGAGACGTACACTCAGTTTGGTGCACGTCTGGATCACTATTTTGATAAATGGTTAGAGTTGAGTGGTACGAAAAAGGAGTTCGCCGAATTGAAAGAGCTAGTTATGAAAGAACAGATTTTGTCAGGTTGCGGCCCTGAGTTAACCATACATTTGAAAGAGAGACAGCCAGAGACAGCAGGAGAGTTGCTGAAGTTCGCAGAGGTGTATAGAGAGGCACGTTTGGGCACTAAGGTGCAGGAGAAACAGGTGCTAGGCACAGGTGAGAAGAGTGCAAGGAGACTAGGGAGTTTTCTGCAAAGTCTGCAAACCCAGTGGTGGGGCAGAAGGAAGGGCAAAGGGACATTAGGTGTTTCATTTGTCACAGGAAGGGACATGTGGCGAGGGACTGTCGCATGGGGTTCCAGAAGGCAGCAGCCTTGCAAGAGGTGGATAAGGGTCGTCAAGGGAAACGACCTGCAGTGGAACCAAAAGGGATTCAGTCTGAAGAGGGTGGAGTGCAGCTTATGGCTAGTACTGGACAGCAGTCAGTGTCAGGGATAGAGGGCACTAGGCTGAGTGGTTCGTTACCAGTGGAAGAAGGGTGGATTGGCCAGCAGAGGGTGAAAGTGTTACGAGACACTGGTTGTTCATGCGGGGGTAGTACGAACAACGCTGGTCGATAAAGGGGATTTGACAGGGCAAATCCAGACCTGTACTCTAATCGATGGCACTGTGAGGGAGTTTCCAGTTGCTAAGATAGAAGTACGTACCCCTTACTTCTCAGGCGAGTTGTCTGCGTTGGTGATGGAGAAACCCCTTCACGATTTGATCATTGGGAATATTCCAGGGGCAAGGGATCCAGGGGATCCTGAGTTGTTGACTGCTACAGGGGCAGCAGTTCAAACACGGAGCAAGAAGGAGGAAAGGTTGTTAAACCGTTAGTTGTTCCAGGAAGGAAGTCGGGCATAGATGCGTCGCCTGATGAGTTTAGGGCAGCGCAGGAACAAGACCCTTCGCTCGTGAAGTCTTGGGAGTTGGCAAGAGGTGGAGAGAAACAGGAGGTTAGAGGAGGTGAGACAGAATTTCTTGTGAAAGGCGGGCTGTTGTACCGAGTGTTCACCAAGGGGAAGACAGGTAAGGTGACCACTCAGTTAGAGGTACCAGCGTGTTATCGTGACACTGTCATGTCAGTGGGTCACGAGTCGCTCATGGCGGGTCATCTCGGCCCAGCAAAACAGCTAACCGAGTCTTTGATGACTTTCATTGGCCAGGAGCAATGGCAGACATAAAGCGGTTTGCCATGTCATGTGATGTGTGTCAAAGGTCAGCCACAAGAGGGGTGAAGAGGAAGGCGCCTCTTAAACATCCCCCTTTAATTGACACACCGTTCAGGAGAGTGGCTGTTGATCTGATTGGCCCAATCGCGCCCTGTTCCAAAGGTGGGCACAGGTATGTGTTGACACTTGTGGACTACGCGACCAGATACCCAGAAGCGGTTGCATTGAAAGGGTAGATACGCAACAGGTCGCTGAAGGGCTGGTAGACATCTTCTCTCGCGGGGGTGTGCCAGCACAAATTCTCAGTGACAGGGGGTCACAGTTCACTCAGGCGTGATGATGGAGGTCAACAGGCTGCTAGGGATCACACAGCTGCTCACTACCCCATACCATCCACAATGCAATGGCTTGGTGGAAAGATTCAACGGTGTGCTGAAGGGCATCTTAAAGAAGCTCTGTGAGGAAAGGCCAGCAGATTGGGACCGCTACATTCCAGCGGCACTGTTTGCCTACAGGGAAGCCCCTCAGGAAAGCACAGGCTTTTCGCCATTTGAGCTGCTGTATGGGCGGACAGTTCGGGGACCGGTGTGCATTCTCAAAGAGCTGTGGTCCGGAGAACAGGAGTCCGAAGAAGTCAAAACCACATATCAGTATGTGGTAGACTTACGCAATAGGCTCGAGGAAACATGTAAGGTCGCAAGGGAGAGTTTGCAGGAGGCTAGGGTCGTCCAGAAGAAGCAGTATGACAGGAAGGTGAGGAAGCAATTCCTCAGGTGGGAGATCAAGTCCTGTTACTGCTTCCCACGGATCACAACAAGCTGCTGATGCATTGGAAGGGACCATTCACCATCATTGAAAAGGTAGATCAGGACTACCGAATCGATGTGAATGGGAAATCAAAACTTTTCCATGCAAATTTACTCCGCAATATATTCAGCGTGAGAGTCAGCACATAGGCGCAGCAGCAATCATTGACGGAGGTGAGGGAGACCCAGCAGAAGAAGGGGAGATTTTGTTGCCTGAGTTTCCAGGAGAAGAGTCATACAGGGATGTGTCACTGTATGAAGGGCTAGACAGTAGGAGACAGGAGGAAGTTAGGGGGCTCCTAGAACAGTATAGGGCGTCCCTGACTGATAAACCAGGCAGGACAACTCTAGAGACATGTACGGTGGAGTTGACATCACAGAAACCCGTACATGTGAAAGCCTACCCGATCCCATATGCCACCAAGCAAGTGATCGAGGAGGAGGTAGAAAAGATGTTGGACCTTGGGGTGGATTGAACCGTCCAAATCATCATATAGTGCACCCGTCGTCTTAGTGAGGAAAAAGTCAGGTGAGCATCGATTCTGTGTCGACTATAGACGTCTGAACAGTGTCACCAAGGTCGATGCAGAGGTCATACCCAACATGGAAGACCTGTTCGCTCAGATCGCCACAAGCAAGAGCCAGTATTTCACCCGGATCGATCTGAGCAAGGGTTACTGGCAAATAGCCTTGAGTGAGGACTCAAAGGAAGTCACAGCATTTTCCACTCCTATGGGGCTATACCAGTGGCGAGTACTCCCTTTTGGATGGTCAACGCACCTGCGGTCTTTTCTCGAATGATGAGGAAGCTATTGACGGGATTGGAAGGTGTTGTGAATTTCATGGATGACATTCTGATAGCATCCGAGACATGGGAGGAGCATATGAGGCAGCTAGGAGCAGTCTTGGAGAGGTTGAGACAAGCCAATCTCACAGCCAGACCAACAAAGTGCCAGGTTGGCTTTCCAAGCCTGGAGTTCCTAGGTTTTGTTGTCGGAGGCGACACAAAGCAGCCGGAAAGAGGAAAGGTGGAGAAGATGATGAATTCAGGGAGACCAAAGACCAAAACAGAAGTCAGGAGTCTGCTAGGTTTTATTGGGTTCTATAGGGAGTTTGTCCCAAATTTTGCTGCAATCACGAGTCCTCTCAGTGATTTGGTCAAGGCAGGGAAGCCGGCAGTGGTCGAATGGTCAGACGCTGCAGAGCAAGCACTGCAGACGGTGTTGGAAAGACTAGGTTCCCGTCCCATCTTGAAGCTACCAGATATGTCCAAACCATTTTTGTTGCGGACAGATGCATCAGGTGGTGGGATAGGTGCAGTATTGTTGCAGGAGCATGAAGAGGTCGAGTTTCCTGTGAGATATGCTAGCAGGAAGTTGACAAAGTGTGAAGAAGGGTACGCAACGGTGGAGAAGGAGTGTTTAGCTGTCGTGTGGGCCGTGCAGAAGTTCCACAAATACTTGTATGGGAAAGAGTTCGTGATAGAGACAGATCACCAACCACTCAAATTCTGCAGGAGGCACAGCTGAAAAACAGCAGGGTTCTGCGTTGGGCAATGGCACTGCAGCCCTACCGGTACCGAGTGCAGTACATTCCCGGTCGACAGAATGTCGGAGCTGACTATTTAAGCCGTGTAGTCTAGCAAGCTGCAACTCAGAGGAAGTCAGTCATATCCGGGGTGCATTGTTGATAATATGTGTTGATTCCAGTTATGTTGATTGGATATGGGTTCATTCCCAGTTGGCTATGTTCTAATTTTTGTGTGTGAGACTTGTTCATATTTTCTTTGTGAGACTTGTTCATGTGAATGTAGTTATGCTTGGAGCATACAGTCGCTTGTGTAGTGATGCATTATTTGCAATAAGTGAGGATGGAGATCCCTCAGTGAAGTGTCATGGATCGTGATCATATTATATTGTGCTTTTCATAAGAATTGTGAAAAGAAGATATGGCAAATCCGCAGGTAGGGGAATGGCATAAGTGCGCACAGAGGTCGTTATAAAATGAGTTGAAATAACGCAAGAGCGCACGTCAATGATAACATCATTGGAGTGGTATTCACTGATGGTATATTTTATAATTTATAAACCGTTGGTTGTAAAGTATTTTCCAAACTTTGCGCGTGTAGCTGTGTGTCAGCAAATTCGGTTGTTGTCTTTTTTGTACCGTTGTTTTGAGACAATGCGGTGCATAGTCTTTTGCAAGGGGGAAATTGTCACGGTCAAAATTCAACACAACCGAAGTGTGGTCAGTCGTCGGCCACTCCAACTGGACATAAGTCCAAACTCAAACATTCTAGGCGTCAGAAAGACGGGCCCACAGGTCGGGTCCGGCCAATTAAGCATAGGGGAGAGGCTCCACAGAGACGTTCTGTCCCGCCAGACGACTAAGCGGCTTTGACCGACGCCTCGATGTCTGCCCAGACGGACCTCAGTGCCTGGGCCAGCCTTATCCGGCCAATTTGTGGAACCAACGTCATTGTTAGTCGGACGTCGCAGGTTAAAGCAGGAAAGGGAGAGGGAGGAAGGTAGTGTGTGGTGGGGGTGAAATCTAGCTAATCAATTAAAAAGACCAATTGACCACCACAGAGAGTAAGGCGTGTAGACGGGACTGTCATGATTTGAACATCCAATGGAATTAGAGGGGGATAACTTCGGGTGTCAGGGCGGTAAAAAATACTGACCAATGGTACTGGCCCTTGGACACGGGGTTAGAGCATAAAGGAATGTGTTAAAAGGTTATAAGGGAGAGAGAGGGGGAGGAAAACGAACAGACAGAGAGAGAGAGGGGGGAAGTTCGGGAGAGTAGGCTCTCGCCTACAGGAAGGCAGGGAGAGGAGAACGAACAGAGACAGAGAGATGAGGAGGTTTTAGGTGTAGTCTCTGCACGAGGGAAAAGGCAGAGAGATGAAGAGAGGAGAGGAGAACGAGGGGAAGAACGAACAGAGAGAGAGGAGAGAGAGGTTCTGAGTGGAGCTCTGCAGGAGAGAAGGGCAGAGAGAGAGAGAGATGAGGGGAGGAGAGAAGAGAACCAAGTTGAGAGATTAGCATGAGATAGTCTGCAGAGGAAGGACTGAGGAGAGATGTGGAGAGAGAGAGAGAGTTGCTAATTAATGAAGAAGAAAAGAAAGAAAGAAAAAAAGAAAAGAAAAGCAACCTGTCCATTTGATAAGAGCAGACTAGAAGAGAGAGAGAGAGAGAGAGTGCAATGCGTTAATGCAGGAAGAAAGAAAGGAGAACAGATCGATGTTGATAGTCACTGTTCTACCTAACCGGGGGTTCGACCTCATACCTGGCAGCGTCACTTCGCCAAGCAGAACCACAGACCAACGCCAACAGTCTCACCTGACCAGGCGCCATCAGACCAACACCAGTGCCGGCAGTTGTGTCGTGTTGTGAAAGTGACAGTGAAAAGAAAAAGAAAAGAAAAGAAAAGACAGTGATTCGTGAATAGTTAAGATCACCTGGCCAGGTAAAGTAGAAATCTGTTTATACCCGGGTTAGTTAATGATGTTTTAGATAAATGATTTTGTGAAGTTCAGGAAAGAGAGAATGTTTTATTTCATTTGATTCCATATGCATTGATGTTTCGTTCTATGATCATGTGTAGTAAAGTTATAGACTTTACTAGTGGTTTGATGTGACGAATGCATGATATATGAATGAGATTGTAAGCAAGCTGTGAGTGTGTTTGGGCTGTGCGCTAGTCCTTCCTCAACTGACATTACACCGAGGTTGACAGACGACTTCATGATGTTTCAACAGCATGTAGGACGAGGACTGGCTATGATAATAAGAAACAACACTGAAAACACTGTCCAGGACAGGATTAGAAAAAGGTGTAGCAGTACACATGAATTACTGGGTGTGCGGCTGGGAAGACTGATGGTAATCAGAAAAGCCCTGCACTTTTCAGTGCATACATGCATCCAGGATCCTTCACGTCAAAAACGGTTTGGACTTTCTTGAGGAAATGGAAGATGAAGTTGGAGATTCTGTGATACTATGGGGAGATAAATTTGGAGACTCTATGATACTATGGGGAGATAAATTTGGAGACTCTATGATACAATGGGGAGATGAATTTGGAGACTCTATGATACTGTAATGAGTCGGCCGAATGTTCTCGAGCATTTAGGCAAAGTAAGGGTAGTTTTGCTGTTGTTGAGAGCAAGTTCTGGGTTCTTCAAGTGTGCGAACTCAGGCATCACCAGAGGGGAATACCCCGAGTCGTATACTGAAGGGGGGAGAGTACTGGGAAGTGTTTCGCATGTCCGAGGGATAGGGACAAGTAGTTGCCGACCTGCCGGTCCTGGGTAGAGGAGTGTCCAGTCCGACCACTGGCTGGCTATTCACTGGGTTCTCCAGTGGGCCTGAAGGAAAGGCGATCGTGTCAGGTGACCGTCACGGGAAGGTGACCGTCAGCCTGCAGGCAGAGTACAGCGACCATTCAGTCGTCCTTGTTCTGAGGAATGAATGGAAGGCTGTGGCCTATCGAGTAGTTTGCGCCTTGTTGTCTATAGAGGTAGTAAATACTTGAACCATCAGTCATGGGTGGTAGAGGAGTCCAGGATGTTAGTTCAATGGGTAGCTTGGGGGAATCGAACATGAGTTTGAATAGGAGGTTATGCATTAACCACTGGGTACCCAAGTCTTTGTTGGCGCTAGCAGCTGTGGTGTGTGTGTATGTGTAGGTGACTTGTGATTCCATTGGTGGAATAAAAATAACTTGGGGATTTATTGGTACAAATCGTGTTTATGTGTGTGTGCCGGTGATTCCATTGGTTGAGCCAGTTAAACTCGGGTTCTCTCTTTCTTTGAGAACGAATATAAGGTGCTTGGAAAACCAGGAAGTGTGTGACTCACTTAAGGGGAAGTGAACTCGCCCGTCTTGCTGAGGGCTCAAGAAAATACAGCGTGAAGCAGAGGTTAGCTGTCGCCTCGTTGTCTCCTGGGTGGGGACGTATGACAGTGGAGGTTGCTGTAGCCTCGGAGCCGACGACGAGAAGAATTGTCTCCCGTGTGGGGACGGTCGACAGCAAGACGTGTTAACCTGTTGGGGCCTAGACAGGAGCTGCCAGACAACGGTGGGGTGTTTGCAGCCAGAGAAGACCTGTGGGAGAGGCCGACAGGAGCCCTTTCAGTGGAGAGGGCGAAGTACGGTGGAGTCCGGGAGACTCTGTGAGAGGGTGCGACTCAAGCTACGTTGCCAGTGTCCCCCAACTGGGATTTGGCCAATCGGGAGGACACAACGGTGTGGCAGCTTCAGCTCGTGGTCGCACGGTGTGATGAGAGAAACTGGTCAACCAAGGAATGCTGGCAAGTTACGGACGTTTTATTGTTCTTAAGTTTATAAGTGTGCAAACAGAATTGTGGAATATTGTCTTTCCTGGTTAATGAAGAGTACTTGAAGGAAAGGGGATGCGATTTATGAGATTGTCTGTATGATGTTTACATTGTTGTATGATACAGATAGTTGTGTTGTGTAGTGACGGGTGGGGGCTCGGAGTCAAGTTGAATAAAAGTTGATTATTTTCCATGAAATGTTATTGGTTTCCCGTCACCTTTGTGCGGGCCCGATGTGAGTGACAGAGTGCGTGTGCCTATGCGAGAGCGCATTTTGGTTGTGAAAGCGTAAATACTTCTGTCTATAACCCCCTGCATCCCTGAATATGAAACTCATATTTTAATAACGAGGGGGAGCGTCGGAGACCCGTCACAGATACTATGGGGAGATAAATTTGGAGACTCTATGGTTCTATGGGGAGATGAATTTGGAGACTCTATGATACTATGGGGAGATGAATTGGAGACTCTGTGATACTATGGGGAGATGAATTTGGAGACTCTATGATACTATGGGGAGATCTTAATGCATGGTGAAAATTGTGGCATCAGCAAGGTACCAACCCTCAAAGATTTAAGCTGTAAGAAATGTTGGATGAAGTACCTCTCTGCGCGCTGACAACATCATCTCCAACATATACAGGGTGGCAGGGTGACACCGACAGCATCATTGTCTTTGCACTCATAGCAGGCATTAGTACAGAAATGTATCTTTATTATGGAAGTTACCATTTCCCTGTCTTGTTTAGTTTACATAAACCATCAAAAGAAGGCAAAAAGTTAAGCTAAAGGACCCTTTTCAATTTCACAACAACAAAAACAATTTCATAGAGAAGTTAAGGAGTAGAAGATGAAAAAAAAAAAACCCAACAACAACAAAACAAAAACACCCCAACCCAAAGAAACAGAAAAAAACACACACACACAAAAAAAGAAAGAAAACGTAAAACTAAACAAATCTTTCAACCCCTTTGGTGGAATACAGACACAGAAACAGCCTGGGAAGATACAGCATGGCCTTGAGAATCTGGCAAAGAGAAAGAAGACAACCTTGCCCTGGTCTAGCTATTGAATCGGACATGAACTGAAAGACTTAACCATTCAAAATAGTGGCTGAAGAAGCAAAGAAAAGTAAATGGTAACAATATTCCAGGTTACTAAAATTATGACATGCCACTCACTCCAGCTATTGAAACGGACATGAATCAAAAGACTTAACTGTTCAAAATAGTGGTTGAAGAAGCAAAGGCAACTAAATGGCAACAATATTCAGGATCGCCTAATCATAACACGCCACTCTATTACTACAGCGAGTGTTTATTCCTTTCTTTTGAATTTTTCACATAATTCATAGGCAATGGTGGCCTCGTTTTCCCATGCATTTTTGCCTGTTCAATGGCCTCTTTGATTGGAAAGGATTTGTCTATTGTCAAGGTCTCTTGCAAGTTTTCTTGCTATGATGCGTGCCATGAGATTTCCTACTACATTTCACATAGTGAGTATGCTGTACTCACATCGCCAATGACGACCTTTTCCTGAATTTGGCAGACGCTTCAGGTAACTGTGTGTCTAGTCTACTGTGACAGAGCCTTCATCGAAAATGTCCAGGTAGAGACTCTGTCTTCGTCTTTAGACATCCACTGTTTAATATCAGAGACATCATCGTGAAGATATTTGACGAGACTATCATAGTTATCTGGCATGTCAGAATGTTCAAGCCGAGTATCATCGACGAACATTTCATGTTGAACAGAACTGTCATTCAGGGGTGTTGCGTACATTTGAAAAGCACTGGACCTAGCACAGAACCTTGAAAAATGCCAAAGTCTAATGACGTTTTAGAAGACTGTTTCTCGTTGATAAGGACGAACTGCTATCTGTTTGACTCATATGATCTAAACCAATTTAGTGCTGTGTCACACCGTTTTGGCTTAAGGCTGTGTCAGGCCAATTGACATAGACCAGAAGACCAAGGCTGCATCAGAATGTTGTTATGCTCTGCATGGTTATGTGGGGATTGTCTTCTGTTGTGAAAAGCTCCTAGCATAACATTATCAGTCTCCAAAATCTCCCGAAGTCGGAGTGTGGCTGCCCATGTGGCGGGGTAATCAAAAACGGTCACATACGTAATGTTCTCATCCCCAGCTGATGCATTTGTACCATAGTGTTCAAGTACTTCGGGTGTTTGGATGATCCCAGGAGTCTTTTAGCCAGGGTACAACAACAACAACAACAACAACAGTGCTGTATCACATAATGCCGAAGCTAGTGCTTAGACGTGAAAGGAGTATTTCATGATCAACTGTATCTAAAATTGCAGACAGATTTAGGAGAAGAACAGCTATCTTCATGTTATCAAGAAATGTCATGGAACCTGCAGGGCAAAAGGAAAAGAGGCCGACCTCACAGCAGCCGGAGGCGAGACACTGAGGCAGAGATGAAGAGGCAGGGGACCAACTGGACAGGCATTCAGCGAGCAGCCCAGAACCGAATGCGATGGCGGAGTGTTGTCAATGGCCTATGCTCACCCTTGAGCTATGGGCCTAAGGAAGTAATCAAGAAATGTCAGAGTATCATTCATGATTCAGATGAGAGCAGTTTCTGTGCTATATCCAGCATGGTAAGCTGACTGGTGGAGCCCGTAGCAAACTCAACTCTGGGTAGGAGCTGATCGGAGCAGAAAAATCCCACATGACTCTGATGGAATAGATCCCACGACCTCCCAGCCAGGAGTCCGTGATGCTAGCCACTTCACCATCCTCTACAACCCCCCACCCCCATCTACTCCCCCTCCCCCCTCTCTCGATCTCTATGATTTTGTCATACAAACTTCAAGTAGGGTAAGCAGTAGGTCCCTTTCAGTCTCAACCCTCATCCCCCTCCCCCTCTCACAGTCTCCCTGCAGTGTGCCAGGTGTTTCCTGTGATGCAAGCCTGCCTCACACGCTTCCCTCCCTCTCCTCTCTCCCCAGCTCCCTTGCTTATCTGGTTGTGCAGGTGATCGCTAGTGGTTTGAGACAAGGGCTGCTTGCTGTTTTATCTAGTTCAGAGTGGCCGCCCTTTCCCCTCACCTGCCTTTCCTTCCTCACCGAAAGTAGTCATGGGGAAGAGGCCCGCACATGTCTCACAGTGGGGACGATGTAGCTTTGTTAATTCACGTACATGCTAAACATGCCACCAACATCTAAGAGATAGTGTTCTCGAATTGTCTGTACATTGGTAGGGCAGCCAGAGTCCAGTGAAGGAAAGAGCAGTGCGGGAGGATGTGGAGGGGGAGGGGGGCAAATTCGTGTGGGCGATGGTATTAGGCACATGTAGCACGCACATGGCTGGGGCAGTGTCCGAAATTTTTAAAGCAGTAGAAAAAGAAATAGCAACATTCTCAGGGCAGGAAGAGCGTCGTAAAGCCGCCAAAGAAGAAACGAATCCATCACCAGCACACACACACACACACACACACACACACACAGAGAAAATAAGGACTCAAGGCACGCTAGAACCAGCAACAAAGCCGAGTGAAATAAGGAGCAAAAGCTGAGCCTGCCCTTGACCTATAGAGATCACTTTTTGTGTTTCAATGCCGCGTTTCTCACACAATGTGACTGGAAAGATCCTCCAATTCTGTAAATCTGTTTTTGTTTGGATGAAACAATCACGTTTAAGAGGATGTGACTGGATTTTCTGCCAGACACCTTTTGAGATATTACGACAGGACTGATCAGTAGAATCCTTATCGGTCTGTGCAGATTGAACGATCACCAGTTTTCTCAAGAAGCTGTCAGAGGATAACATTTATCACTGTAGAGTTGAGAGCAGATGTTTTCAGAAATTTGCCATCGATATTGTCCGAACTGATCAATGAACACCAATACATGGCTTTACCTACATTTTGAAATGATACGTAGTAATATAGTTATTGTCACTGAAGTCTTTCAGTAGTGACAAATCATTGGGTTTTTTTGTTTCTTTTTTTTTTTTAATTGGTAGCCTCAATTGTTTCTTTCTGCTTTCGCTCAAAAGGAGTATCAAGAGGTTTTTTCCTTTGATAAGCAATTTCAGCAAGGAACATTAGTTGTGGATTTGCCCCCAGAAAATTGATTAATGACTTTTCCAGATGATTTGTCTTTTTTTTTCTTAATTGAAGAGAACGGTCTGCATTTCTTTTGCCTCCCGAACACAATTTTTCCTGACAGTTAGCCTACTTTATTTGATCGTTTTTTGACCCAACACTTTACACTGATAACTGTACAATTCATCTCAAATTTACCAACAACATTAATTCCCTCAAGCACCAAGGTTTCCATTAATACCTCCGACATGTTCACCAAGCTGCCTCATCATATCATGTCTGTTTACTTTCCTTCTTCTTTCAACACCACACACTTAAAAGAACTCGCACACACACACACACACACATATATGTATAAGCATAATCATGATCTGTGATCAAGAAGGAATGATGAGAAAACATTCAGCCCCCCCCCCCCCCCCCCAACTCATCTCCTTTTCTCAAGTTTCCTGCTACATATGGTGTCATTCGCTGGAACTGTCAGAACTTTCCTTGGCTTCCCATCTCCGACATTTTATTGATAGTAAATACTTCAGAACAGTCTTTCTCTCTTTCTCCTTCTCTCTTTTTAAGCTGATATTTTCTGCTGTGAACATAGCTTGTCTGTGAATCAGTTGCATTATGTTTTCCCCTTTTGTTTTTATATTGCTTTAATTGTGTGTCCTTTTTCATCACCCTTACCTAATGCCTTTACTTCCTCTGTTCCTCTTTATTCACTTCTGCTACTTCATCCCTTCATTTCATTAATATGGCGATGTCCGCGGGATGAAGAGGATTAAGTAAGTCCGCAGGGTCTGCCTGTGCATATTTACCATTGTCATGTTGTCTCAGACCAACACTGAGCTCTTATGCATCATCTTTATTAATAATTCTGTAAATGTATCAAATGCTGTGACCCTTCATGCCATATTCTAGTGGTGACACATTTCAATCCCCTCTCCGAATATGCAGCATACTATTACCAAAGATGAATTTATGTAAAGTCACACACACACAAAGTCTGCAACTTGGCAAGTATTGTTGTCATTAAAGCCACAACATCCAACCCTTTAGATGTCTATTAAGCGCTCTCACCCAGAGAAGGAAAGAAGCATCCGCATGCGCTGTTAGAAAAAATCTGCCTTTGCAGCTGGGCTGCCTGGTTACACACTCCTGTTGCGACTTTCAGGGGCTTCGAAGATAGTGTCTTGAGTATGTTGGATCAGTACAGATTCCAAAGGAGACATTCTTCAGCCGAGCAGTATATCCTTGGGTGGGTGGTCTCGCAATGACCCAATACTGATTGCTCCATATGGACTGCTGGCACTTCGTACTCCAGCTGTGGATTAAGGGGTTTAGCAGACAGTGTCTGGAGTATGCTGGGCCAGTACATATGTACTGGCACTTTGTACTCCAGCTGTGGATTTAAGGGGTTTAGCAGACAGTGTCTGGAGTATGCTGGGCCAGTACACTGCTGGCACTTTGTACTCCAGCTGTGGATTTAAGGGGTTTAGCAGACAGTGTCTGGAGTATGCTGGGCCAGTACATATGGACTACTTGCACTTCGTACTCCAGCTGTGGATTTAAGGGTTTAGCAGACAGTGTCCGGAGTATGCTGGGCCAGTACACATGGACTACTGGCACTTTGTACTCTGCTGTGGATTTAAGGGTTTAGCAGACAGTGTCTGGAAGTATGCTGGGCCAGTACATATGGACTACTGGCACTTTGTACTCAGCTGTGGATTTAAGGGGTTTAGCAGACAGTGTCTGGGAGTATGCTGGGCCAGTACATATGGACTACTGGCACTTTGTACTCAGCTGTGGATTAAGGGGTTTAGCAGACAGTGTCTGGGAGTATGCTGGGCCAGTACATATGGACTACTTGCACTTCGTACTCCAGCTGTGGATTAAGGGGTTTAGCAGACAGTGTCTGGGAGTATGCTGGGCCAGTACATATGGACTACTGGCACTTTGTACTCCAGCTGTGGATTAAGGTGTTTAGCAGACAGTGTCTGGGAGTATGCTGGGCCAGTACATATGGACTACTAGCACTTCATACTCCAGCTGTGGATTTAAGGGGTTTAGCAGACAGTGTCTGGAGTATGCTGGGCCAGTACATATGGACTACTAGCACTTCGTACTCCAGCTGTGGATTTAAGTGGTTTAGCAGACAGTGTCCGGAGTATGCTGGGCCAGTACATATGGACTACTGGCACTTTGTACTCTGCTGTGGATTTAAGGGGTTTAGCAGACAGTGTCTGGGAGTATGCTGGCCAGTACATATGGACTACTGGCACTTTGTACTCTGCTGTGGATTTAAGGGGTTTAGCAGACAGTGTCTGGGAGTATGCTGGGCCAGTACAAATGGACTACTGGCACTTTGTACTCTGCTGTGGATTTAAGGGGTTTAGCAGACAGTGTCTGGGAGTATGCTGGGCCAGTACATATGGACTACTGGCACTTTGTACTCCAGCTGTGGATTAAGGGGTTTAGCAGACAGTGTCTGGGAGTATGCTGGGCCAGTACATATGGACTACTGGCACTTTGTACTCAGCTGTGGATTTAAGGGGTTTAGCAGACAGTGTCTGGGAGTATGCTGGGCCAGTACATATGGACTACTTGCACTTCGTACTCCAGCTGTGGATTAAGGGGTTTAGCAGACAGTGTCTGGGAGTATGCTGGGCCAGTACATATGGACTACTGGCACTTTGTACTCCAGCTGTGGATTAAGGTGTTTAGCAGACAGTGTCTGGGAGTATGCTGGGCCAGTACATATGGACTACTGGCACTTCATACTCCAGCTGTGGATTAGCAGACAGTGTCCGGAGTATGCTGGGCCAGTACATATGGATTACTGGCACTTTGTACTCTGCTGTGGATTTAAGGGGTTTAGCAGACAGTGTCTGGGAGTATGCTGGGCCAGTACATATGGACTACTGGCACTTTGTACTCAGCTGTGGATTTAAGGGGTTTAGCAGACAGTGTCTGGGAGTATGCTGGGCCAGTACATATGGACTACTTGCACTTCGTACTCCAGCTGTGGATTAAGGGGTTTAGCAGACAGTGTCTGGGAGTATGCTGGGCCAGTACATATGGACTACTGGCACTTTGTACTCCAGCTGTGGATTAAGGTGTTTAGCAGACAGTGTCTGGGAGTATGCTGGGCCAGTACATATGGACTACTTGCACTTCATACTCCAGCTGTGGATTAAGGGGTTTAGCAGACAGTGTGTGGGAGTATGCTGGGCCAGTACATATGGACTACTGGCACTTTGTACTCCAGCTGTGGATTAAGGGGTTTAGCAGACAGTGTCTGGGAGTATGCTGGGCCAGTACATATGGACTGCTGGCACTTTGTACTCCAGCTGTGGATTAAGGGGTTTAGCAGACAGTGTCTGGGAGTATGCTGGGCCAGTACATATGGACTACTGGCACTTTGTACTCTGCTGTGGATTTAAGGGGTTTAGCAGACAGTGTCGGGGAGTATGCTGGGCCAGTACATATGGACTACTTTCACTTTGTACTCCAGCTGTGGATTAAGGGGTTTAGCAGACAGTGTCTGGGAGTATGCTGGGCCAGTACATATGGACTACTTGCACTTCGTACTCCTGCTGTGGATTAAGGGGTTTAGCAGACAGTGTCTGGGAGTATGCTGGGCCAATGCACGCTCCTCAGCAGTGCAGCATCTCTTCTGGTGAGTGGCCTCATGGAAACCTCATACTGACTGCTCCATGTGGACTACTGGCAAATCCACTATGAAAAAAATCAGCCTGGATGCAGCTGTGGCTGGGTGAGCTGGAATCAGAGGTTTGGGAGTAACGATACTCAGAAACAACAAGATATAACAGAAAAAAAGCCCAGAGACAGTCATACTAGTTCCCACATGCAGAAAAATGGAGGAGTCCCAATGCAAGTATAAAGTACACAACGTTCTAAAGATAGCAGATCTGGTGTGTAAACTAAATGCGACATCACGCAAAAGTGGCGATCAGCTTATAACCCCATCCCATGTAGTTCGAGTCACAGACAGACAGAAATGGACAATGACATTTAATTCTATGTGGCACATCTAACCCCATCACTGGTAGTTTGGGTCACAGACAGAAATGGACAATGGCATGTAATTCTATGGGGCACATCTAACCCATCACTGGTAGTTTGGGTCACAGACAGACAAAAATGGACAATGGCATTCAATTCTATGGGCACCTCTCCACCCATTTTCCCTCCCCATCCTTCTCCCCCTCTCTCCATGCCTCCTACTTTCCTCCTCCTGTACAACTGCTTTCTCTCCCACAACACACAGGTTTACACCAGATTTCTGTCAACAGTCCACTTTATTTCTCCATTCATTATCAACATGTGTACAGGAAGAGAAACTTGAGAAATACACCGTTTCTTTTCAAATTTTAGTCTCTCAGCGATCACAAGACAACAAAAGAACGAATCCATAACAGCTGAACTGGGACACAAAATCGGTGGCCAACATCTGAAGAAGCATCGCTGATGGGCCAGTTTCATCTTTTCTGTCAGGCACACTGGCTTCACTCTTCTTTCAAGCATCTGGCATGACTTCCCCTGGCATTTCAGTCCACTATCATTATGCAAGCTAGCACATATGGCAGGGGGCACCTGTCTATGCCTTTGACAAAAATGATCCCCGAGACCAAATTCTCCTTCACCTGGAAGCCAGGAGAATGGACCACAAAGGTCTATCGTTTTGTATTTCATTCTTCCAAGATTGTAATAAAAAAGGTTGAAAAAAAAAAAGGGTTACCTTCTTTTAAAGTTTATTTGAATTTTATATGCAAACATCTGAATTAACCTGATAAAACGTACTATTTGTCATCTCTTACAGAAGTTTTGAGTCACGTTTTTGAGGATGTCAGTCAGAGATAACAATACACACAAACACTATTTCTCACTTAACAAAATATATGAATATGAACATTTCTCATTATGCATATTTACAACAACCCTTAGTTGTTCCGACAAAGAAAATGACAAAAATGGCAGAATCAGCCTAGGCTCTAGAACACGTCCAATCTTGCGTGCAGAAGTGTCATTCCATCAGCATCCACACTCTTGTCTTCCCCACTGTTTCAACCTTGCAATGTCAAAAACCAACGTCAAAACAAAATTTCTAACATGACCTGGCATTCCATCATTGTCCACCCCCCCCCCCCCCCCCCCCCCCCCCCTCCCCCCCAAAAAAGTACACGAAATCACTGGTCATATGGATGAATCCAAATTGACTTTGGCCACCGGTCCCCCACCCCCGAAAAGCACAAGAATTCTTTGGCCGTATGGATGAATCCAAAATGACTTTAACCTCAAGTCATGGTCAGTTGGGAAGGTTCAGGCTGTCAGAAATCATATGGCGTAACTCTGTGTTTATCGAGGCCGGTCGAAAGGCTCTACAGAAATGAGCACAAATGCTCCAACTCTGTTCCTCACCTTGAACCAAGGTCAAGGTCAAAACGATTCAACAATTCTGTAGATCCATTGGTCCAACTGTATTAAAACTGATTCAGAAGTTTATATGAGACTGGGCACAATGATATTAAAGTGACCGATGTACACACAAACATGTGTACATGACATGACACCCCACCCCCTCACCCACCCCTGCCCCATTCTAACCCTTTTCCATGGCATATGACAAGCTGAAAAGTCAAAACAAAGGTCAAGTAAACAGGAACAATTAAAAATAATAAAAGGGTGAATAAAAAAAAAATCCAATTCACTGCTCTCATTCCTCTCTTGACTATCCAACTAGAACAATCAAATCACTACATAATAGTTGTAAAAACTCTCGGTGCACAATGGCTGCCCGCTCACACAAACACTGGCAGTCTTGGCAATTTCAAGTTACACAGTTCTGTCATGTACACAGTTCAGTGTGCCCACCTTTATGTAGGCAGAAGAATGTTCTGTCATCTCCACAAATCACACTGACCTTCTCTCTCCCACGTGAATTTAAAAAATACACCTTCGTCCAGCCTCTCTCTATGTTTCAGAACTGAAGAAAACTGGTTGAGATCTTCGTGGAGATATCAACCATTTTGCTTAAAAATGAACACATAAAATCCATACTATTTCAAACACAAGTTGAGTTATCACTTGTCTGGAACACCCCACAAGAATGTCACTCTTCTAACACGCACACACACTTACATGCAAATTTGCTTCCAAACACACGACCCAACTCTTCCATCAAATGGAGATGAGCTCCTTTGGTGGTGGTCTCATAGGAATCATGCCTCAGTGAAGACCTTGGCCTCAAACTGTGCTTTCTCGCTCTCCGTCAACTCTGCCAGAGGCGTGTACAGAGAACTGCTCTCTGCTACAGGAGACGGAGCACCAGCTGCAGCAGCACCCCCAAAGATGGAGCTCCTCCGAAGCTGGACCAGCTGCTCCAGACGGAGGGGCTCCAAATAATCCCGGCGAAGGTGCGGCACTGCTTGTCGCCGCGGAGCTCCCTCCGAACATGCTGGACTGGGTGGGGCCAGCCCCCCGAACAGGCCCGGAGCAGGAGCAGAGCTGGGGGTCAAGGACTGACCGAAGACAGACGCAGAGGAAGAGGCCGGCGGTTTTCCAAACAACCCCCCTCCCACGCCACCAGCTGCAGGATTCTGCCCGAAGACGCTGCCGGCGCTCTGTCCAAACACGCTCCCTGTGGCGGCAGGCTGGCCAAAACTGCCGCCACCTGTTGCTGCGGCACCTTTCCCAAACAACCCAGGTGCCGGCATCACACCGCCTCCCCCTGGCTGCGCGAACAGCCCTGCCCCACCCCCAAAAACACTCCCACCAGCACTGCTGGCAGGGGTGCTTGCCGAGCCACTTCCAAACAGTCCTGGAGCCCAACCGACTGTCCAAAGACGGAGGCTGTGCTGGCCGAAGTGCTAGTCTGGGTGCCTCCAAACACCGATCCTGCCGCCGCTGCTGGCTGCCCGAAGATGGAGGTCGACTGGGAAGCTGATCCCCCCGCTCCAAATGCTGACCCGGACATACTGGGGCTGTTTGTGCCGCTGCTGCCAAAGACAGAGGAGGAGTTGCCCATAGAACTAGCGCCAAACACACTGCTGCCTCCAGCACCAAAGACGCTCCCTCCTGCTTGCCCTCCTCCTGTGAACACACACACACACACACACACATGCACACACACACACACACACACACACACACACACACACACACACACACACACACACACACACACTGTGTCAACCAAATCCGCATTGACATTTAGTTACAGAATCATCCAGTACACATTAATCTGCATCACCTAGCTTCCCCATGTGATGAGGAAAATGATCACAGAGTTCAGTGGGGTGAAACCTGGTGGAAGATTTCAGTGTTCCTGCTGTACAAGCATGGAACTCCTCGTCTTTGTCTCTCAGTGACTGTCCATTGCCTGCCTCTGTACATAACTGTTTTGTTTATGCTTGAACCGATGAACTTGATAAGTGCGCCTGTGTTGGTAGGGTTGTGTGTGTGTGTGTGTGTGTGTGTGTGTGTGTGTGTGTGTGTGTGTGAACACATGTTAGTGCGAGCGTTTGAGTGTATGTTGAGCACAATGCGTTGATCCCAAGAATTGCGCTATATAAAATCCATACATTATTATTATTATTATTACTTTGTGTTTTTACTGTAGAAGCATGTACTTTACTATGTATAAAAAAGATTTTATTGTACAAAGGTACTTTATCATTGTAAAATATTTTATTATTATTATCACTTTGTGTTTTTAGTGTTGCGGTCGGCTGGGCTATAAGCAACATTATCTTAGCTTGTGTTTTTAGTGTAGAAGCATGTACTTTACTATGTATAAAAAAGTTATTATTGTACAAAGGTACTTTATCATTGTAAAATATTTTATTATTATTATCACTTTGTGTTTTTAGTGTAGAAGCATGTACTTTACTATGTATAAAAAAGTTATTATTGTACAAAGGTACTTTATCATTGTAAAATATTTTAGGAAACCAGAAACCAGAAAGTATAACAAAAATCCCAAATTATCATCAATAATTATCTTTAATATATTAAACATAACATGCAAGACACTTTTCAAGTGTATGGACTAACAAAACAGAATCATTCAAACCTAAAACATACTGTCTACATTTAAAACAAATGAAGAATCTGTTTATGAGTTACCCTATATCATTTTCTTCCATGCAAGTAATTATATTTCCTTTCAGATTAAAAAAAAAAATGTAGTTCGCTCATTTTTTTCCATCAAGAAGCAAATCAGTTATGTTTAAGACAAAAAAAAACTTTATCATTCATGTCTTTCATGCAAAAGAGTAAATATTAAGAAAATTTTAAAAAAGGGCTGCACATTATCAAGATGGAAGATAAGGAAACAAGGCACGTTGAACAACTGACCACATACAACAGGGATGCATTTATGAGGGCACAGAGAGAGAGAGAGAGGAGGCACGGACAGACAGACAGACAGACAGACAAGACGGACACAGGAGGACAGACAGACAGACAGACAGACAGACAGACAGAAGAACAGGCACAAAAAAAAACAACAACAGAGAAACACAAAAAGAGAGATTGAGAGAATTGGGAATGCGAGAGAGGTTGGAAACTGGGGAGGGGGGGGGGGGGGGGGGGGGGGGGGGGGGGGAGTGAGCCAACTAAAATCACACAACTCAACAAGAATGGTGAAACAGAAAAAAATGAAAAGATATAACATAGCAGACAAAAATAAGTGAGAAATAGATGAGGACTGAACACAGATAAAGGCAGAATGGTGCAACAGAAAAAAATGAAGAGATATAACATAGCAGACAAAAACTAAATGAGAAATAGATGAGGTCTGAATGCAGATAAAGGATCAATGGTGAAATAGAAAAAATGAAAAGATCTAACATAGCAGACAAAAAAATAAAAGAGAAATAGATGAGGTCTGAATGCAGATAAAGGCTGAATGCAGATAAAGGCTGAATGCAGATAAAGGATGAACACAGACAAAGGATGAACACAGATAAAGGATGAATGGTGAAACACAAAAAAATGAAAAGATATAACAGACAAAAATAAATGAGAAATAGATGAGGACTGAATGCAGATAAACGATGAATGCAGATAAAGGATACATACCAAAAGTAGAAGGCCGTACAACTGACTGACCAGACCTGCCAGTGAAAAAAACAAAAACAAAAAAATTTAGCAAGCAAGCTGTCAACAAGAGCTGGCAAAAGTTCTCACATCATTTCCTACTTTTTGCTGTACATCCCAGTCCTCCGAGGGCTGACAACTTCAGAGCCACAAGTCATGAGAGTTCATAAAAATGTGACCAAGACAGGACACGAGTGGAAAGGACAGTCAACTCTGAGGAGCATGAGCTTCCTACCTCCACAAAGCAGGTTGTGCTCGCACCTTCATCTGATGGTTAGTCGCTCTGACCGTTAGCAAGATAATGCAAACATCACAAAACTGATTGTAGCAAGTTTTCTTTTTTTTTTTTTTGCTGTCCCAATCTCTGCGCCACCTCAGAGGCAGTGCACCCACACCGCTCATTCCGACACCCCGTCCACAGCCACAGCCGGTCGGCCCCGCCACAGCCCTGGCACTTTCAATTCACAGGGTGCAGTCATTGTCAAGTTGTCAAGAGGCAACCCACCGGAGGAGACACTGCACTGCTGCCGAGTCACTTCGGTGGTGTTCAGTGGCGCCTGTTCTGATCTAACATACACAGGACACCACCTACTAAGCCCCTACTGACGACAATAATTGCTTAGTCGCGGAGCCGGCGTGAGTGAGCTCTCCTCCGGAGGGCGCCACCATGTCCATCCAACGACAGCCCCCATGGACTCGCCGATACCGGTGACCCCGACGGAACCAAACCAAGGCCACAGACGTGGAGAGGACATCGAAACTGAGGTCACCATGAGACCAGGGCATGAAGGGCCACAGAACTTGAGACATTTTTTTTTTTAATGCTGATCAATGAGAATGAGGATGATTAAGATGATGCTACGGATTTCCATTTCGGTCTGAGACTACATGACAGGGCTGTACTCTACGCTTCCTTTCATAATATATCCCGGCGTCAACAAGGCCCGAGAGATACAGACACCTGCAGTGTTGGTCATGAAATTTGAGCAACACTCTCAGAAACGCATCCATTAAGTGGATGAAACTCGACTGTGTGGTCCCAGTCTTCCCAACTGAGTCCGCAGCAAACTCAACTCTGGGTAGGAGCCGGTTGGGGCAGAAAAAACCCACATGACTCTGATGGGATTCGAACCCATGACCTCCCAGCCAGGAGTTCGCGATTGTAGCAAGTTTTGGTAGATGATGAAATATGGTGCAAGGATGAGCTCATTACATTCTGGTGTGGATGTGAACTGGACAACAGACTCAGGATATGTTCTGCAAGAATACACAAAAACCACGGTGGTCATCTAACAGATTTATTTACCCACTTCTTCATTTTGCATCCCCCACCCCCACCCAGCCTCTTCCTCCTTTTCCCCTCTCTATTACTAGATTTTCACTATCATCATTTATTTATTTTATCTGATCTAACTACTTTAGAAAAAAAAAACTGCTGAGACTGACTCATTTTTTTCATCACTAGCTGCTGTACCCGTTATTCCTCTGACCAGTCCTTTGGTGGTTTTAGTAAATCCTTAGCATGCGAGACTGACCAGTCCTTTGGTGGTTTTAGTAAATCCTTAGCATGCGAGACTGACCAGTCCTTTGGTGGTTTTAGTAAATCCTTAGCATGCGAGACTGACCAGTCCTTTGGTGGTTTTAGTAAATCCTTAGCATGCGATACTGACCAGTCCTTCGGTGGTTTTAGTAAATCCTTAGCATGCGAGACTGACCAGTCCTCTGGTGGTTTTAGTAAATCCTTAGCGTGTGAGACTGACCATTCCTTTGGTGGTTTTAGTAAATCCTTAGCGTGCTCGACTGACAGTCCTTTGGTGGTTTTAGTAAATCCTTAGCGTGCTCGACTGACCAGTCCTCTGGTGGTTTTAGTAAATCCTTAGCGTGCCAGACTGACCAGTCCTCTGGTGGTTTTAGTAAATCCTTAGCATGCGAGACTGACCAGTCCTTTGGTGGTTTTAGTAAATCCTTAGCATGCGAGACTGACCAGTCCTCTGGTGGTTTTAATAAATCCTTAGTGTGCTAGACTGACCAGTCCTCTGGTGGTTTTAATAAATCCTTAGTGTGCTAGACTGACCAGTCTCTGGTGGTTTTAATAAATCCTTAGTGTGCTAGACTGACCAGTCCTCTGGTGGTTTTAATAAATCCTTAGTGTGCTAGACTGACCAGTCCTCTGGTGGTTTTAATAAATCCTTAGTGTGCTAGACTGACCAGTCCTCTGGTGGTTTTAATAAATCCTTAGTGTGCTAGACTGACCAGTCCTCTGGTGTTTTTTTTATAAATCCTTTGTGTGCTAGACTGACCAGTCCTCTGGTGGTTTTAATAAATCCTTAGTGTGCTAGACTGACCAGTCCTCTGGTGGTTTTAATAAATCCTTAGCATGCGAGACTGACCAGTCCTTTGGTGGTTTTAGTAAATCCTTAGCATGCGAGACTGACCAGTCCTTTGGTGGTTTTAGTAAATCCTTAGCATGCGAGACTGACCAGTCCTTTGGTGGTTTTAGTAAATCCTTAGCGTGCGAGACTGACCAGTCCTTTGGTGGTTTTAGTAAATCCTTAGCGTGCCAGACTGACCAGTCCTCTGGTGGTTTTAGTAAATCCTTACCATGCTAGACTGACCAGTCCTTTGGTGGTTTTAGTGCTGCCGAGAGCAGCGAAGAAAAAAGACTGACAAGCTTTTTCCCCCCAACATCACTGTACATATTGCCCTTTCCTGTTTGCTTGCCAGTTCACGCTGCTCCTTCCTTACATTACACAGTGTTTGTTAACATTGTGTTGGCCGTTTTCATCATTGATTTTCACACCTGTTTTCTTGCGGCTAATCGACTGGTTGTGGTCTAGGTGTTGCTCTTTTTCTGACTTAACAACACTGGAGGACGTGGCTTATACAACAGTGCGACCTAAAGCCTGAAAATTAGGAGAAGCAAGTTTCACCTTACTCATGTTCCCCGCCGTCCGCCCCTCCTTGTCAGATAAAGACTCTGAAAACCAGTTGTAAGACCCCATATGAACCTGAATAATTCAGGATGGACCTGAAGCTGGGAGTGAGAGAATGGCCTTACCTATGAACAATGAAGGATAGATTGAGAAAATGCTGCTTATTGAATATTTAGAAATTTGGTGGAGCATTTCTTTTTATGAGATTCATCAGGTTAATGTTTACACAGTGTAGTTCACTCGTGGGACAGGAGCCAACAATCGGCATGACAAAAAACAATCGTTCTGTCAGTTTGTTTCCTCTAGTACTTGCACAAGCTGAGAACATGCCACTATTAACATATATGCACATGTACACACAGTCACATGACTGGATTATCATGCAGACTTGATTTACTTATACACATGACTTGGGAAAGTTACTCACGTTCTTGCTGCTTTCTGCCGTCTCCCTTCCTCCAATATATGTGTCTGCAACAGCAAAAAGCATCCATCCCCAGGGGTCACAGTAAGCTGGGAGGCAAGCGGGGGAGAGTCACTTTAAAAAAGAAATTCCAGACACTTTCCACCCAAAGAGCTCCTGTTGGTTACAGCAGTGTCCTGAAGACTTTGCACTAAATGTAACTGAACGACAGACAAAGCCACAAAGCATTTTTCCACCCCAGAAGATTCACTTCATTTTCTATCACACTACACCCAATAAACCAAAAAAGAAGACTGACCACAAACATAGTATTGCTTTTTGAACGAGACTTTACTCTGAGGCTCTGTGACTCGGTGTGAGTGAACTTCTTTTTAAAAAAGAGAGGAGAAAACAACCTTGCGCACACATTGAATCCAAGAGTTCTTACATATGGAATGTGTGCACATTCCCAAACCCATTCCATTCTCCATGAAAAAGGAGGCATCATGTGCTGTTGAAATGGATCACAGACCCCCCCCCCCCCCCCCTCCACCTTCAGCCCAAACAACATGCATTCTGTTACCAATCACATTTAGACACCATCCCAAAAGACAACATGTGGCTTCCTAAATGATGGGATCAAAAGGCTCACATCTAATGGTAAGGGAGAACCATGAAGTTGAAGCTGAGTGAAAAACAATTCTTTAGAGAAGGTATGTATCGTGTGTCGCCCCAATGTGTCAACAAGCTTACAGACTGACAGACACACACACACACATGCACAGAGAAACAAACGCACCACTACCTCAGACACTTTCAATTTTCTCGCTTCAGACGAGCGGTTTCTGTCAGTGACTCTCAGTCAGTGGAGCTCTAAATCATTTGATTCTCTAGAGAATAGCTGTGCATTGCATCACGTGTTCCATTGGTTCAGTCTGTGACTGTTGGTCTCAGTCACGTCTCGGTCACCCCCTTACCAGTTTCTGTCGAAGGGGTTCTGGCATGCTGCGGATCTGGTCCTGCTTCTGCCGGAACTCTTGGACCAGCTGCGACACTTTCTGCCTCTGAAAGCAGACAACAGCCACCACTGACAATCCCGGACCAGCTGCGACACTTTCTGCCTCTGAAAGCAGACAACAGCCACCACTGACAATCCCGGACCAGCTGCGACACTTTCTGCCTCTGAAAGCAGACAACAGCCACCACTGACAATCCCGGACCAGCTGCGACACTTTCTGCCTCTGAAAGCAGACAACAGCCACACTGACAATCCCGGACCAGCTGCGACACTTTCTGCCTCTGAAAGCAGACAACAGCCACCACTGACAATCCCGGACCAGCTGCGACACTTTCTGCCTCTGAAAGCAGACAACAGCCACCACTGACAATCCGGACCAGCTGCGACACTTTCTGCCTCTGAAAGCAGACAACAGCCACCACTGACAATCCCGGACCAGCTGCGACACTTTCTGCCTCTGAAAGCAGACAACAGCCACCACTGACAATCCCGGACCAGCTGCGACACTTTCTGCCTCTGAAAGCAGACAACAGCCACCACTGACAATCCCGGACCAGCTGCGACACTTTCTGCCTCTGAAAGCAGACAACAGCCACCACTGACAATCCCGGACCAGCTGCGACACTTTCTGCCTCTGAAAGCAGACAACAGCCACCACTGACAATCCCGGACCAGCTGCGACACTTTCTGCCTCTGAAAGCAGACAACAGCCACCACTGACAATCCCGGACCAGCTGCGACACTTTCTGCCTCTGAAAGCAGACAACAGCCACCACTGACAATCCGGACCAGCTGCGACACTTTCTGCCTCTGAAGCAGACAACAGCCACTACTGACAATCCAGAACAGTGTCACATGACAATGACAAGACCTAAAAAATAACATTTCTTTTAAAAACGCATCACCCGTACATGGCTAGACATTTCTAAAACACTAACTTTTCTGTTATATTTTTTCCCAGTAGAACCGTCGGCTCGATTACAAAAAGGTATTTCACCAATGAAGTATTTTAATCACATATATACCTGTCCAAACAAATACCTGACTTCCATCAGGTGTACTTCCACCAGCTACATGTCCGGCAATATCACTCTACAGAGGGTTGTGTATGCCCTTCATGTGTTGAAAAATAAAAATAAAAGGCTGGTTAAAGATCATCTACCTTGAAAGTGTACAACAACAATGGAAGGTCTTCGCCAAATGGTATGGTCATGTGAGGATTTCTCCAGAGGCCAGTGAGATGAGGCTCATTTTTTTTTGAGGACTTTCACAAAACGGGAATTCCATCACTCTTGCTGGCTCACTAGGATGGAGGTGAGGTAATCTCCCTGCTCTCCCAATTTTTCCTTTTTTATGCTTATGATATGGCAATGTTCCAAGCCAAGATATTTGTTTGGACAGGTGAGAATTTTGTAAACTACTTTCAGCAGTAAAATTCTTTTCTTGTTTGCGGTCTTGTCTTCTGTGCTACTTCAGTAGCATTACCACCTTGCTGTTCATTTCAGCAACCCCCCCCTCCACAACCACACCCCAGTCTCTCCTGCTGCAGCCCCTGCACCGGAAATCCACAGAGAGCAAGCAGTCCATGTCAAGTCATCGTGAGCCAATCCATTATGGGAGACAATGCATTACCAACCAATCACTTCAGCGGTGTTCAGTGGCGCCTGTTCTGATCCAACTTATACAGGACACCATCTACTAACACCCTATGGACAACAACTTATACAGGACACCATCTACTAACACCCTATGGACAACAACTTATACAGGACACCATCTACTAACACCCTATGGACAACAACTTATACAGGACACCATCTACTAACACCCTATGGACAACAACGTATACAGGACACCATCTACTAACACCCTATGGACAACAATAACCGATTAGTCGTAGATCCAGTGCTGAGTGAGCGTCCCCTGCGGAAGGTACCAACATGTCTGTCCAATACTGGCGACCTCAACACGAACTTTCCGAGGGTGCAGACACATGGAAGAATCTAAACTGAGGTCACCAATGACAGCACAATGGCCACAGAAGGTCAGACCATAATAACACCGACCAATGACAGCACAATGGCCACAGAAGGTCAGACCATAATCACACCGACCAGTGACAGCACAATGGCCACAGAAGGTCAGACCATAATAACACCGACCAATGACAGCACAATGGCCACAGAAGGTCAGACCATAATAACACCGACCAATGACAGCACAATGGCCACAGAAGGTCAGACCATAATAACACCGACCAATGACAGCACAATGGCCACAGAAGGTCAGACCATAATAACACCGACCAATGACAGCACAATGGCCACAGAAGGTCAGACCATAATCACACCGACCAGTGACAGCACAATGGCCACAGAAGGTCAGACCATAATCACACCGACCAGTGACAGCACAATGGCCACAGAAGGTCAGACCATAATCACACCGACCAGTGACAGCACATTGGCCACAGAAGGTCAGACCATACTCACGCTGACCAGTGACAGCACAATGGCCACAGAAGGTCAGACCATAATCATGCTGACCAATGAGGATGAAGAAGATGATCTTATGAAGTTCCATTCCAACCTGAGACTACACGACAGAGCTGTATTCTGTGCTTACTTTGATCATATATCCTGGCATCAACCAGGCCAGAGATACACAAACCCGCAGTGTTGGTCAGGAAACAATGAGCAACACTCTTGGAGACAAATCCATCATGTGAATGAAACTTGTCTGTGTGGTCCCAGTCTTCCCAACTGAGTCTGGAGTCTTCCCATGGCAAACTCAACTCTGGGTAGCAGCCAGTCAAAGCAGAGAAATCCCACAAACAAATGGCTCTAATGGGAACTGAGCCCATATCCTCTAAGCTGAAAATCTGTGGAGCTAACCACTGTGCCACAGCAGCTGGCTGGATTAAATATGCTGATCATGCTTTAACTCTGAGCTGTGCTGAGTCATATGAACTGCTATCAAATGATCATGTTCAAACTTTCAGAGGCAAACCTTAATCTTTCTGATGAATACTTCATTCATCTTGGAAGACACAATTCATCTCGGAAGACAGAAAATCTCTCTCCCTCCTGTCAAAATTAAAACTGCGTAAGAGAATGTCAGAAGAAACTAGCAGTCGCATAGATTTTGATTACATGACACAGAGTTTGTATCAGGAGCATTCCTTTGATTACATGACACAGAGTTTGTATCAGGAGCATTCCTTTGAATGTGATGCATTACTGTCCAGCAAAACAATGAACAGAATACACCTACAGTGTACAAGTGCACAGTTTACCTCCCATTAATATGGTGCATTACTTTTCAGCAAAACAATGAACAGAATACACCTACAGTGTACAAGTGCACAGTTTACCTCCCATTAATATGGTGCATTACTTTTCAGCAAAACAATGAACAGAATACACCTACAGTGTACAAGTGCACAGTTTACCTCCCATTAATATGGTGCATTAATTTCTTGCAAAACAATGAACAGAATACACCTACAGTGTACAAGTGCACAGTTTACCTCTCATTAATATGGTGCATTACTTTTCAGCAAAACAATGAACAGAATACACCTACAGTGTACAAGTGCACAGTTTACCTCCCATTAATATGGTGCATTACTTTCTTGCAAAACAATGAACAGAATACACCTACAGTGTACAAGTGCACAGTTTACCTCTCATTAATATGGTGCATTACTTTTCAGCAAAACAATGAACAGAATACACCTACAGTGCATGAGTGCACAATTTACCTCCCATTAACTCATTGCCGCCTCGTCGATCACCTGGCCGACGACGGGTTGAGTGCTTCGCACAGACACGTCGCCGGCCAGGTGATCGACGATCTACTCGAATTTTCGCATGCAGCTGTGCGGTCTAAGGGAAACAATCGTGGTATCTACAGAAAGCTGAGGATCTCCTCTATTAGGTGGTACTCTCCCTTGGTATATTATCTCGCGTTTGATTCTACTTTTTCGCTCATATTATGGGGTAGCTGGAGATAACTCTGGCTGCCCGTGTTCATCATGTTGTCGGCACCGACGCGTCAGCGAGTCGTAGCGAACAGAAACATCGTATTTCAAGAAGTAATTGAAAGAATAATGGAAGAACGATCAAAGGAAGAACTGGAACTGTTTTCCAAACTTGTGGAACTTTTCCGAACTGTTTTCCGAACTTGCCGAATCGGACAGAGAGGATATGAGTGACAATGGTGAGTTGCACATGTATACCAAATGATGATGAAATGTTTGCATTTTTTCTTCAAATATGTGACAGCAGCTCTCTGTTTGAGGTTTAGACCATGCACACAGCCGTGTGTGTGGAAGATACATTGTTTTTATGTGTTTGCTACACATTGTGTTGACTACAGTTATGATCATATTGATTTTTCATCCATACTTACGTGGAGAAAAAGTTTTTGCTCATAGCTGTTTGCCTACACTTTTCAAACCAGTGGCGAGTGAAGTGTGTACTGAACACAGGACTGTAGTATTTTTTTTCTAAAGAACATGATTTGAAGTTTTCAAAAACATAAAATTTACTGTTGTATTCGGTTTGGTTCTGTTTGTATATTTTTTGTAAAAATACCGAAAATAGTGCGTCTCAGCGTGTCACAGTTGTGGCAGAAAGTTACGTCTGCAATGAGTTAATATGGTGCATTACTTTCTAGCAAAACAATGAACAGAATACACCTACAGTGCATGAGTGCACAGTTTTCCTCCTACTCTGCCTATGCCTTGAGTGTCACCCAAGTCAGACTTTTGTGATCCTGATTCAATTTTTACATATTTGGCCACGGGGGAAAAAGACTGAATCATTCATAATTTTGTATTTTAGCTCACACTGACCTAGAAGTTGCAGAAAATGAACAAAGAACAAAATGTTCTTTGGCTCAATCAGCAGGTCCCCAAAGTCCTCAAGATGATGCCCTGTGACCGCTATTTTTTTGTACACAGTAAAGCTCACCACTCTGATATTTTTGAACAGAAATGTGTAAATGCCAGTGTTGTGTAAACGGCAAACTGATGTTTCATATGAGATCTGTTGTGGCATGCGAGTAGCCAGCAAGTGCTCCACTTTCCAGTGACAAGTAACTGACCAATATTCAGTCACTACACTCAAATTTTCACACACACACACACACACACACACACACACACACACACACACACTCCCACACACACACAAACGCACTCATACATACACACACACATTCATACACACACACAAACAAACACACACACACACATACAAACACACACACACACACACGCACATGCACGCACACACACAAACATACAAACACACACACACATACACACATACACACACACACACACACACACATACACACACACAAACACACACACACACACACACACACACACACACACACACACACATACACACACACACAAACACACATACACACACACACACAAACACACACACACACACACACACACACACACACAAACACACACACACAACACCACACACACACACACACACACAACACACACATACACACACACACACACACACACACAACACACACACACACACATACACACACACACACACAAACACACACATACACACACAAACACACACACACACACACACACACACACACACACACACACACACACACAAAGCCAGTCTACAGCAGCTTACATAGGCGTCCACTGTTCCTTGCTGTATGGCACTGTAGGCATCAAAGCGTAACTCCTCGGGACTCATATCCACAAACTCTGCACAACATCCAGACATGTGTCCACATTAACAATGAATTAACTCATATCCACAAACTCTGCACAACATCCAGACATGTGTCCACATTAACAATGAATTAACTCATATCCACAAACTCTGCACAACATCCAGACATATGTCAACATTAACAACGAATAACAAAAAAAGTACACAAAGTCATTAGGCAAGGCTTAATAGACATAGTAATTTCTGAGAATGAAGTCACTAGTTCAAATGAAGTGTGACACACCATTTGATAGCAGAGAGTACACTAGAAAGGGTGTTCAGATAAGATAAGATAGTATAATGTTGCTTATAGCCCAGCCGACCGCAAAGAGACTGACCCCCCCCCCCCCGATCTGTACTGTAACACCGATCCACAACAAATCTGACAAGTTTGTGGACGTCGATACATTTAAAAAGCCTGACATCTTTTTAATGAGATCCATGAATTATTTCTTCCGATTTTCTTTTTACGTGTTGAAATACGCTGAAGTGCGAAACTAAACTCCTGGTTTCACCCCTTGATCTGGATCTGAAACAAGGGTTCATCGTTGGGTGAAACTCGTTTTTCCACCATGATTAATGAAAATCGCTCTAAAGGTTTACGCATCATCTTGCTGACTGACAAAATCAACCGGCAGTCACAGGCGAAAACATAACCTGGCTGTTGAAGCAAATGATTCATGTGTCCAGCACCCTGCCTACATACAATGAACACACTACTACACCTGCACATGCATTCCAAAACATACGTGTGCACACAAATATTATAACCATATTATATCATCATTGCCTGATGTCCCTCCAAGAGGTTATGTATACAAGTAGATATAACACCACCACCACTACCAGCACTGCTACTACTACTACTATAACAACCGCCACTACTACTACCACTTAAAATACTGATGATAATAATAAGTCTATGCATAGCATGATTCTAGAGATAAACAATCTTACACACTTTCATACGCCATTCTTTCCTTCATTCCCAAGTAAGAACTGACTAAACACCACACTATATACATATTACAGGAAGTTAGAATGGTTTAAATTACATGTTTGAAAGAAAAAAAACGTTGAAGTTTCATTTTCAATGAGACAAAGTGTGCCTATTTTTGCACAGCAGAAGGCACAGCAGAAGAAATGCTCATCAAACGATCTTAGGTTTAGCTTCAGCAGGTTTTTGACAGAAGGGCCGGTGCATGCCGAAACTGGCATGTGCAGAGCTGAAAGCTACAGACAAAAGAGAATAATTCACACAGCTGCGTGACATCAGAGAGAAACAGACAAAGGGGGAGGGAGAGAGAGAGATAGAGAGAGAGAGAGAGATAGAGGAGAGAGAGAGAAAGAGAGAGAGAGAGCAGACCCACATAAACCAAGGGACAATACCTGGTAGACTAGGCAACTCTTTCTCCAGGGAGAAGCAGGAGAATGGCCACATCTTGCTGGTCTGCCACACCTCCATCTCCTTGGGCAGACTCTTCCTGTGCATGCACATACATAAAACACACACCTACATCAAATATAAACATGCTGGCACATGTAGTATCATTGGAGAAGAGGAGGCAAGTGTGCTGTTCATGTGTGTTTGTGTGTGGAGGGTGGGGAGAGATGGTGGGAGGGGAAAGGGAGGGGGGATGGGGGATGGAGAAAACGAGAGAGAGAGGTGGGTAGGGATGGAGAAAGAGCCAGATCGTACATGCGTGCGAGTGCACGCGTGTGTCAATCTTAATCTCTAACCTGTACACACTTTCTTTCCCTTTCTCAGGACGCATGCACATCCAACTATGCTCATAATTTCGTAACATACGCACAAACTTTTTCAATTATGTTAAGCAAGATAATACCTGCACACACACACACACACACACACACACACACACACACATTACATAGTATCCAGGTAACACTGCATTGACATTACCTATGCAGACACTACTGTCACAGCAACAAACAAGAAAAAAAAAGAAAAGAAAAAAAGACCCAGCAGCAATGCACTGTCTCCTCTGACGAGGGTAAGGAGTGAAGAAAGATTAGGGAGGGGCCTCCCGATGAACTAATCTCGAAAAATGACAGCCCTCTTCAGACTGCTGGTGCTGAGACTGTGACATGATGAACCTGGGTGTGGGTGTGTACGGTGAAGTTAGAGTGAATGGCATGGGAGGTTTTCAACTGAAAAGGCATGGACGATGGCGCTAAAAGAAAAGAAAAAAAAAAGACGAGGGGAAAAAACCCAAAGCACACAATGTCAGCCAGCTGTTGTGATGCAGTCAGTAACTCAATGACCAATTAGGACTTTTTTCTCACGATTTTTCAACTCCAGCCCTTTCCCACTCGGAGCTCAGAGTGCTAAAGATGTAAATGGGATGCTTGGTATTGCACTGAACTATTGAGTACAATGTATTACATATCCATGGGTGAAACTTTACACACAAAAAAAAAAAAAAACAACACCCCTGAAAGGCAGCGCCCCTGTGGAGAGAGTCAGGGGGACAATCCGTCCCTGATGATGGAGAAAATTTGATAAGAAATTGGAGGCATTTTAACTGCCAATAAGGGCACATTTGAGAACAGACATTTTGCTTTTGTGTCGCTGGGTAAAACATTGAAATGTTAATACAAGTCTAAAAAATGTGGGTGAATTTTAAAGGAACTTCAAGAGAGATATCACATGCAGGTTAAACAAGAGTAAATAGCATACGATTAATCTCTGATTCTGTATTAAAAAATTTTTTTTAAAAAGAGAGTTAGTGCGGGGAATGGGGAGATGACTTGGAGAATAAGAGAGAGAGAGAGAGAGAGAGAGAGAGAGAGAGAGAGAGAGAGAGAGAGGAGAGAGAGAGAGAGAATTAGTATGAACCTTTCACACATGAAAGTCAGTTTGGCAACAGAATCAATTTTTTAGACTTCCATCCACATGGAAGATTAATTTTTCCCTTTGTCAGTATAGCTGTAAGGTCTTTAGAGCACAGGGTGAACTTTTGCCATTCATTTCTATTTTTAGTTCCTGGTGCCAATGTGATTGTCTGAGGGGGCTTCAGCCATTTTAAAAAGAATTAAAAAAAAAAAAGACAAACAAAGCAAACAATGACTAACAGACTGCTGGAGACAGATCCTTCAGAAACAATTCAATCAACTTTTTCAAAGCTCCCTACATGTGTATATACACAAGCTTACAGGTTTCCAAAGTTGTGTGTTTGTCTGCAATACGTATAGTAAAATCACTAAAAACATAGTGAAACAGTAGAGAAGGGAGGAGACCGACACAGTGAACTGCCATGGAGAAAGCAGGCCAATGCAATGAAATTAAATACTTTCTGGTTCCTAAAAATCATGTATGTTTATAATTGTCTATAATGCAATTTGAACAATTTAACTCCACGCAACTTTGACTTCAGTTAGTCTTTTGAAGGTACTGAATGCCTGAGAAGATTAAGAACTTTCAAGCTATTTGCATGCCCACTATTGCTACAATTAAGAACTTTCAAGCTATTTGCATGCCCACTATTGCTACAATTAAGAACTTTCAAGCTATTTGCATGCCCACTATTGCTACAATTAAGAACTTTCAAGCTATTTGC
>CM031629.1:27803632-27823632 GCA_018398815.1 Conus ventricosus | reverse complement strand
AAAATCAGGCAAACCCCAAAACGTGCCGCGGTCAGTGATCAAAGCTGAGCACACCACAAGCTTCGCGCACGATTGCCTGCCGTCAAATTCAGGACAGCGTGTGCCTGCGAAAGTACAGTAAGCCGAGAAGCTGCGTAAACACTGATTGGCCTTGTGGCCCACGTCACTGAACGGTTACTCAGTCGACCGGCTGACTTATTCAGACTGTGGCGCCCGCCGCCACTAATTAACCAATTCGATGACTCACAAGTTGTAACAATCGCGTGCACAAGCCTAGGCGAATGAAGCAGAAAGGAAGTTCACGGCTATCGCATCTTGCAAATATGTCGTTGCTTCAGTGGTTGGGCGCTCCTAAAAAACGCAAAGAAACATCTTCTGAAGATGCTACAGACAGTGAATCGTCGATTCCTATTAAAGAAATATCTACAGCAACACCACCTAACAAGAAATGTTTTTTTTAAAGAAATGTTTTCAGTGAGAGAGAGAGAGAGATATATATTCATTTTTTTCTGAAATGTTCAGATTATCAAGCCCATAATTAAAAAAGCAAGAAATGCTACATTTTCTGTATTGGTTAATTTTGTTCATGGGGACTCTCTATACCCCCTCTGGGACCCTCTATAGCATCAGTGAAGGAGTCCCTGGGACCCCCTGTCTGTCAGTACAAATGGTAGCCCTGATGGGTATAATGCCATTGACATGTCACAGAAAATGAGTCAGAGGAGAATGAAAAGTCAGGATGTAATTTTTCTCAATATATATTTGTAGAGTCTATTTGTAAAGCCAGTGACAACAGCGCTAATAAGACATATAAGAGATTCCTAATTCAGACAACGAAAAAGTGGTAAATGAAAAGATTTTTTCTACGAATGAAAAGTTTGCCCAATTTCATATCATACCCCTTATTCTTAAAACTGTTTCAAGAGAACAGATAGTTGGTGGACCTCTAATGCCATGGTGAATTAAAGTCTCATTCTTCAATATTCAAGATAGGTTAACTTCAGCAGTTTTAACCTTTCTTTATCATTTGATGTAATCAAAGTTACCATTTGCTTGGTCAATTTTCTCTGTACATTTTTAACTTTAGTTGTATGCCTTTTCAGACTAAGAGGTCTAAACCATATCGCTGGAACTGGTCTAACTGAAACTGGATGTTGAGGACGAGCGTCATATCAATTATTTTTTTTTATATACTCAATCAATTGTGATATGTCAGAGATTGTTACCTTTTTAATGATTCAAGCAGTATTCTGATCAAAAGAAAGATTTTCATCTGTATCAACCCATGCACCCTCCCGCAAGTATTTTTATGGTTTGTAGATATTTTGATTACGGTGATTCATCAAATTCATTAGAAATGAAAATTTTTTAGGCACCACCCCCCCCCCCCCCCCCACTCCTTCTCCCTGCGCACTTGAGCTTTGTTTCATAAAAAAAAATATTTAACCCGAGATGGTGGAATCTAATCATGGCAATGTAATTCCTCCACATAGTGTCATGAACGACCACTGGGACAAAAATATGATTTTAGTATTCCTGCAGTTTCAACGTGAACATAAGCTTAATTTGCATGTGACACGTTGCACAATCACCTGAAATGTGGTTCTTGCGATATACACTATGATAACTCTAATACACTCCCAGATCCAATCTTTTAGGAAGAAGAAGAGATTACGACAACAACAAAGTTTCTTAATTTTGACAAGTTGACAAACATCATGGCAATGACATTGACCACAATTTAACATGACATAATCGAACTATACCTCTTGGATGTTCATTAAAGCATCTGTCCCCGTATTTACAACTTCCTGCCAAAAAATATCGACACACAACCATTGTTCTGTAAAATTCTTGTCGCCTTCTTGGATACTTGTTTTCCTTTCCTTTGCCATGCGTGTGAACCGGAAGTACAGGTACTAGGCAAGGCTATACAAAAAGTTCTCTGCTTTTGTTTTGTTGATTGAAATGAAAGTAAATGATATAAACTACCTCACTGTTCCCTACCTCACTTCTTTCTCAATTTCGTTAGTATAAATATATTTAAGAACCTCATAGATAAACATGAAATAATAACTAAAATGAAACATGAATTCGATGGATAAAGAAGACTGAGCTAGTCTACGACTGGACCAACAGACACCAAAACAAAACAAAACAACAAAAAATGGAAGGGGCGTAAAAAGCCTAAATATGCTAAGTTGTTTTAATACAACGCCCCAAATCCTGATCCTGATCCTGATCCAGAAATATGAAATGAGGCAGGGAACAGTAAACAATAAACAAGTAGGGCAACTCTTGCTTGTTTACCGTTTGCCTTTCCCTGCATTTCAAAGTCATTAAATACTAAGACAAATGGTTTAGGACTGTTTTAGGAAAAAAATAGAACAACACAAATGATTTTTGACTGCTGAACTTCTGTTTCAACAATCCAAACTATCTTTGAGTATGCTCAGATTTACAACAGGAAAAAATAAATCATCAACAGGACCGATGACATCAAATGAAAGACAAAAAAATACGTATAGACAATGATGTATAAAGACATATACGTAAATGTGTTAAAAGGTCTGTGTGTGTGTGTGTGTGTGTGTGTGTGTGTGTGTGTGTGTGTGTGTGTGTGTGTGTGTGTGTGTGTTAGGTCTTCAATTTAACGTCTATACACATTATGTGATATTAGACGTGTGTGTGTGTGTGTGTGTGTGTGTGTGTGTGTGTGTGTGTGTGTGTGTGTGTGTGTGTGTGTGTGTGCGCACGCGAGCGTGCGTGCATGCGTGAATACGTACATGCGCGCGCGCGCGCGCGCGTGTGTGTGTGTTTGTGTGTGTGTGCGTGTGTGTGTGTGTGTGTGTGTGTGTGTGTGTGTGTGTGTGTGTGTGTGTGTGTGTGTGTGTAATGGGGAAAAGGAAAAAGAGAGGCAGATAAAGGGGAGAGGCAAACGGAAATAGAGATAAGAAAGAGAAAGAGTGATGGAGGAGGAGGGGAAGGGGGCGCTTGAGGGGGTGTATGCGGGGGAGGGGGGGGGGGGAGTGAGGGCTGTGTGTGGGGATGGGGGATGGGGATGGAAACTCCTATGAAAGTAGGTGCATATGGATTGTCCACATGTGCATGTGTCTGTGCATGCACACCTGGATGGTGGAGATGGTGTTTGGGGTGTAAATGTAATACTCAATATGTTATAAATCTGTTATTTGTGTGGATGTGGTGTGAATATAAAGATGGTGGGATGGGCAAATTGGGGGAGAGAGTGTAGAGAGAGAGAGGATGGAGGAGAGGTCAGGGAAAAGGAAAAAGTAGGCAAAGAGCTGGAATGATTCAAACTAAAAAAAACAAATCAACTGTGGGATTTGAATCTATCAGGGATTGTGGTGCCAAGGAGAGAGATGATCCTTGACTCCATGAATATCTGGAGCTGAGGACTGCTTTTGCCAAACAGCAGTGACGGAAATATGGGGTCTGGCTGTGGCAATCGGCATTGAAATGAATCTCTACTGGTGTTGGATGGGACAACCTGAGTTCTCATGTTAAAGCACAAAATGGTCAACTTTTCAATAGTGATTATGCCAAAAGCACCCAACCCCTGCAAATTGGTGACATGTATCTATACAGAAATTTTGTTTCAACATTTTATCGACTAAACCTTGGTGCGTTCAGAACTAAATATAATGCTGTAACAAAATGTATATATGGCGAAATAAACATACGAAGAAGCCATTTCCTGATAGAATGTGCACCTCTCAGAACATACTTACCATATTTATCAGACATGTTTGTGAATGATGTTGTTTTTTTCTGATACTAATCTTGCTTTGAAATTTACTTCTTGTTTGATTTGTAGTCAAGCTGGTTCCTAACTTTGATATGATATTGGCGGTCTTTTTGTGATTATATACATGTCTATCTGTCTATCTATCTGTATATGTAGGCCTATATGCATATACATACATACATATATATATATATATATATATATATATATATATATATATATATATATATATATATATATATATATATATATATTGAATTATAAAGCTTTATTAGTTTGTTGTATATATATATATATATATATATATATATATATATATATATATATATATATGTGTATGTGTGTGTGTGTGTGTGTGTGTGTGTGTGTGTGTGTGTGTGTGTGTGTGTGTGTGTGTGTGTGCCCGCGTGCGTGCGTGTGTGTGCGTGCGTACGTGCGTGCATGCGTGCGCACGCGCGTGCGTGTGTGTGTACATACATACACCTACACCTTCACAAACACACACACACACGCACGCACGCATGCATGTGAACTCTCTCTCTCGCTCTCTCTCTCTCTCTCTCTCTCTCTCTCTCTCTCTCTCTCTCTCTCGGTCGTTTTCTCTCTCTCTCTGTTGTGTTGTATTGTGTTATGTTGCATTGTAATCTGTATTATCTTGTGCTGTGGTGTGCTGTGTGATGCTCTATTAAGTCGTCTGGTGTTGTGTTTGTTGCATTTTGTTAATGGTTGTGTTCCACTGTGTTCAATTGTAAGCTTACTCTATCTGGCGTTGTGTTTGTTACATTTTGTTAATGGTTGTGTTCCGCTGTGTTCAATTGTCTTGTACTGCATTGAATTGAATTGTCACTACTCCCTCATTGTAGCGAAGAAGCTGCTCCACTATTACTTCAACCAACATCACCATCAATACTTCTGCTGTGACATCTGTTACTTCAATATTAGTTCCGAGGGAGCATTATACAGACGCCGCAATGTTCAATATTTTTCTGACTGTATAGAGCCAACACTGCGACCGCTCAATTAACCCATGCACCTGTCACAGGACGCAGCAGTTGTCTTCAGCTTGATAATCACAGACTGCCTTCTAACAATGGCCGGCTGTGACCTGATAGGCCCCACATCCCCGCTGTCTGAGCGTATTCAGCGAGGACTGAATTACTGATAAAGAAAATCCATAGACCAGTCACCGTTGAGCAGTGATTGTGTGTTGAAACCCGATAGTGATCATAACGTTTTAAGATGTCTGCTGTGTTTTGAATATATTCATAAAACCTGTTTCATGAGTGATGCGACATTTTTCATTTACAACACGTTTTCCGAAAAGGGACAACAAATATCAGACCTGTAGGTTAGTCGGAAATGAAGCATTTGCCTTCTCACACATGGGGCCACATTCATGATTTTCACTTAGAAAAAAAAAAGGACAACACCCATGTTTGTAGTATTTGTTGTTAAGAAAGTTTGCAGTGTTGAATATCTTTTGCTCGCCGATTTCACTATGATTAATCCTGTAACGAAGAAGTCGTTGGGATGGAGTGAGACACATGAACAGCGATGTTACTGCTATCTGAACAGTTGAACAGTTAACATGACAATTCAGCGGGCATTTCTTCGAATGGACATTTCTTACTTACTAAGGCCAAGAAATACCCAGCTTAGAGACACTGCATTCAGAAATATCGAAAGTATCAGCCTAAACATATCGCGTCATACCTACCTACACACACACACACACACACACACACACACACACACACACACTCGTGTATGTATGTACTCATGTAAACACCCGGAAGAATGTGTTTATTAGAAAAGCTTTGAACTTCACACATTGTTCGCAGACACCCACCACCGCCCTATACCCTCAGCAACCCAACAACCCCCCCCCCCCCCCCCTTTCCCCTTCCACTTATTTTAACGAAAACATCTTCGACGCTTAAATGCTCTCACCTATTCAAACATGACAATGGTCCACGTATGTGTGTGTGTGTGTGTGTGTGTGTGTGTGAATTGTGTTTGATTACGTTTGCTTTTGGCGAACGTTACGAACTTCCTTTCTAACGCGAAGGTCACTGCATCCTGTTCCCATGATTTTTATTTATATGGCAACGACATAAAAAGCACTGAATAGGATACTGAATAGCAGTAAAAGGTTGGACTCTTACCAATACACCCTCATCCACACCGACACCCACCATCCACCCACCCAGTTACACACGCGTCGGGCCTACTCATACACGTGCGCACGCGCGCACACACACACACACACACACACGCACGCACGCACGCAACAACGAGGAGAACTGCTGATGGATGGAGAGTTCACGTGCACAGTATAAAACCAAACGTGTTTGTCTGTACGCTGATTTCCAGAGAAGTGACGGACAGCGAAATCACATCGTCGCACGTGCAACTTTCATTCGCTTGCTCGTTCCGTCGTTTAGCTGCAGAGGGCAAGCCTACCTGAAGGCGTCAGCTATGGTCAAAGTGTGGTACATGGACAACCCTGACCCAACGAGAGACCAGAGGGAAGACCACAAGTACACGCCCAACAGACCCGTCACCGTGGAAGACTTATACTGCAAAACGGGAGTGGAGTATTTCTACGTAAGTCGGTCGTTTTGAGAACGGACTCCTCTAGCAATCAAGATTGACGAAGCTTACAGAATTTGGCCCATTATGCAGCTCAACATGTCTACTTACAAGCTGCTGGTTCGAATCTCGGCAGCGTCTGTAAAAAAAAAAAAAAAAAAAAAAAAAAAAAAATGACGGCAGCAGAAGGGCGTCTAGGACCTGGATGTGGCCCGGGATCCCGTAAAGTATAGGGAGGCGAGGACTAAAGAGCTCTACCAGGCAGGTTCAACCATGCTGGGCAGGTCGGGGGTGAAGGTCCAGACTAAAGGGCATCCCCAGCTATGGGTCAAATAGCCCCCAGGAGCTCTCATCCAAGCTTCCCTAGGGTTACATGTCGGAGATGGCGGAAGGGCAGATATGCCCACCACCCGGCATCGAAGACACACCAGCTGCCTGGACAGTGCAGGGCGTCAGCATGGACGCAACAGATGCGACGGCCCTCAAGGACATGGCCAGGTCCGAGCCACACCATAGCCCGTGGATTTCCACTGCTGGCCACCCACCGAGACCGGAGTGATGCCCACTATGCTCTTGCAGCACAGTGTGGGGAACCAGTATCTGGTAAACGGGCACACACGCACCCAGAAATGATCACTCTCAGTATGAGGAAGTCCGGTCAGAAGACCAGTGGTCGAACTGTGGATCGATCTTCTCATCACCTTCCCAGGTGACCATGGACAGGTTTGCCGTGGCTCACTCCCCTGCATGAGTAAATGCACTCACAGATCAGACTGGCTTGCGCACGTTACAGATCCCGTACTCCACGTCAGCATTCAGTGGGTTGTGGAAACACAAACACACCCAGCATAAACAGGATCCTTAGAGATGGGATGGGCTTTGCCTTGTGGTCTACTGACAGTCTGTGAGCCATGTGTAAAAACTAGAGCGCTAGTTGTGTATGTGTACCTCGTGTACCTCTAGAACACTAGTTGTGTATGTGTTTTTCGTGTACCTCTAGAGCACTAGTTGTTGATGTGTCTCTCGTAGTACCTCTAGAGCACTAGTTGTTGATGTGTCTCTCGTAGTACCTCTACCAGCCACATCTGCCAGTGACGGGATGGTGTGATGATCGAATACATATTTTTCTTAAATGTAAAAGAAATTCTTATGTTACAGTTTCCCTTAGAGAACGGGAAAGAAAGAAACGAAGATTCCGGACTGACGGAAATCCGGCAGAAGAGAGGAATCATCTTCGAGGATGAAGTCGACATCCGGCCCGACAGACTGCCGAACTATGAGCAACAGGTGGGAGTTCTTTCGGTTGAACACTTCGCCATCGTGTTGTTGTTGTTGTTTAACATTTGCCATCTTCTTCTTGTACATTCGTTTTGACGAAAAAGCAAACTTTCCGCTCTTCCAAGGCACCACGGCGGACATAGAATGCTGACTGAGATGCAGGATAAGAGTGGAGTTATCATCATGTAGAATCAGGGCCAGACAGGGGAAAAGTCGACTCTGACGACAAAATGAAGCTCTTTACTGACAGCAGAAAATTGACCAAACTCAATCTTCATTTGACCGTTTTGATGGGCCTAAATCGGAAAAGACTCCTTCATCTCCAACAAAACATGAATTACTCCGCCTCAACTCCCCCCCCCCCCCCCCCCCCCACACACACACACGTTGTTTATACGTAATAAATCAGAACTTCAAGACTCGTGGCGTAGCACAGCCAATTAAAAGCATGGAATAAGATAGAAAGTTTGAGAAACATGACGTGATATGGTGAATGAAATGCACGGAATAGTTTAGAAACAATTTTCCTAAAACCTCCTGGAAGTTTTCGATACTTTCTGGGTGATTCTAGGACTCTCGAGAAACTTCCCGAATGATGATGTCATCTGCACATACGTCTCCTAGTATACGAACGTCACAAAACATTGTAATTGAAAACTTAGATATAAGAACCGGAATTATTCATCAACGCAAGACATACTGATTTTCTTTTTCTTTTTAAAGACGTTGATGTTGCTCTTCTTCATCCCCTTGTCCTTCTCCTCCTCGTCCTTCTCCTCCTCGTCCTTCTCCTCCTCGTCCTTTTCCCCCTCGTCCTTCTCCTCATCATCTACTTTAATCAGGGCTCAGTTTATTCCAGACTTTATGTCGGCATACAACACGTAATTACTGATATAATGATATGACAAAGGACGCGCCCTTGTTGTGAATTGATCCGGAGGTAACAGTCGTTTACACCGGAGCAGAACAGACTGTACATCGTCTAAAGGTTTTAACTGATAAGTCGGTTATCGGAAAGGAGAGAGTGATCACCTTTGGAGAATCGACATAACAAGGTTATTCCAGCAATGGTGCCCATCAGTCTGACACGACCACGTCTCAACGACCGTCTCCGTGAATCTGCTCACAACATGTATGTTGGATTATGTAAGACTGTTGCATCTTTGACTTTAAAAAAAAAGGGATCATGATGTTGACACAAAGGTTGTTTTTCTGTTTCTTACATAGGTAGTATCAGAGATAGAGACATACATAAACACACACACACACACACACACACACACACACACACACACACACACACACACACACACACAAAACCACACACACACACACACACACACACCACACACACACACACACACACACACACAGAGATAGATAGATAGATAGATAGATAGATAGATAGATAGATAGATAAATTTGTTTAATTTCAGAGTTAAAGAACTCGTGAAGCAGAACATAGACTATAGAAAATATGAAACGCCTGGTCCCGCTACTTTCAGTTTTGAGAGAGAAAGAGGGGCATACATTAAAAAACATCCATCCTCGTGAAAATGTTAAACAAGTCAAGTCAAGTCAAGTCAACTTTATTATCTCAATTCGAGAAATTAGTTTGTGGTCACACACATTCACAGCAAATAAACAATGATTTTGTCACATCACCCATTTTGTCGCATACGGCTACATTCATATAAAAGAATTTGGATTTCAAGGTGACTGTATAATATAAGAATAATACTATATAAAATTACATTCCTACAACGCATTTGACAATAAATTCTAAGATGAGATTTTAAACTAAAATAACACAACTATTTGTTATCTAAATGCAACAGTATGCTCAATCTGAGCTTAAATTATGTATCTTTATAAAATAAAATGTAACAATAATCCATAGCTAAAAAGCAATTAACATCACCTCTGTTAAGAAAATCAATGACAGGGGAATAAAACTTTGTTTAAATCTGACACTTCTGCATTTAACCGATCGATATCTTCGTCCCTGACTGAAGAAGGTCATACTGACTTGCAAGAACGTGGGTCTGGTCACACGCAATCTTCTTCGCTTTACAAACAACACGGCACTGTACAGCTCACTCAGACTTTTTTGTCTCCCACCAACAATTTTTCCTCCCACGTTCACCACTTTCTCAAGCACATTCCTACTCTTCACAGTCAGCCCACCATACCAACACATAAATGAGAAAGTTAAAACAGATTTCAAGAAGCATGAATAAAATGTCCGAAGAATGTCAGTATTCACATGAAATGATCGCAGCTTGCGAAGACAATATAATCTGGTTTGACATTTTTTGTGGACATAATCAACTGGGATTTAAAATTCAGCTTATTATCTATAAAAAGTTCCTAAATATTTGTATGATTCAACACGTTCTACTTCAGCACCTTTGATAAAAAGCGGTGGTACAACTATTGGATTCTTTCTAAAATCAATCAACATTTCTTTCGTTTTTGTTACATTCAGATCAAGATAGTTTTAATCGCACCAGTCAACAAATCTTTGAACCTCCTTAAAGTAAACAGAGTCAGAGTTGGAAAGATCCTCAAGTGCTGAGTCATCTGAATATTTAATGTACAAAGTTGAATCACTTCCCGAACAATCATTTGTGTACAGAGTAAAAAGCACTGGAGATAAAACAGTACCCTGAGGTGCGCCAGTTGAAATGACTCTGGAAGATGAAACAACACTCTGATATCGCACAGACTGTGTCCTCTGTGTTAGAAAATCTATTATCCAAAGAATGAGCTTGCTACACACATTCATGTTAATGAGTTTCTTTGCCATCAGATGTGGTTGTATGGTGTTGAATGCTGATGAGAAATCAATGTAAAGAATGCGTACAAAGGAGGCAGGTTTTTCGAGGTGTGAAAACGCATGATGGAGAAGTGTGAGTGTGGCATCATCTGTTGATCTGTTCTGTTTGTATGCGAACTGAAACGGGTCTTGGTACTGTGTGGCATCTTTTAAAACAGAACAGAGGACAATTCGTTCAAGACATTTCATTGCAACAGATGTGAGGGCAACTGGTCGGTAATCATTTAAACAGCTTGGGTTGCGTTTTTTGGGAACAGGACATACAGTGGCATTTTCCCATAAAACAGGAATGATACATTCTCTTAGTGACCAGGTAAACAAACGACTCTAAACATAGGAGAGCTGAGAAGCACACACCTTCAACAATTTTCCACAGATATTATCTGGGCCCATTGCCTTTCTCACATTTAAACGTTTGAAAAAAGACTGAACATCATTTTCCTCAATCACAACAGAATCACTTTCATCAACGTCTTTTTTAACATTGCTTTGGAGTTCTTCCTTCACTTCCTTTCATTCTCTACTAAATCTTTATCATCAAATCTACAGTAAAAAGGACTGACAGGGTTTCACTATAGCCAAAAGGGGCGTGTGCTCTGTTTCTTGTTCCTTGGAAGCGGAGCTCAGCAGGACCAGCAAGCTAATGCTGTTTCGCTCCATGAAGAGCTCTTCAGACTTGCTGCTTGAACCCCAATGTCTGCTGATGAGAAGCACTTCAACATAAGGAAAAGGAAAGTTGCCCGAAATTCGATACATCCTCCTGGCCACGTGAAAGTTGTCTCAATATATTAAAAAAAAATGCAAAGAATACATTAGGGAAAAAAGAGTTTCGAATTGAATAGTAGACAAAGATACATTTTATACAGTACCATCTATCTTTATACGTTGCTTATCTTTGTACGCCTATGTATGTATGTATTATCTGTCTATCTATCTATCTATCTATCTATCTATCTATCTATCTATCTATCTATCTACTATCTCCCCCCCCTCTCTCTCTCGCTCTCCCCCCCCTCTCTCTCTCTCTATTTACCTATCTATTTATCTATCTGTCTGTCTATCTATATATCTGCCTGACTATCTATGGTAAAACGTTAACTGCGCTCTCAAAGCTCAAGACCACGTGGAACAACAACAACAGTTCCACAGCGAGAAAGATGCGCACACTAGTGATACAACTCTTTCTCTATGCTTGTGAAGTGTGTTCCTTGACTGCAGAACTATAGGGAAGAAGAAAAAAAAAAGGGGGGGGGGGGGGGGAATCTAGACATTTGAAATTAGATGCTACCGCAGAATTCTACGCACCTCCTGCAAAGACTGTCTCTAAAGCAAAAGGGAGAGAACAAAAAAAAAAAAAAAAAAAAAATCGAGACTGCCTTAGAAAACCCGCTGACGACAGGTCTTTTCTCTCTTTGTCCTCTTCGTTCCGATCGGAACACAGGGCCCGCACTGCAGATCTCCATCTCGCTCTGTCTTGGGCTGTTCTCTTGGCTTCACCCCAGGTCACGTTGCTGAACTTGAGTTCTGCCTGTAGAGTTCTTCTCCAGGTGGTGACTGGTCGTCCCCTCTTCCGCTTCCCCTGTGGGTTCCAGTCCAAGGCGTGGCGTGGGATGTGGGCCTGTTCTCTATGCAGGGTGTGTCCAACCCAACCCCACTTCCTCATCTGGATACTCTTGGTGATTGGGTTTTGCTTCATCCGGCGCATTATTTCCTCGTTGGAGATTCGCTCCGGCCATCTGATGCGCAGGATCTGGCGAAGACAGGTGTTGATGAAGACTTGCACGACAGCTAAGAGGCGAAAACTGGAATGGCGCGATTTTATCTTTCGGTCACCCGGCCTTGCGTCTTGCAGGGCACTGTGTCAGGCAACAGAGGAATGAACAGAGACATGTGGGAGAACAACTTCCAGAAATGGACTGGCCTGACCTTGAGTTCATTCCCAGGGCGGCAGAGGACAGCCGAGCATGGAGGGTTGTCAGTTCAAGTCCGTGGCGCCCCAGCGATCCGAGGGGTAAGAGGCTGATGGCAACGATGATATTTACATAGGTCTCTGTCAATAACTGTCCTCCTTGTTGGTCTGAAGGAGATGTACAATCCCTGGTGGAGGAGCACCTGTGACCCGCTGGGAGAGGAGTGATCATGACTTTTTGGTCTCGGTCTGTTCTGGTCCGCACAGCTGAAGAACTTCTTCACGGAGCACTTGCACGCGGATGACGAGATCCGGTACTGTTTGGACGGCAGCGGCTACTTTGACGTGAGGGACGACCACGATGACTGGATCCGCATTGAGCTGAACCCTGGCGACGTCATCATTGTCCCTGCTGGCATCTACCATCGCTTCACGCTGGACTCCAATGTGAGTGATTGCACACACACACACACACACACACACACACACACACACACACACACACACACACACACACGCGCGCGCGCGCGCACGCATGCACACACACACGCGCGCGCGCGCCACACACACACACACACACACACACACACACACACACACACACACACACACACACACACACGCACGTATGCACACACACCGCGCGCGCGCACCACACACACACACACACACACACACACACACACACACACACACACACACACGCGCGCGCGCGCGCACGCGCGCGCGCACGCACACATACACACACACACACACACACACACACACACCGCACACGTACGCACGCACGCACGCACGACCACATACACACAGAAACATACAAGTTTGCATGACTGTATATCCATGCACGCATTCAAGCACAAACCTAACATGGTTGCAACGGCCTCCGTGGTGCATGGGTTAACATCGCCAGCAGCAGGCTGAGACGTCGTAGTTCGAATCTCATTAAGGTCATTGCTATGTGTGTGCATGTAGGAGGGAGCGGAGGTGGGGGTGGGGGGTGTTGAGGGGTGGGGGTGGAGGGGAACGAATTCTGCCCCGGTCGGAGTTGAACGTGGTGTGGGTTCACCTGGGAAAACAGTGCACTGAACGCCCGTAAAGTGACTGACAGTGCAGTGTCTCCTCTTGTGGGTTGTCTCATGGCGACCTTATGTTGATTGCTGCCTGTTCTGTGCTGGTGTGGCTGTGTATGTGGAAGCCGGGACAAATCGCAGAGTAGTAACGCCACTGAGAAAATAAATTATTTCAAAAGAATCTCTCTCTCTCTCTCTCTCTCTCTCTCTCTCTCTCTCTCTCTCTCTCTCTCTAATGGCCACCGACAGTGGTTTCGTAAGCAAGCGTAAAAACAAAACAACAACAAAAAAAAAAAAAGGATTGCTCGTCTTTTTTTCCCCACCCAATGCTTTCACTCCTTAATTCATTGTCTTCCTGATCTTCCCAGTTAGCATACCCCTTCCAGACCGTTGCCTCCCAGTTCAGATATTGATATCCTGAAGACTCTAGGGTTAAGATATACAGTGAAGATAGAGGTGGCCATGCTTGTGCACATCACAACTCTGAAAGCAGTCGACGTTCAACTTTCCACGTCTCTTGCTCTGTCTGCCTGTAAAGCGATCCGGGAGAATCTAGCTTCTTATACCTCTCATAATTATCTGCCATCATGCATCGAGTCCTGTTTGAACGTGCTCAGCATGTAATATAAAGATTATTCATAGATATACGTCATGTCAGTGGTAGATCGTGCACATCTATTATGTGCTGGGGCCTGTTGTTCATGGTTTTGGATGACTGTCCGAATACGTTCATTTACTGCGACAGTTTGGTGTTTTTTTCACTCCCAGCCAACAGAGAGTCTCTATAAAGCTGCATGTAGAGTGTATGCATGGTAAGGATACTGATTAAATCCTATCTTGAGCCTGGAATAGCATGTTATTGATCGTACTGAAATAATTATGTTAAGTATTGAATTCTCCCTCCCCACCCTTTTCCACTCTTTTCTCACTATCTCTTTGTTAACGTGTGTGTGTGTGTGTGTGTGTGTGTGTGTGTGTGTGTGTGTGTGCGCGTGCGTGCGTGTGTGTTTGGTGGGTGGTGGTGGTGGTGGTGTGTGTGTGTGTGTGTGTGTGTGTGTGTGTGTGTGTGTGTGTGTGTGTGTGTGTGTTGGTGGTGGTGGTGGTGTGCGTGCGTGCGTGCGTGCGTGCGTGCGTGCGTGTGTGTGTGTGTGTGTGTGTGTGTGTGTGTGTGTGTGTGTGTGTGTGTGTGTGTGTGTGTGTGTGTGTGTGTTTGGTGGTGGTGGTGGTGGTGGTGGTGGTGGTGGTGGTGTGTGTGTGTGTGTGTGTGTGTGTGTGTGTGTGTGTGTGTGTGTGTGTGTGTGTGTGTGTGTGCGCGCGCGCGCGTGTGTGTGTTTGTGTGTATCAGAACTACCTCAAAGCCAAGCGGTATTACACACACGGAGCAGAGAACATTCCTCACAATCGCCCAGCGGACGAGCACCCTGCTCGTCGGGAGTACATGAACCACCGCTGTCTGGCGCACAGTGTGTAAACCCCTTTAGCCGGTCCACCGCAGATGGACTTCACCTGGGGCACTGAATCAAGGACGATTCGTTTGGGGTACCTGCTCGTTTGGGCAGACGTCTTGTTGTTGTGTATCGGTTAAGGATAAGAAAGCAATTATTTCTGGGGAAAAAAAGGACTAATGCGGAACAAGGTATTGCATTTGCTTTTGATTCTTTGTGATTGTGTCTGTTCATATATCTGTCCGTCTGTGAACCTGCCAGAAAACTCACAACCTGCTGGGGCTAAAATTTTCTGTTTTCTTCTTCTTTTTGTTTTCTTTCTTTCATTCTTTCTTTTTAACAGAAACTTTCTCTACGATCACAGAGGAGCCGAAGTCAAATGGTAAAAGCGTTTGTCGCGGAGCTGACGGTCGCGAATTCTGTTCGCGAAGTCGAATTTCTGGTTTGAAAACCCTCTGTCCACCCGGCAGTAAACTGAGCATCCATGCCTATTGAGGCACTTCAGTTAAAGGAATGGATGGACGGGACTGACCTCCACTGTCCATAGTGACGTGTTCTGGACACGGCAATCTCTTCAAACAGTTCAGAGCACCATAGATCAAGTGTCTTCGCCATTTGCTGCTTCGATGAGGTCTGTTGTGCAAACTGACGTCAGTCACAACGTCCTGTTGATTTGGTTGGCTCTGTAAGCCCACCTGTTGAGAGGCTGGCTCACTGTTGTCCACGCTGGGCTGTTGCTTGTGGCTCATCGTCGGGTTTTAAGCACACACGGGGTGGCTCACAAGTAGACAAAAGCTGTATGCGGTCAGTATGCAGTCAGCATGCAGTCAGTATGCAGTCAGTATGCAGTCAGCATGCAGTCAGCACGCAGTCAGGTCTAGCTGATCGACAGACTACAGCAACACTGGCACAAGGCTGAACAGGCTACAGTGACTTTAGTGCCCAGCAAAGGGGGGTAACTTTGGGAAAGCGAGTGGGTCTCCAGTAAAGGCAAGAAGTGGGAAAGCAAAACGAGTTGCTGATCCTGTTGTTTTTAGATCTAAGACAGTCCCTAGAGCTAACTAGGCTAAGAGAAGTGTTACGCAGTGATCCTAGGGGAGATCGCCTTGATTATCATGTGAATTATCTTGGAGAGGGAGAATACACGAAATGGCGGTACCAGACAAGTTTGCCTTATTGTCTGTGTTTTTCTTGTTGATCTCCTGTTGTTAGTATACAACAAGTTGGCGATGGGGATATGAACGTGTGCCTAAGGGTTTAACGTCATACAGGAAGCCCAGAAGAGAACCATTTTAAGCCCTGTTTCGTAACATTGGGTTGAAGTGCAATTAGAGGAACTTCGGCGTGGGCAACCAGTGGTCAGGACGGGACGTTTGGAACAAGGCTGTAGAACGTTATCACCGGGGTAACGGCATGCATGACGCTTGTTAACTACGTCGTGTAGAGCTTTCAGACTATAAACGCAACGGAACTTGAGTGCTTCCTAATTCTACTGTGACGAATTCTGCCGTTCTTGGCCACATATTGTACCGTATGTTGAAGATGCCAACTGGCAAGAATAATGTTGAGGTGTTTGAACATTTTTTTCATAGCCAGTGAATCACAAATGACAAAAAGAAAATATGTATGTTGTGTTCTTCAGTAGGACCATCTACACGCTATGTTATTAAAAGTCTGTGTTTGTCACAGAAACCAATGAAAAGACTTTCAACGACATTTGTGATCTTATAGAGCAACATTTTAAACCAAAACTATCAGAGGCTAGTGCAAGTTTGCTTTTCTTTTCTCGAGACCGTCAGGTGGGTGAAACTGTAAACATATCTTGCGCAGCTGCGTGCTCTTGCTATACCATACAACTTTGGACAATTTCTGAATGGAGCACTTCGGGACAAGTTTATCATTGGAATAAATGATAAAAAGATCCAAGAGACAATTCTTGCAGTGCCAGACGACAGACTGACTCTTGATGAGGCATTTTGATTTAAGATTGCTCAGTCCCATGAGGCTGCGGTGAGGAATGCGCATGAAATGCACAGTCCCAAATGTGATGAACCTAGTGTGATGACAATGAGGAGTGAAGAGAAGATTGGTCCGGCGAAGCCTAAGAACCTGCCAGATCGTGAAGAAAGAACAACTGAATGTTTCCGGTGTGGTGGAAAGCATGATGCTAGACAGTGTAGATTCAAAGACCAGAAGTGTTATGGTTGTGGAAAAACGGGACACATCAAAGCTCACTGCCGCAGAAACAAAGATGTGAAAAATATTGAACTTGAAGCGAATGATAGTTATGATGTGGATGATGAGTGTGGATGTGTAGATACTGTTGTATGCTGTGAAGAAGGGGACGAAAGAAAAGATTGCCCCTTTCTAGTATGAACTGGATGTGAATGGTCGAATTGTGTTATGAGATTGACACAGGGTCACCATATACAATCATGTCAGATAAAACTCTGAAAAAGTGTTTGGCCGATCACAGACACTTTGACAAATCCATGTAACGATTGAGTCATTCACAGGGCATGCAGTGCGTGTACTTGGAGTGTTGAACGCACGTGTGACACACAAACACAACACAATTCCTGCAAGCATACTTGTCACAAAACACACACACACACAACCTGTTAGGAAGAGATTTGATTGAAACAGTTGGTTTGTTAACTGTCAATCTGGTGAGTGAAGTGAGTTCAGTCCAGCTGGGGAGGAGTCTTGAACGGCATATGAGTTTGTTCAAAGAGGGTGTGGGAAAGCTTGTTGGGCATCAAGCGAAGGTTCACGTCAGTAGCAAAGCAGCGCCAATCTTCTGTAAGCCAAGGTCGCTGCCTTTTGCTATGAGGGTAAGGTTGAGGCTGAGTTTGAAAGGCTCGAGGACCAAGGCATTATTGAGCCGTAGAATTTTCAGACTGGGCAGCGTCCATTGTTCCCGTTTTGAAACCCAATGGAGAAGTACGAACATGTGGGATTACAAGGCCACAGTCGACAAGGTGTCAAGAGTTGGAGCAATATCCAGTTTCCACCTTGGATGAACTCCTGGCAACACTGGGAAAGGGCTCAGTGTTCCATAAGCCGGATTTGTCGCATGCTTATTCACAAGCTGAGTTGGAAAAAGACAGCAGGAAACTGTAACAATTAATACACACATATACCAGATCATGTTCTGAAACGTCAGAGTGCACAGTTTGTATCAGAATCTCAACGCGAGCAAGAAGCGCAAATGCCAGAGCTGGAAAACAAGAGGGAGTTGGCGATTTTCAAGATACTTGAGTTTGGAAGCCAACAGGGAGCTGTTGAATCTGAAGGGTTATCCGACACTAATACCTCTCTTGATCCGGTGGTACCAGGTCCTTGTGACATTGACCCAATCCCTGTGTCGCCTGTTGACCCATCAATGACTCGGACTCCAGAGTCTAGACGTTCTGGAGAGAAATACGACCCCCTGCATATCTTAGAGATTATGAGCTGAACTTGGCCTATGATTGCATTCAACACACGCACTTGTCTGCATTTTTCTTTTTCTTACCCTTACATATGCCTAGATAACATTTGACTGCAGTTTCCATGTTTTAGCTGATCGTTTCCAATTAAGAAGTTGCTTCGAGCTAAATCTCAAGTAATGAAGATTAAATCATCCGTTGTGATATTTTCTTAAACGTTGAAATATAATCATAATGTATTTTCCATCTTTAAGGGTAAAGGAGTGTTATGTGGTGATCTCAAAGGAGATCACCTCGACTATCATGTGAATTATTTTGGGGCTTTAAAACAAATAAAATGGCGGAACCAGACAAGTTGGTGTTATTGTCTGTGTTTGTATTGTTTGTCTCCTGTTGTTAGAATACAACATAAAATAACAGGATGTCAAAACCTGAGACTAAAAGAAAGATGCGGACACAACACAGTACACACAATACAACACAATGTCAGATGATCAAGATTCACTTTTGTCTGAAATAACAAAGTAATGTTATTTCTAAAATGGCCGACAAAAAGTAGCTAGGCCTAATGTCTGTACACTGAATCACCAAAAACGCTTTGTTTATATTTGTGGACTGCTTGTAACACCTGAAGACATTCTTTCTTGCAATGCCATAAAAGAATTTATTTCATTTCACTCATCACACTGTACAAAGAGCATGTTAAATTACTGGCTCGAACGTATGAAATTTGGTTTTTCAAACAGTCCCATCAGAAATGTTCGTATACATATCTGACATATTTCGCTGAGTATTTACTGTTGTTTGTTTACTTACAAGCTGGAGCTTTGTTAAAAATTACGAGTATGATTGTCACATTATTGACAAATTAACAGACACATAGGCCTAAATGAAGCAAACGCAGGAACACATACGTGCACGCGACAAAACGCATCATATTTTTGTTTTACACTCCTAAACTGATTACACGAACACACACGTGCGCACCTGCAACACATCATATTTGTTTTATACACCTAAACTGTTCCCTTCCCTCCCTTCCACTATTAGTCTATTATCTCTCTTCCCACACTTTGCCCCCCTCCATCTCACCTCTCCCCCCCCCCCCCCCCCCCGCCTCCCCCCCCCCTCCTTTTTATCGTCTATTTTAGTGGAAAACGTGCTACATAAACAATAACAAAACCTGCGGTGCTGATTCAGCTACTTCAGTTTTACTTCTTCTCTCCCCTATCCCCCCCTTCACATTCCTTCCCGCTGACTGCTATTTTTAGCGCTTGAACTCAATCAACTCTTGTCTGAACTGTTCACAGCAAAAAGGTTAAAACTGTCTCGGTTCAGTACTCATAGGCCTAACCCGGTGGTTCCGTGTATCAATCTATAAAAATGTTGACACTATTCCGCGAATGATGTCGCCCGACACATGCGCAGGAATAAGAAACAAACATATTACGTCTAGATTTAGCATAATTCCGTTTACAATCCGTTCAGTGTTCAATACAAACACAGCTGATGATGTCTAGAGGGTCCTGGAGCACAGGAAATGCCTTCTACACTGTCTAAAATTATTCCCTCCTCCTCCTCTCTGCCTATCTCCCTTTTCAATGTCCCCCCCACCCCCCACACCATCCTCTACCATCACCCGCCCCACCCTACTCTCTCCTGTT
>CM031629.1:27798632-27801132 GCA_018398815.1 Conus ventricosus | reverse complement strand
TTTCTGTTTCTTCTTTCTTCTGTTTGTCAAAGGTTCTCATGCAAGCAATTGTTGCATTTTTTCATGTGTGTTTGTTTGAATTGCTTTTTACTATATATCGAGTTTTTTTTCTTGCCCAGAGGGCTGGATGTAAAAAAGCATTCATGCTTAGTCCATTACTCTCTTAAAATAAAATTCGTTCGTTCGTTCGTTCGTTTTCTCTCTCTGTCACTCTCACTCTTTCCCACCCCATACTCCCTGTCTCTCTATGTGTCTGTCTTACACACACATGCACTTTTTTTTTTTCAAAGATCACTGAATTTTGGAGAGTCCATTATGACATGTAACTCATGTCTAGTTCATCCATTTTACCATTAACAACAAATACACAGCTCCCTTAGACCATTATAATGCCTTTCAACTTCGGTTGAATCTTTGTGACTGCTACATCTGACCGTAATTGGCAGAGGAGGGTAACGGAGAGGTTGGAGGGAGGTGGGTGGTGGAGTGACTGCTACATCTGACCGTAATTGGCAGAGGAGGGTAACGGAGAGGTTGGAGGGAGGTGGGTGGTGGAGTGACTGCTACATCTGACCGTAATTGGCAGAGGAGGGTAACGGAGAGGTTGGAGGGAGGTGGGTGGTGGAAAAGGGAAGGGTTAAGGGGGCGGGGGGGGGGGGGGGGGGGGGGGGGGGGGGGGGGCTGTCGTGTTCAGTGTAATTACTGGATGCACGGCGATTGCCTTCACATTCACCATGTTGCATGAGTTCGGAGGTGTATGCTGGTTCAATTTAATACAGCAATATCAACCTACATTCAGTTATGGCCGTCATATTCCTTATAGCCACTAAACGAACTGAATGCTAACGGGTCGATCCAAGACGACACGCAGAGAGGCTTCTTCTTCTTCTTCCTAAAATACTGGTTCACTCAAAAACGAGTAGGTCACCAGTGCGCATGTTAAAAAGTAAAATAAAATAATGATATTCCTGTATAAGAAAGCTAAGATGTTATTTGCTTTTTTACATACTAAATTGTAATGTTCTTTCCATTTGAGACGACTATCTATAATCACGCCTAAATATTTTGCAGCATTAGTTTCTTTAAGAATAGTATTATGGATAGAATAATCTGATCTAATTGGTGAGCGTTTGTTACATATACGCAACACTTGGCACTTTTGGGGATGAAATTCCATTTTCCAAATTCTTTCCCACTCTTGTTTGTCAATGTCATTGGCGGTAAGTAACAAACTCTATTTCTAAATTTTGCTTCGTTCGCCGCCGTCAGTCACTCCATTTTGAAACTATAATTAAAAGATAATTTGAAATCAGAGTGCCTTGTTAATTCAATAATTGTGCAGTGTTAGTACTGAAGAATTTATTAAAATCTAAATCATCTAAATTGTTTATTATTTTAGCTGAACGGCTGACTGACAAGACACACGGCCACCCAGGTCAGGGTCCACTGCTGCACAATTTACAGTATCATCGTGAGGCCGACAGACTTCCCGACCGCTGAGTAGGTGCCCTCACACACACACACACACACACACACACACACACACACACCACACACACACACACACACACACACACACACACACACACACGCACGCACGCACACACACACACACACACACACACACACACACACACACACACACACACGCACACAACGCACGCACACACACACACACACACACACACACACACACCACACACACACACACACACACACAACGCACGCACACACACACACACACACACACACACACACACACACACACACACACACACACACACACACACACACTGAATGTGTTTTCGTTTACGCTAAATCGATCAAGTTGTCCATGTGATGAGTTAATCGTGCCCTTTTCTCGAAAGCCACGGTCAAATGCCTGATTTTACTGTGAGTTAATTCAATGAATGACGATGTTGCTCGCAAAGTGTATGCGGTTGGTGTGTGTGTGTGTGTGTGTGTGTGTGTGTGTGTGTGTGTGTGTGTGTGTGTGTGTTAACTCCCTCTGTTCCCATCACAATGTTCATACCATCTGCTGAACCGCCCTTCCAACCCGAATAACCTTTTCTCCCCCTCCCCCCTCACGCTCTCAATTACAGCGTAACTCCTAATGGTAAACAGTAAACAAGTGGGTATGTTTTGCTCCCATAAGGAAACCTAACACAGAGTAACTTTTATTCAAGACTGGCACAGCCTTTTAAACTTGAATAAAATCAGACAAAATACATAGACGAACAATCTAATAGTGGGGGAAAAACAAGCGCAGGCCAACAACTGAACTGTCTGGCAAAGATTTGGACTTGAGGGGAGGGGAGAGGGGAGTTTAAAGATGGAGAAACTGGGAAAATGAAATTAAAAAAAAAAAAAAGTTACTGATATGAAAACTCTTCACTAGCTGCATAAGGGAACCATCGCAATCCCCTTTGAAGGCAGATATATTTGTATTGCCTGCTCCGAGGCCTTTCGCCCGCAGGATCGGGACTCATCAGGGAGACAC
>CM031629.1:27673632-27793632 GCA_018398815.1 Conus ventricosus | reverse complement strand
ATACACGTGTGTGTGTGTGTGTGTGTGTGTGTGTGTGTGTGTGTGTGTGTGTGTGTGTGTGTGTGTGTGTGTGTTTGCACATTCCTGTACATCGTGGGTCTGAAACACCCACACTCATGATTTTCACTTAATAATTGGGTACACTTTTAAGCTACCTTTACCAAATTTTATGATTTTATCAATAAATTATGCCCCTGCATCTGTGCCGAAAATCGTTTGTTTTTGTCGGTGACCAAAGGAGTAATTAAAAGCAAAATGTCCCAGTACGTCGTGGGTCTGAGCGGACCCATACTCTCAAAGAAAAAAACCTGAGTGCCTTACGTCGTGGGTCTTGCCAGACCCAGGCATTCTAAACAAAAAGAGTAAACAAAAACAGAACCGGCCCAGTACGTCGTGGGTCTGGCCAGACCCACACTGTGAAAGAAGAAAACCCGAGTGCCGTACGTCGTGGGTCTGGCCAGACCCACACTGTGAAAGAAGAAAACCCGAGTGCCGTACGTCGTGGGTCTGGCCAGACCCACACTGTGAAAGAAGAAAACCCGAGTGCCGTACGTCGTGGGTCTGGCCAGACCCACACTGTGAAAGAAGAAAACCCGAGTGCCGTACGTCGTGGGTCTGGCCAGACCCATGCTTTCTGAAGGTGCAGACTATGAACCTCATCTACACGGCCCATGTGCCCCGCTAGCTCTGGCTGGTATCACACAAGTAGATTGTGTGTTCTTACGTGTGTTTACACTAACACACAAGCAAATTTGTGTTCTTACGTGTGTTTACACTAACACACAAGCAGATTTGTGTTCTTACGTGTGTTTACACTAACACACAAGCAGATTTGTGTTCTTACGTGTGTTTACACTAACACACAAGTAGATTTGGGTTCTTACGTGTGTTTACACTAACACACAAGTAGATTTGGGTTCTTACGTGTGTTTACACTAACACACAAGCAGATTTGTGTTCTTACGTGTGTTTACACTAACACACAAGTAGTTTTGTGATTTTATTTGGTAGGGGTTGTTTGGGATGTCTCTGAGAAGCATTTGGGGATGTTAGGGATTTACTTTAGTAATATTGTGGGATGTTACTTAATTAGCACGGTAGCTAACTACTAGCTAAGATTTCTATGTACCGTGGACATACCTAATTTAGCAAACACAGCGACCTATAGATTCTGAGGTGATAGCCCAGAATAGGTAAGTAACTGCTGAAGAAGAAGAAGAAATAAGTAAGCAACGTTGCTAAAAGCTCAGCCGATCGGAAAGGGCCATATCAGGGGTGTCACCACGTTGAAGTCAACCAAAAACAAATAGACAGCAGCAGCAGCAGCAGCAGCAGAAAAAGAAGAAGAAGATGATGCAGAGGCAGAGAGAGCATATCATTCACTCGAACAGAGATTCGAGGCTGATAGTGAACTAGTGTGAAGGTGAAAGGACAGTGAGACGTTAGAGAAAATTTTTCATACACGTTCACAAACATACCAGACAGAGGGTAGACCTAGGCAGAATGTGCCACACCATTCTTTCAGTGAACAGGCATTAGAATTCACAAATGTATTTATTTTGACTACCAATTTAAGAGATGTTCCAAAAGAATGATAATTTTCAACTAAGACCTTCCGTATCTAGACTGATTAAAACAAATACACACACACAAAAGAAGTTTTGTACCTTAAAATCATGATCACTATGGCCAGGCCCGAAGGCCGAGAGGCCTAGCAACATCCTGCCTGGATGCCAGGGAGCAGAGAAAGCCCGCATATCCCAGTATCCAGGTATAATATGGCTTGTGACTGGATTTCTGATAACCCTACTGGTCGATGGAATAACATGTTTTGATGCTTCTGACTTTTGGAGCTGGAGGAGGAGAAATGCCGGACCTGTCCACCCTGGGACACGTTGATCGTGTTTATATGTGTTATGGAAAAACTGTTGGCTGACCAGTGTCGTTTACCTGGGGGGGGGTTGGAGGTGTTTCCACCTGTTGAACTGGGGGACATGTTGTAGTCTCCCTGATTGTGGGACAGTTGAGAGTGATTGTAGGCCTGTAATTATCAGGACACTTTAAGGTCCAACGTTTGTCCATGGGCAGCAGTAATGACCGTTGTTCTTCATTTACAGTCCTGTGGTTTAGAATCGAGGCTTTGTGTGTGTGTGTGTGTGTGTGTGTGTGTGTGTGTGTGTGTGTGTGTGTGTGTGTGTGTGTGTGTGAACATATGCCCTGTTAATATCATTCTGTGATACTGGCATCACGCTTACAAACTTGTGAGTGTTGCGCATGAGTCGTACATCCTGAAAGTGGAGCAGCCTCCTCCACGTGTTTCTGATCGAGTGGACCTTCCGCCGTTTCTACGGCTGATCTCGCTATTAAACTTATGAGGTAAGTGTTTCAGAATTCATTTCGCATACTGCTCATTGAAACGTATATTATGAATCTCCATGGTCACCAGCTTAAGTTCCTGTCATAAAGAGAACTATCTAAAAGATGAAGTTTCGATCTTGAAGCAGACTGCAGTGACTGATTCAGTCGGAACATGGTGATATACATCATGAATTTGACTGTTCTTGATGTAACACAAATGACAAAAACAGTAACACGGGGATATTCACACAGTAATGAACCTATCGCATGTATGACATTTCTTTTCATTAGCAGCTGGGGAGAGCTGGTGCCCTAAGGTTCCTTAGCCTGTGCTGTTCCCACGAGCGGCAGTAGAGCCATTTCTAATTACCGTATTGCGTATTGCGCTGTAACGCGGTATTCCGTGGACTGTGCTTTCCCACCCTTTGACTGAACCAAGTCTGGGAAGAACACATGTTCTACACACCACACCTGAATGAACCTGTGTTTTCATAAAACATACTCGAGCGTGTCTTTTTTTCCCCATGACAGAATGAAGAGACTACACGCGTGTTTGGCTAAAGCTCAAACGCTCAGCGTGATTTGTATGTAGGTCTATTCCTCACTGAATGGAAACTCAGTATTGACATCAAGGTTGATTTCACAGTTGACTGAACAGGCGCTCCCACTGTTGCTTGCTCACAATGTTTAGGTAAACCACAAGTCACCCAACTCTCTCTTTCTCATGCATTTGCTTGCATGTATACCTACTTTCATGTATGTTCACCCACATACAAACACAGCAACACACATACGTACACTAGCATGCCCATATTCACAAGAAATATAATCATGCCACAGTCGAACTTAACTGCAATAACAATAGATCGAGCGGTGCACGTTCACACACACACACACACACACACACACACACACACACACACACACACACACACACACACAGACACACACACACACACACACACACACACACACACACACACACACAGTAGTAGTAGTAGTAGTAGTAGTAGTAGTAGTAGTAGGGACTGGCTCAAAAGCCTAGGTATCGCGGCCTACGTACGTCCCCTCTTTGTCAAACTTTTTTGTTTCTGTGTGTTCTGACTCAAGAGTCTAATAAAAATTTTATCTTAAGGAAATTTTCGGCCAGCTACTGCTGGTCTTCATCAGCCCCGACTGACTGGTAGTTGTGGTGGGTGTTGGTGTTCTCCGAGTTGTCCTCACTGGTGGAGTGATAGGTGTTTAGCACACTCTTGTAAATACTTTTTTGTTTAAAGTACAGGTGTTGAATGTGCAATTGTTATTCTGTTACACTATGCCTATTAAGGCATTTTAATCATCAAAATGATTGAAAAGTTCGTTACAAGGGGGGGGGGGGGGGGGGGGGGGGGGGGTGTGTAGTTTTACTGTCAGCCTATTTGTGGAGTGTTACCAACGTGCCAACCAGCGGGAGGGGGGGGGGGGGGGGGGGGGTTGATCACGTGACAGGGCACAGCAGGCCTTGCGGGCGAGTTGTAGCCTAGCGCGATCAACAAGAACACACGCAGACATTACGGAGACCTAGCGTTGTTTTCTGCATCGAGTCCAGCCGAGGGCAAGCAACTCGCTCCAACACCAGCAACATGGTCAGTGCGTGGTACATGGACGCTTCGTGTGACAAGGACCAGAGGGCCGATCACAAATGCACCCCAACAGAGAAGTCACGCTGGACGAATTGAAAAAGAAGACCGGAGTGGAATACTTTTACGTGAGTAGAACTGGAGCAGTAGGCCAGAATCGCTCTCCGACCTTCACCGTTATGCACTATTGAAGTTTGGGACAGGTTGAATTAAGCTAAGAGATGTGGAGTGCTGGTGACATGTTTCAAAAGAGTGACAAGCGTTAAATTCTTACTCGTGTTCACTCGCCACACTCAAGTATAGTATGTTGTTGTGTCGCTCCAAACACAGGTATGCCTTTAGGCCTGTCGCCGATTCTTATCAGGTCTCTTCTGCAGGTCTTTTGACCAGTAAAACTATCAGCAGCTGTCTGCAACTCTGTCACAGTGTGTGTGTGTGTGATAGAGAAATATTTCTCCACCTTTCCTCAAAGTTCATTGTATTATCCAAGACAAGTCCATTTTTGTAAAGTGATTTTGGAATAGGACTACAACTTCAAGAGCTAAGTCTTCCATTTGTCTTGAAATATCTGAAGTTCAGGCCAGAAAAAGGATTGGGATATCCACTGCATTACACTTACAGTGCTCTGGGGCCCACCTTGTCACACCATTTTGACATTTTCTGGCCTGAACTTCAGATATTTGACTGTCTAGATCAGTTTGTTTACAATGACCTATAAACTGAGAAAAGGTGAGAAAAGGTAACTCATTTGCAATGGAAAGGTATGTGTTACTTCCCTTTGGTTCTTTTCTGGAACAGAACTGTTCGATGGTGGCATCATTCTTCTATGATGAAGCATGTTGTAGAATTGAAAACATTTGATCCGCTGTCTATAACTTAGGAAATAAGTTTGCCCATAACCAGTGATGCACGCAAAGAAAAACTTCAGACGAAGTGCAGTATGTTGTATTCTTCAGAGAAAGGTAAATTTCAGAAATGGAGTGTTCCCGATTTTGGTATAGTTTCAGCCTGTCATCAGCCTGTCAAAGTAGATTCATGCTACATTGATGTAATGTGTCAAGATATATGGATGCACATGATATTAATGTAAAGGGACATACCTGTAAGCTAACACTTTGTTGCTTGTTCCTCCCCTCATTCTGAAATATTACGACACTTTTGATACTTTCATTGCATATATGATGCACAAAGTGTTCAGAATCGGAAGCCCCGGAGTGCTTATGTCCAGTCTTATTATTACATATGGGCCTACAGTAGATCAGGTGGAAGCAAAGGTCTTCTGTTATCAGACACTTGTCATCAGCAGAAAGCTGAGAGCTGAAAGGACTGCCAAACCAAGCAGGAACGTGTGTGGTAAACCTCTGATTCTTCGCTGTGGCAGGTTGACCTGGATGATCCCACCGTGCTGAACCAGCTTCGAAAGGGACAGAGGCTACTCGTACGAAGATGAGGTTGACATCAGTGGGAACTTTGCCAAACTACGATCAAAAGGTACCACAGCTTGGTGCAGTGACAGCACCCTGAATTCTTACTTTTTCCCTCCCCTTCTACTTTTTGCTCTCTCTTCTTTCTATTTCAGCTGAAAGTATGGTCTGTGCGTTGATGTTTTTGAGATGGTTTTGATCAAGTAAGGTTTCGAGCAGCATGCTTTTGGTTTTTGCATTCTCTCTTTCTGTCTCTTTCTGTCTGTCTGTCTGTCTTCTGTCTGTCTCCTCTCTCTCTGTCCGCTCTGTCCTTAGGATTATTAAATTGTAGATGGCAGGACTGGCATGGACTGTCGTATAGCGATAGATTCATTACAATACAGACATTTCAAGACTACTCATGAGTTAGAACCATATATTACTATAAAAATGAATCGATATATTATGAGCACATTGGCTAAATTTAGATTTGGGTGTCTCTGACATTGCCTGGCCATCGTTTAAGATATTCCAACCCTGCCGAAGTCGAATTGATCCCGGGTTTATGGGGTTTAGCAAAGGGAAAGATGAAGTTCATGTTTTGTTATGTTGCCCTGCACTACATAATCTCAGAACAAAATTTATCCAGCCAAAGAAATTTTACCGACCCATGTCTTTTTTCGGGTTTTAGTATTAAATGTTGTCGACAAGAAAAGAACATGTCCTCCCAATTTGGCTGTATAATTATATGAAGCACAGAAAAGATTGCGTGCTGCTACTAATATTTAAATCTAACTGCATTTGAATTTATTTCCATGAATTTCTTTACTTGTTTTTCTATGTGTACCTTAATTTGATTTATTGTGTTTAATTGTATGCCCCATCAGAATGGGCCTTGGCCTTAATTTCTGATTTAAACATTCGTATTTCGTATTCGTATTCTGTCTCACACCACACACACAAAACACACACACACACACACACCCCACACACCCCACCACACACACACATTGCACACTTGCACACCCACCCACACACACACACACACACACGCGCGCACACGCACCACACACACACACACACACACAAAACACACACTTTGCACACTGTACATGGAAAAATAAGCAAAGGCAGTGAAGACACACAACACATAATACATAAAGAAACTCCGTGTTTTAACGAAAGAGAGAGTCTGCCTTACAAATGAAGATAAACTGCAGTTCAGTAGAAAACACAGTGAACAGTAAAAGTTGAGTAGAAAGCACAGTGACAAGGTGCCCCACTGAAAAGTACAGTTGAGTAGAAAGCCCCCAGTGAACAGTAAAGTTGAGTAAAAGTCACAGTGAAACAGTACAGTTGAGTAGAAAAGCACGGTGACAAGGCGCACCACTGAACTGTACAGCTTGGTAGAAAGCACAGTGAACAGTACAGCTCAGTAGAAAAGCACAGTGAACAGTACAGTCCCGTAGAAAGCACAGTGACAGTACAGTTCAGTAGAAAGCACAGTGACCGTACAGATTTAGTAGAAAGCACAGTGACAAGGGGCACCACTGGAACTGTACAACTCAGTAGAAAGCACAAATTGAACAGTACAGCTCAGTAGAAAGCACAGTGAACAGTACAGTTCAGTTTGAAAGCACAGTGAACAGTACAGTTCGTAGAAAGCACAAGAACAGTACAGCTCAGTAGAAGCACAGTGAACATACAGCTCAGTAGAAAGCAACAGTGACAAAGTCGCACCACTGAACTGTACAGCTCGGGAAAAAAAGCACAGTGACAAGGTGCCCCACTGAACAGTACAGCTCAGTAGAAAGCACAGTGACAAGGTGCCCACTGAACAGTAACAGCCAGTAGAAAGCACAGTGACAAGGTGCCCCCTTGAACAGTAACAGTTCAGTAGAAAGCACAGTGACAAGGCGCACCACTGAACAGTACAGTTCAGTAGAAAGCACATTGAACAGTACAGTTCAGTAGAGAGCACAGTGAATAGTACGGGTTCAGTAGAAAGCACAGTGAACATACAGTTCAGTAGAAAGCACAGTGAACAGTACGGTTCAGTAGAAAGCACAGTGACAAGGTGCCCATTTGAAAAGTACAGTTAAGTAGAAAGCACAGTGAACATTACAGTTCAGTAGAAAGCACAGTGAACAGTACAGTTCAGTAGAAAGCACAGTGACAAGACGCACCCCTGAACTGTAAAAGCTCAGTAGAAAGCACAGTGACAAGGTGCCCACTGAACAGTACAGCTCAGTAGAAAGCACAGTGACAAGGTGCACCACTGAACTGTACAGTTCAGTAGAAAGCACAGTGAACAGTACAGTTCAGTGGAAAGCACAGTGAACAGTACAGTTAGGGAAAGCACAGTGAACAGTACAGTTCAGTAGAAAAACACAGTGACAAGGTGCCCCATTGAACAGTACAGTTCAGTAGAAAGCACAGTGATCAGTACAGTTCAGTAGAAAGCACAGTGACAAGGGACACCATTGAACAGCACAGTTCAGTAGAAAGCACAGTGACAAGGTGCCCCATTGAACAGTACAGTTCAGTAGAAAGCACAGTGATAAGGTGCCCCATTGAACCCTACAGTTTCAGTAGAAAGCACAGTGAACAGTACAGTTCTGGAGAAGGCACAGTGAACAGTACAGTTCAGTAGAGAGCACATTTGACAAGGGGCACCACAGTAAAAGTTCAGTGGAAAGCACAGGTACAGTTCAGTTGAAAGCACAGTGACAAGGTGCCTCATTGAACAGTACAGTTCAGTAGAAAGCACAGTGAACAGTACCTTCAGTAGAAAGCACAGTGAAAAAGGGGACCCATTGAACAGTACAGTTCAGTAGAAAGCACAGTGAACAGTACAGTATCAGTAGAAAGCACGTGAAACAGTTTCAGTTCAGTGGAAAGTACAGTGACAATGCGCCCCATTGAACAGTACAGTTCAGTAGAAGCCAGTGAAAAAGTACAGCTCAGTAAAGCACAGTGACAAGGGGACCCATTGAACAGTACAGTTCAGTAGAAAGCACAGTGAACAGTAAAAAGTTCATGGAAAGTACAAAGAACAGCACAGTCAGTAGAGAGCACAGTTTAACAGTACAGTTCAGTAGAAAGCACAGTGACAAGGCGCACCATGAACAGTACAGTTCAGTAGAAAGCACAGTGAACAGTACAGTCAGTAGAAAGCACGTGACCAGTACAGTTCAGTAGAAAGCACACTGAACAGTACAGTTCAGTAGAGACCCCAGTGAACAGTACAGTTCAGTAGAAAGCACAGTTTAACAGTACAGTTCAGTAGAAAGCACACTGAACAGTACAGTTCAGTAGAGAGCACAGGAATGTACGGTTCAGTAGAAAGCACAGTGAATAGTACAGTTCAGTAGAAAGCACAGTGAAAAAGTACGGTTCAGTAGAAAGAACAGTGAAAACCGTAAGTTCAGTAGAAAGCACAGTGGCAAAGGGGGCCCATTTGAAAATTACAGTTCAGTGGAAAGCACAGTGAAAAGTAACAGTTAAATAGAAAGCCCCAGTGAAAAAGTACAGTTAAGTAGAAAGCCACAGTGAAAAAGTACAGTTAAGTAGAAAGCACAGTGAACAGTACAGTTAAAATAGAAAATTTTAGCACAGTGAAAAGTACAGTTCAGTAAACGCACAGTGACAAGGTGCCCCATTGAAACAGTACAGTAAGTAGAAAGCACAGTGACAATGTGCCCCATTGAACAGTTTCAGTTCAGTAGAAAGCACAGCGAACAGTACAGCTCACTAAAAAAGCCAGTGAACAGTACAGTTCAGTAGAAATTTACAGTGACAAGGTTCCCCATTTGATCAGTACAGTTTTAGTAGAAAGCACAGTGAACAGTACAGTTCAGTAGAAAGCACAGTGAAACAGTACAGTTTGTAGAAGGCAGTACCAAGGTTCCCCATTGAACGTACAGGGTTTAGTAAAAAAGCACAGTGAACAGTACAGTTCAGTAGAAAGCACAGTGAACAGTACAGTTCAGTAGAAAACACAGTGACAAGGTGTCCCATTTTAACAGTACAGTTCAGTAAAAAACACAGGAAACAGTACAAATTCAGTAGAAGCACAAATGACAAGGGACACCACTGAACACAACAGTTTTAATAGAAAACTGAACAGTACCGTTCAGTAGAAAGCACAGTGAACAGTACAGTTCAGTATAAATCAGAGTGACAAGGTGCCCCACTGAACATACCAGTTCAGTAGAAAGCACAGTGACAAGGTGCCCCATTGAACAGTACAGTTCAGTAGAAAGCACAGTGACAAGGTGCCCCATTGAACAGTACAGTTCAGTAGAAAGCACAGTGACAAGGTGCCCCCCTGAACAGTTACAGCTCAGTAAAAGCACAGTGAACAGTACAGTTCAGTAGAAAGCAGTGACAGGTGCCCCACTGAACAGTACAGTTCTGTAGAAGCACAGTGAACAGTACAGTTCAGTAGAAAGGACGGTGAACAGTACAGCCCAGTAGAAAGCACAGTGACAAGGCGCACCACTGAATTGTACAGTTCAGTAGAAAGGACAGTGAACAGTACAGTTCATAGAAAGCACAGGAAAAGTACAGTTAAGTAGAAAGCACAGTGAACAGTTTCAGTTGAGTAGAAAAAACACTGAACAGTACTTCTCAGTAAAAGCACAGTGAACAGTACAGTTCAGTAGAAAGCACAGTGAACAATAGGTTCAGTGAAAGCACAGTGAACAATAGAGTTCAGTAGAAAGCACAGTGACAAGGTGCCCCACTGAACAGTACAGCTCAGTAGAAAGCTCAGTGAACAGTAAGTTCAGTAGAGAACACAGTGACAAGGGACACCACGAACAGTACAGTCGTAGAAAGCAAAAGTGAACAGCACAGTTCAGTAGAAAGCACAAATGAACGTGCAGTTCAGTGAAAGCACACTGAACAGTGCAGTTTGTAGAAAGCACGTGAACAGTACAGTTCAGTAGAAAGCACAGTGAAAAGTTACAGTTCAGTAGAAAGCCACACTGAACAGTGGCGTTCAGTAGAAAGCACACTGAACAGTACAGTTCAATAGAAAGCACAGTGAACAGAACAGTTCAGTAGAAAGCACAGTGAACAGTACAGTTCAGTAGAAAGCACAGTGAACAGTACAGTTCAATAGAAAGCACAGTGAACAGTACAGTTCAATAGATAGCACAGTTGAACAGTAACAGTTCAATAGAAAGCACAGTGAACATACAGTTAAGTAAAAAAGCACAGTGAAAGTACAGTTCAGTGGAAAGCACAGTGAACAGTACAGTTAAGTGGAAAGCACAGTGAACAGTACAGTTCAGTAGAAAGCACAGTGAACAGTACGTTCCAGTAGAAAGCACAGTGAACAGTACAGTTCAGTAGAAAAACACAGTGACAAGGTGCCCCATTGAACAGTACAGTTTCAGTAGAAAGCACAGTGAAAAAGTACAGTTCAGTAGAAAGCACAGTGACAAGGTACACCACTGACAGTACAGTTCAGTAGAAAGCACAGTGAACAGTGCAGTTCCGTAGAAAGCCCCACTGACAGTTTCAGTTCAGTAGAAAGCACAGTGAATAGTACGGTTCAGTAGAGAGCACAGTGAGAAGGGACACCACTGAACAGTACAGTTCCCGTAGAAAGCACTGTGAACAACACAGTTTAGTAGAACGCACAGTGAACAGTACAGTTCAGTAGAAACGCCAGTGAACAGTACAGTTCGTAGAACGCACAGTGAACAGTACAGTTCAGTAGAAAGCACGGTGAACATACAGTTTAGTAGAACGCACAGTGAACAGTACAGTTCAGTAGAACGCACAGTGAACATACAGTTCAGTAGAACGCACAGTGAACAGTACAGTTCAGTAGAAAGCACAGTGAACAGTACAGCTAAGTAGAGTTTATTAATATTGGGATTTTTTGGGAGAAGGATGGGCGCTTGAACATTGGAGTTATATTTTCTGAGCCATGAAGGAGTTTGGGATAGTTTTCAACAGAGGGAACAATAGTAGTGCAAAGGCAGAACAAGCAGCAGAGTTTTCTGTTTAGACCCCCCCAAAAAAATCTTTACAAAGATAGAATGTTTCGCCATGCCTTGCTTGTAGAAGGTGAAAACATGTTTTGAAAGAAAAGTGGCATGCTAAAGTGCCATGCCCTTTCTTGTAGAAGGTGAAAACATGTTTGAAAAAAAGTGGCATACAAATATTCATGCCTTGCTTGAGAAGGTGAAAACAGTTTTTTAAAAAAGTGGCATACAAAATATCATGCCTTGCTAGTACTGTTGCAAAATAGGTCATCAGGGGGGGGGAAAAACATGACAAAAAAGAAAAAAAAAGGCTGCACAAAACCCCTGTCCTTGACTACAGAACAGGATATCTTGATAAAGGATTAAACACCTCACACACGGGGAGCTTTTTTTTTGCTATTGAAAGTTCAAGCGAGAAAGGGAAAGGGAAGGGAAAAAAAAAACCCTTTTTTGTTGTTGTGGGGATTTCTGCATGCCTTTTGATGCGAAAGGCCCCATTGTGTGAGGTCGTCTTGGTGGGGGTGTGGGGATTTGTGCATGCCTTTGATGTAAGTTCCAGGTCATTTGGTCAAAAGATTTAAACACAAGATTTCTGTTTTCCAAACGCGAAGAATTTCTTTGAGGGCATCTGCATTCAGATGAGGAGACCCCCTTAAACATACATTCTGTAGAAGGCACAGTGAACGTACGTTCATAGAGAGCACTTTGAAAAGGGGGACCACAGTAAGTTCGGGGAAAAGCAAGGTACATTCAGTTGAAAGCACTGACAAGGCCTCATTGAACAGACAGTTCGTAGAAAGCACAGTGAACAGAAGTTCAGTGAAAGCCAGGAAAAGGGGGACCCTTTTAACATACTTTCAGTAAAAGCACAGGAACAGTACAGTTCAGTAGAAAAAAACCCGTTGAACAGTACATTTCATGGAAAGTACATGACAATGCGCCCCATTGAACAGTACATTTCAGTAGAAAGCACAGTGAACAACAGCCAGTAAAAAGCACAGTAAAAGGTACACCACTAAAATGTAATTTCAGTAAAAGAAATTGAACAGTACAGTTCATAAAAGCACAGTGAAAAGGGGACCCATTGAACGTCAGTTCTAAAAAGCACAGTAACAGTACGTTCAGGGAAAGTAAAGAACGCACTTCAGAGGAGCCATGAACAGTACGTTCGTAAAAGCACAGTACAAGGCGCCCACTGAACAACAGCAGAAAAAGAAGTGAACATCAGTTCAGTAGAAAGCACAGTGAACAGTACATTTCGTAGAAAGCACACTAAACAGTACAGTTCATAGAGAGCACAGTAACATACAGTTCATAGAAAGCACAGTGAACAGTACATTCAGTAAAAAAAGCACACGAACAGTACATTTCATAGAGAGCAAGTGAATAGCGGTTCAGTAAAAGCCGTGAACAGTACAGTTCGTAGAAAGCACAGTAAATAGTACGTTCGTAGAAACCAGTGAACAGTACATTCAGTAGAAAGCACGTGGCAAGGTGCCCATTTGAAAAGTACAGTTCAGTAAAAAGCACAGGAGCTAAATTCAGGGGGAAAGCACAGTGAACAGACTTTTAAGTAGAAAGCCAGTGAACAGTACGGGTTAAGTAGAAAGCCAGGACATAAGTTAAGTAGACGCACAGGAACAGTACAGTTAAGTAAAAAGCACGTGAACAGACAGTTTCATAAACGCACATGACAAGGTGCCCCATTGAACAGTACAGTTAAGTGAAAGCACATGAACAGTCAGTTCAGAAAAAGCACATGCCCAATTCCCCATTGAACAGTACAGTTCAGAGAAAGCACAGCGAACAGTAACTCCAAAAGCCCAGTGAACATCGTTCAGTAGAAATCACAGGAAAAGCCCCCATTGACAGTACTTTCAGTAAAAAAGCACAGTGAACACTTAAAGTACATTTTCATAGAAAGCACAGTAACAGTACAGTTCGTGAAAAACATGACAAGGTTCCCTTTGAACATACAGTTCATAGAAACACGTGAACAGTACAGTTCATAGAAGCACAGTGACAAGGTGCCCCATTGAACAGTACAGTTCAGTGAAACACAGTGAACGAAACATTTCAGTAGAAACACAGGAAAAGGGGGCACAACAACAGTACAGTTAAATAGAAAGCACAGTAAAACAGTACAGTTCAGTAGAAGCACATGAACAGTACATTTTCAGTAAACGCACAGTGACAAGGGTCCCATTAACGTACATTCAGTAAAACAAGTGAACAGAAAGTTCAGTAGAAACCACAGTACAAGGGGCACAAAAAACAGTACTTTAAATAGAAAGCACGTGACAGACATTTTTCAGTAGAAACACGTGAACGACAGTTCAGTAAAAGGGAAAGAAAACGCCAGTTCATTAGCAAAAATGAACAGACAGTTCAGTGAAAGCACAGTAAACAAAAAATTAAAATAAAAAGCACAGTGAACGGTACGTTCATAAAAAGCACGGAAAGGTGCCCCATTGAACAGTACAGTTCGTAGAAAGCACAGTGAACTACAGTTCAGAAAAGCACAGGACAAGGGGCCCCACAACCAACAGTTCAATAAAAACTGAAAGTACGTTCAGCAGAAAAAAGTGAACATACATTCAGTATAAATCAAGTGAAAAGGGGCCCCCCACTGAACATACAGTTCGTAAAAGCACAGTGAAAAGGGGCCCCCTTTGAACATAAGTTCATAGAAAGCACGTGCAAGGTGCCCCATTGAAAGTACAGTTCAGTAGAAAGCCAGTGAAAAGGTCCCCCACTAAACATACGTCAGTGAAAGCACGGGAAAACAGTACAGTTCAGTAGAAAGCAGTGCGGGGTGCCCCACTGAACAGTACATTTCTGTAAAAGCACAGTGAACAGTACATTTCAGTAGAAAGGCGGTGAACGTACAGCTCAGGAAAAAGCACAGGAAAGCACCCTGAATTGTACATTTCATAAAAGGCATGAACAGTACAGTTCGAGAAAGACAGTAAATGGGAATTTAAAGAAAAAAAGCACAGTGAACATACAGTTGAGTAAAAGACACTGAACAGTACTTCCATAGAAAGCAAGTGAACAACATTTCAGTAAAAAGCCAGTGAACAATAGATTTTCAGTAGAAAGTCAGTGAACATACATTCGTAAAAGCACGTGAACAATAGAGTTCATAGAAACACAGGACAAAGGTCCCCACTAAAAGAAACAGCTCAAAAAGCACGTGAACAAAAAAGTTCAGTAGGAACACAGTGAAAAGGGGACAACCACGAACGTCAGTTCAGTAGAAACCCAAGGAACGTGCGTTCAGTAAAGAACACGAACATGCTTCAGTAAAAAAGAAGTGAACGTACATTTAGAAAAAGCACGGAACAGTACAGTTCAGTAGAAAGCACACTGAACAGGCAGTTCATAAAAAAAGCACACTGAACGTACAGTTCAATAAAACACATAACAGAACATTTCAGTAGAAAGCAAAGTGAACGTAATTCTAAAAAGCACAGTAAAACAGAATTCAATAGAAACACAGGAACAGTACTTTTCAATAGAAAGCAAGTGAACAGTACGTTCAGTAGAAAGCCAAGTGAGCAGTACAGTTCTTGGAAAGAAAAGTGAACAGAAACAGTTAAGTAAAAAGCACAGTAAACAGACAGTTCGTAAAAGCCAGGGAACATACAGTTCGTAGAAAGCACAGTAAAACAGTACAGTTCAGTAGAAACACTGAAAAGGTGCCCCATTAAACAGTCGTTCAGTAGAAAGCACAGTAAACAGACTTTTCAGTAAAAAAAGTGAAAAGGTACACCACTGAACATACAGTTCAGAAAAGAAAGACAGTGCAGTGCTGTAGAAAGCACACTGAACAGTGCAGTTCAGTAGAAAGCACAGTGAATAGTACGGTTCAGTAGAGAGCACAGTGAGAAGGGACACCACTGAACAGTACAGTTCAGTAGAAAGCACTGTGAACAACACAGTTCAGTATGAACGCACAATGAACAGTACAGTTCAGTAGAACGCACAGTGAACAGTACAGTTCAGTAGAACGCACAGTGAACAGTACAGTTCAGTAGAACGCACAGTGAACAGTACAGTTCAGTAGAAAGCACGGTGAACATACAGTTCAGTAGAACGCACAGTGAACAGTACAGTTCAGTAGAACGCACAGTGAACAGTACAGTTCAGTAGAACGCACAGTGAACAGTACAGTTCAGTAGAAAGCACAGTGAACAGTACAGCTAAGTAGAGTTCATTAATATTGGTGATTATTTTGGGAGAAGGATGGGTGCTTGAACATTGGAGTTATATTACTGAGCCATGAAGGAGTTTGGGATAGTTCAACAGAGGGAACAATAGTAGTGCAAAGGGCAGAACATAGCAAGCAGAGTTTCTGTTTAGACCCCCAAGAAAAAGTCTTTACAAAGATAGAATGTTTCGCCATGCTTGCTTGTAGAAGGTGAAAACATGTTTGAAAGAAAAGTGGCATGCTAAAGTGCCATGCCTTGCTTGTAGAAGGTGAAAACATGTTTTGAAAAAAAGTGGCATACAAAATATCATGCCTTGCTTGTAGAAGGTGAAAACATGTTTTGAAAAAAAGTGGCATACAAAATATACATGCCTTGCTAGTACTGTTGCAGAAGAGTAGGTCATCATGGGCTGTGGGATGAACAATGACAAAAAAAGAAAAAAAAAGGCTGCACAGAAACCCTGTCCTTGACTACAGAACATGGATATCTTGATAAAGGGATTAAACACCATCACACACAGGAGCATTTTTTTGCTATTGATAAGTTCAAGCTGAGAAAGAGGAAAGGAGAAGTGGAAGAAAAACCCAGTTTTTGTTGTTGTTTGTAGGGATTTCTGCATGCCTTTTGATGCGAAAGGTTCCATTGTGTGAGGTCAGTCATTTGGTGGTGGTGTAGGGATTTGTGCATGCCTTTTGATGTGAAAGGTTCCACGGTCATTTGGTCAAGAATGATTAAACAGCAAGATTTTCTGTTTTCCAAACAGCTGAAGAATTTCTTTGAGGAGCATCTGCATTCAGATGAGGAGATCCGCTCAGTGAACAGTACAGTTCTGTAGAAGGCACAGTGAACAGTACAGTTCAGTAGAGAGCACATTGACAAGGGCACCACAGTACAGTTCAGTGGAAAGCACAGTGTACAGTTCAGTTGAAAGCACAGTGACAAGGTGCCTCATTGAACAGTACAGTTCAGTAGAAAGCACAGTGAACAGTACAGTTCAGTAGAAAGCACAGTGACAAGGGGACCCATTGAACAGTACAGTTCAGTAGAAAGCACAGTGAACAGTACAGTTCAGTAGAAAGCACAGTGAACAGTACAGTTCAGTGGAAAGTACAGTGACAATGCCCCATTGAACAGTACAGTTCAGTAGAAAGCACAGTGAACAGTACAGCTCAGTAGAAAGCACAGTGACAAGGTACACCACTGAACTGTACAGTTCAGTAGAAAGCACAGTGAACAGTACAGTTCAGTAGAAAGCACAGTGACAAGGGGACCCATTGAACAGTACAGTTCAGTAGAAAGCACAGTGAACAGTACAGTTCAGTGGAAAGTACAATGAACAGCACAGTTCAGTAGAGAGCACAGTGAACAGTACAGTTCAGTAGAAAGCACAGTGACAAGGCGCACCACTGAACAGTACAGTTCAGTAGAAAGAACAGTGAACAGTACAGTTCAGTAGAAAGCACAGTGAACAGTACAGTTCAGTAGAAAGCACACTGAACAGTACAGTTCAGTAGAGAGCACAGTGAACAGTACAGTTCAGTAGAAAGCACAGTGAACAGTACAGTTCAGTAGAAAGCACACTGAACAGTACAGTTCAGTAGAGAGCACAGCGAATAGTACGGTTCAGTAGAAAGCACAGTGAACAGTACAGTTCAGTAGAAAGCACAGTGAATAGTACGGTTCAGTAGAAAGCACAGTGAACAGTACAGTTCAGTAGAAAGCACAGTGGCAAGGTGCCCATTTGAAAAGTACAGTTCAGTAGAAAGCACAGTGAACAGTACAGTTCAGTGGAAAGCACAGTGAACAGTACAGTTAAGTAGAAAGCACAGTGAACAGTACAGTTAAGTAGAAAGCACAGTGAACAGTACAGTTAAGTAGAAAGCACAGTGAACAGTACAGTTAAGTAAGAAAGCACAGTGAACAGTACAGTTCAGTAGAACGCACAGTGACAAGGTGCCCCATTGAACAGTACAGTTAAGTAGAAAGCACAGTGAACAGTACAGTTCAGTAGAAAGCACAGTGACAATGTGCCCCATTGAACAGTACAGTTCAGTAGAAAGCACAGCGAACAGTACAGCTCACTAGAAAGCCCAGTGAACAGTACAGTTCAGTAGAAATCACAGTGACAAGGTTCCCCATGATCAGTACAGTTCAGTAGAAAGCACAGTGAACACTTACAGTACAGTTCAGTAGAAAGCACAGTGAACAGTACAGTTCAGTAGAAAACACAGTGACAAGGTGTCCCATTGAACAGTACAGTTCAGTAGAAAACACAGTGAACAGTACAGTTCAGTAGAACGCACAGTGACAAGGTGTCCCATTGAACAGTACAGTTCAGTAGAAACACAGTGAACAGTACAGTTCAGTAGAAACCACAGTGACAAGGGGCACAACTAACAGTACAGTTCAATAGAAAGCACAGTGAACAGTACAGTTCAGTAGAAAGCACAGTGAACAGTACAGTTCAGTAGAACGCACAGTGACAAGGTGTCCCATTGAACAGTACAGTTCAGTAGAAACACAGTGAACAGTACAGTTCAGTAGAAACCACAGTGACAAGGGGCACAACTAACAGTACAGTTCAATAGAAAGCACAGTGAACAGTACAGTTCAGTAGAAAGCACAGTGAACAGTACAGTTCAGTAGAAAGCACAGTGAACAGCACAGTTCATTAGCACAATGAACAGTACAGTTCAGTGGAAAGCACAGTGAACAGTAAAGTTCAATAGAAAGCACAGTGAACGGTACAGTTCAGTAGAAAGCACAGTGACAAGGTGCCCCATTGAACAGTACAGTTCAGTAGAAAGCACAGTGAACAGTACGTTCAGTAGAAAGCACAGTGACAAGGGACACCACTGAACACAACAGTTCAATAGAAAACTGAACAGTACAGTTCAGCAGAAAGCACAGTGAACAGTACAGTTCAGTATAAATCAGAGTGACAAGGTGCCCCACTGAACAGTACAGTTCAGTAGAAAGCACAGTGACAAGGTGCCCCATTGAACAGTACAGTTCAGTAGAAAGCACAGTGACAAGGTGCCCCATTGAACAGTACAGTTCAGTAGAAAGCACAGTGACAAGGTGCCCCACTGAACAGTACAGCTCAGTAGAAAGCACAGTGAACAGTACAGTTCAGTAGAAAGCAGTGACAGGGTGCCCCACTGAACATTACAGTTCTGTAGAAAGCACAGTGAACAGTACAGTTCAGTAGAAAGGACGGTGAACAGTACAGCTCAGTAGAAAGCACAGTGACAAGGCGTACCACTGAATTGTACAGTTCAGTAGAAAGGACAGTGAACAGTACAGTTCAGTAGAAAGCACAGTGAATAGTACAGTTAAGTAGAAAGCACAGTGAACAGTACAGTTGAGTAGAAAGCACACTGAACAGTACTTCTCAGTAGAAAGCACAGTGAACAGTACAGTTCAGTAGAAAGCACAGTGAACAATAGAGTTCAGTAGAAAGCTCAGTGAACAGTACAGTTCAGTAGAAAGCACAGTGAACAATAGAGTTCAGTAGAAAGCACAGTGACAAGGTGCCCCACTGAACAGTACAGCTCAGTAGAAAGCACAGTGAACAGTAAAGTTCAGTAGAGAACACAGTGACAAGGGACACCACTGAACAGTACAGTTCAGTAGAAAGCACAGTGAACAGTGCAGTTCAGTAGAAAGAACACTGAACAGTGCAGTTCAGTAGAAAGCACAGTGAACAGTACAGTTCAGTAGAAAGCACAGTGAACAGTACAGTTCAGTAGAAAGCACACTGAACAGTGCAGTTCAGTAAAAGCACACTGAACAGTACAGTTCAATAGAAAGCACAGTGAACAGAACAGTTCAGTAGAAAGCACAGTGAACAGTACAGTTCAGTAGAAAGCACAGTGAACAGTACAGTTCAATAGAAAGCACAGTGAACAGTACAGTTCAATAGAAAGCACAGTGAACAGTACAGTTCAGTAGAAAGCACAGTGAGCAGTACAGTTCAGTGGAAAGCACAGTGAACAGTACAGTTAAGTAGAAAGCACAGTGAACAGTACAGTTCAGTAGAAAGCACAGTGAACAGTACAGTTCAGTAGAAAGCACAGTGAACAGTACAGTTCAGTAGAAAGCACAGTGACAAGGTGCCCCATTGAACAGTACAGTTCAGTAGAAAGCACAGTGAACAGTACAGTTCAGTAGAAAGCACAGTGACAAGGTACACCACTGAACAGTACAGTTCAGTAGAAAGCACAGTGAACAGTGCAGTTCAGTAGAAAGCACACTGAACAGTGCAGTTCAGTAGAAAGCACAGTGAATAGTACGGTTCAGTAGAGAGCACAGTGAGAAGGGACACCACTGAACAGTACAGTTCAGTAGAAAGCACTGTGAACAACACAGTTCAGTAGAACGCACAGTGAACAGTACAGTTCAGTAGAACGCACAGTGAACAGTACAGTTCAGTAGAACGCACAGTGAACAGTACAGTTCAGTAGAACGCACAGTGAACAGTACAGTTCAGTAGAAAGCACGGTGAACATACAGTTCAGTAGAACGCACAGTGAACAGTACAGTTCAGTAGAACGCACAGTGAACAGTACAGTTCAGTAGAACGCACAGTGAACAGTACAGTTCATAGAAAGCACAGTGAACAGTACAGCTAAGTAGAGTTCATTAATATTGGTGATTATTTTGGGAGAAGGATGGGCGCTTGAACATTGGAGTTATATTACTGAGCCATGAAGGAGTTTGGGATAGTTTCAACAGAGGAACAATAGTAGTGCAAAGGGCAGAACATAGCAAGCAGAGTTTCTGTTTAGACCCCCAAGAAAAAGTCTTTACAAAGATAGAATGTTTCGCCATGCCTTGCTTGTAGAAGGTGAAAACATGTTTTGAAAGAAAAGTGGCATGCTAAAGTGCCATGCCTTGCTTGTAGAAGGTGAAAACATGTTTTGAAAAAAAGTGGCATACAAAATATCATGCCTTGCTTGTAGAAGTGAAAACATGTTTTGAAAAAAAGTGGCATACAAAATATCATGCCTTGCTAGTACTGTTGCAGAAGAGTAAGGTCATCATGGGCTGGTGGGATGAACAATGACAAAAAAAAAAAAAAAAAGGCTGCACAGAAACCCTGTCCTTGACTACAGAACATGGATATCTTGATAAAGGGATTAAACACCATCACACACAGGAGCATTTTTTTTGCTATTGATAAGTTCAAGCTGAGAAAGAGGAAAGGAGAAGTGGAAGAAAAACCCAGTTTTTGTTGTTGTTGTAGGATTTCTGCATGCCTTTTGATGCGAAAGGTTCCATTGTGTGAGGTCAGTCATTTGGTGGTGGTGTAGGGATTTGTGCATGCCTTTTGATGTGAAAGGTTCCACGGTCATTTGGTCAAGAATGATTAAACAGCAAGATTTTCTGTTTTCCAAACAGCTGAAGAATTTCTTTGAGGAGCATCTGCATTCAGATGAGGAGATCCGCTACTGTGTGAAGGGCAGTGGGTACTTTGACGTGCGGGATGACAACGACGAGTGGATCCGGATCGAAATCACTCCGGGGGATTTGATCATTCTCCCCGCTGGCATCTACCACCGCTTCACCCTGGACACCAAGGTGAGGATCAGAACATGGGTCTTTGAGGGATCAGTGTTGAGAGAGGAATGAAGCTGGAAGTTTGCTGGTGTTTCTGTGGCAAAGTTTCTGCTGAAGGAAGAAGCATTGAGACTTGCAAATGGATTTGTGCATGCATTCTGGCCTGCTGTATATCACATTTTGTGTTGTTTCCTCTTCCGTCTGTCTTCAGTGGCTGTGCTTCCCTGCTGTTCATTCTGTTTCCTTCATACACGTTGACACCCAGTCTATTCTGTTGCAACCCCCTGCACCTCGGTCAGAAAGGAGCAGCCAGTAGCAGCCATGAGGCAACCTGCCAGGGGACACGCTGTCCTGTTGTTGAGCCCCTGTGGTGCTCAGGGGGCGTCTGTTGTCTGTTCACAGTGAGCAGGATGCTGCCCATAGAGCCACCTCTTCATTGCAGTAATAGGATGGCCATGCAGCCAGCATGAGTGAACGTTCCCCACCAGAGGGCGCTTACCAAGAGTATCCAAGAACAGTCCCATCCGCCAGCTGATAGGTTTATTTATTCAGTTATTATGAATACTTATATAGTGCCTATCCATAGGTTTATTTATTTATTGATTGATTATGAATACTTATACAGCGCCTATCCTTGGCTAGAGACCAAGCTCAAAGCGCTTTACGATCCGTATTCTCGTTCACACAAAAAGCTGCCTACCTGGGTAGTGCCGACTGAAGAGCTGCCTGCTGGCTCTTCATTCAGTCGTTTCCCGTGTCATCCAGTCAGTATCGTTCAATATCGTTCACTCCATTTCCTTGCTTCCTTCATTCTTTCCATTTCTCACGCAGGGTGCATGCTATGTGTAATGTGTCATACCAACGGCCAAACTGGCCTTCTCTTCCGAAAGTTGGTGATGAGATTTTACGTGTGTGTAATATGTTATGCTTGCGTACACACATGGAAGCTCGGTTTATAGTCTCATTTGAAGGACTGTTTGGGAAATGGAGTCAGAACCAGTGTTAACTCCGAGGGAAAAATCCCCCTGTACCAAAACGGCCCGGCAGAGATTTGAACCCGCAACCCCAGGATCATCAAGATTACAAATCTGGCGCTCAATCAACTGAGCTATTCCAGTACCTGGAAGATTGATGTGAAGACAAAAGACATGAATGTGGAGAGGAATTTAACCCTCTTGACAGGCGAGAACCCGCTAGCGCCCAACCGGAAATCACACGGCTAAAACGCTGAGCAACTGCCAGCGCCCGGTAAAACACATGGCAACAATGGGCGCCGCCATATTTCTCGTAGAAAAGGAAGTCTCGCGAGAACGTGACTTCCTTCTTCCTGTGGCCATTTACTTCCGTTTGCAAAAAACCGTGAGTCGATATGTGCCGTAGTTCTCGAGTTACGAATTTTTAAAGTTTTGTGGTCGAAATGCTGTTTTTCGCCATCACTAACATTGATTTCTGCCGTTCTATAACGAGATTTAGTGATGAAGATACTGTGATTGGTAGGATTTACGGCATAAGACTTAGTGAAAGTGCTGGGTAATGAAGCTTAGAGTGACCTAGATTTCGACTGGGATGATGTTCCAGGTATGATTCGGAAGAACGTTCTGAAGAAGATTTTTTTTTTTCCGGAGTAAATGGCTCATATGATATTCTTCAAACTTATGATATAGCAACATATATATTCGTAGGAATTTTTAAAATTATTTTCATTTCACTATTTCCTTTCCTCTCTTTTAAATTAATTTTTAAATTGGGTAACCATGTTCAAATTACGGAGTTACTTACCTTGCCGATGATGGGTTTTCGGCGTAACTAAGCTCAGGTAAGTGCATACTAAAGACGGTTATATGGGGTCTCCACAAGAGCGAGGCGTGAAGGACCACAAAACTATAGGCTTTTTTTTTTTCCCTGTGACAATCGGTGAAAATGATGAAATACTGGAGTTGCATTTTGGTGAGATTGCATGATGGGGGCTGTGCCTGCACTTCCTTTTATAACAAGTCATGGCATCAACCAGGCCTGAGAGCTGCACACACCTGCAGTGCTGGTGAGGAAGCGAAAGCAAATTGCGCTGGTCAAGTGGATGAAGTGGACTGCGAGATCCAGTCTCCCCATTGGAGCCCACAGACATCGTGCAGGTGATTGTGTGTTGGAGATTTACAGCAACAGACATCGTGCAGGTGATTGTGGGTTGGAGATTTACAGCAACAGACATCGTGCAGGTGATTGTGGGTTGGAGATTTACAGCAACAGACATCGTGCAGGTGATTGTGGGTTGGAGATTTACAGCAACAGACATAGTGCAGGTGATTGTGGGTTGGAGATAGTGGAGCATTGAAACGTTGTACAGCAACAGACATAGTGCAGGTGATTGTGGGTTGGAGATAGTGGAGCATTGAAACGTTGTACAGCAACAGACATAGTGCAGGTGATTGTGGGTTGGAGATAGCGGAGCATTGAAAAGTTTTACAGCAACAGGCATAGTGCAGGTGATTGTAGGTTGGAGATAGCCGAGCATTGAAAAGTTTTACAGCAACGGACATAATGCAGGTGATTGTGGGTTGGAGATAGCGGACCATTGAAAAGTTTTACAGCAACAGACATAATGACACTGGGGTGTTTGATAAAAGCAGCCCTGTCATGCAGTCGGGACTATCATGGAGCTCCAAAGCATCACCTTCATCGTCCTCATTCTCATCAGTCAGCTGAGCTAATGAAAGGGTCACAGCAACCTCTCTGGCCCTTCGTGCCTTGCTCTTAAGGTGAACTCAGTTTTGATTTTGGCAAGTTCACAGGGACAGAAATAGTGGCTCACTTATTGGGGGAGGGGGAGGAGGCACCATGACATAGCTGTTATTGTTGGGGGGGGGGGGGGGCATAGTAGGTGGTATCCTGCGTACGGTGGATCACAACTGGCTCAACACAATACCACTGAAGTTGCTTGGCAGCAGTGCAGTGTCGCCTGTGTCCGGTTGCCTTGGACGATTTGAATTGGACTGTTCTCTGTGGAGTGCTGGTGCTGGGGACGAGACAGGACAGGCTGGGGTTGGGGTGAGGGTGGGGAATCACAGGACAGGTTGGGGTGAGGGTGGGGGAATCACAGGACAGGCTGGGGTTGGGTTGAGGATGGGGATATCACAGGACAGGCTGGGGTTGGGGTGAGGATGGGGATATCACAGGACAGGCTGGGGTTGGGGTGAGGGTGGGGGAATCACAGGACAGGCTGGGGTTGGGGTGAGGGTGGGGGAATCACAGGACAGGCTGGGGTTGGGTTGAGGATGGGAATATCACAGGACAGGCTGGGGTTGGGGTGAGGTTGGGGGAATCACAGGACAGGCTGGGTTGAGGTTGAGGGTGGGGGTATCACAGGACAGGCTGGGGTTGGGGTGAGGGTGGGGTATCACAGGACAGGCTGGGGTTGAGGTTGAGGGTGGGGGTATCACAGGACAGGCTGGGGTTGGGGTGAGGTTGGGGGAATCACAGGACAGGCTGAGGTTGAGGGTGGGGGTATCACAGGACAGGCTGGGGTTGGGGTGAGGGTGGGGGTATCACAGGACAGGCTGGGGTTGAGGTTGAGGGTGGGGGTATCACAGGACAGGCTGGGGTTGGGGTGAGGGTGGGGGTATCACAGGACAGGCTGGGGTTGAGGTTGAGGGTGGGGATATCACAGGACAGGCTGGGGTTGAAGTTGAGGGTGGGGGTATCACAGGACAGGCTGGGGTTGGGGTGAGCATGGGGGTATCACAGGACAGGCTGGGGTTGGGGTGAGGATGGGGGAATCACAGGACAGGATGGGGTTGGGTTGAGGATGGGGATATCACAGGACAGGCTGGGGTTGGGTTGAGGATGGGATATCACGGGACAGGCTGGGGTTGGGGTGAGGATGGGGATATCACAGGACAGGCTGGGGTTGGGCTGAGGGTGGGGGTATCACAGGACAGGCTGAGGTTGGGGTGAGGGTGGGGTATCACAGGACAGGCTGGGGTTGGGCTGAGGGTAGGGGTATCACAGGACAGGCTGGGGTTGGGGTGAGGATGGGGATATCACAGGACAGGCTGGGGTTGGGTTGAGGATGGGGATATCACAGGACAGGCTGGGTTGGGTTGAGGATGGGGATATCACGGACAGGCTGAGGTTGGGGTGAGGGTGGGGATATCACAGGACAGGCTGGGGTTGGGCTGAGGGTAGGGGTATCACAGGACAGGCTGGGGTTGGGCTGAGGGTGGGGATATCACAGGACAGGCTGGGTTGGGCTGAGGGTGGGGATATCACAGGACAGGCTGGGGTTGGGCTGAGGGTGGGGATATCACAGGACAGGCTGGGGTTGGGGTGAGGGTGGAGGTGAGTGTCGCCGTAGGATTCACAATGTAATAGAGGTGAGTGTCACCATAGGACTCGAGGGCATGAACTGGACTCTAGAGTGGACATGGATGGTTTGCACTGGGATCAGTTTCCTTTCATAGAATTTCATGTAAAATGGCCTCGGACAGTACATAGTGTAACGTCACGTCTGTTTCCTTCTAAGAGAATTCCGTATCACTCCACGGTCCTACAGAGGTGAATGTATGTCATCCTGTGTGTTCAAACAGAACTACATCAAAGCCAAGCGGTATTTCGTGGGGGAGCCAGTGTGGACGCCACATAACCGCCCACAGGAGCAGCACCCTGCTCGTCTTTCCTACCTGAAAACGCTGGCTGGGGGTCTGCAGCAGACGCAGAGCGTGAAAGGTTGAAGTCCTTGGCCGCACTCTGCCCGGCCTCCCATCTTTTCTGGAGAAGGAATATTTTTTTTTTTGTTTTCTTTTTTTCTTTTTGATTTTCTGTTATCCTTGCCACACTATAATATAAACAGAAGATGTTGACAAGAAAAAAAAGAAGACTAAGATCCAGAAATTTGTTTGGCAATTTTTTTTGGTTTTTTTTTGTAAAGCTTTTAGATCAAGTTGTTAAAGTGATGTAGACACTTCTCCATCTTCACCTTTTTGTTTCTCTGAAAATTGAACTTGGTTTCTTTCTTACTTTGTTTTTATGGGTTTTTTTTTTAGGGTTCATATGAATGTCTGGAAGAAAAAGAAAATCCAAGGACTTTTAAGTGTTGTATTTCGTTATCTAAAAGACCTGATTGTTGATTCTAGTGATTGTACTTTCACTTTCACGCAGTAACAAGCCGTCACTTCAGTTTTTTAAGGCCCCTTTCTTTACTAACAATGCCTGGATGTATCTTATTACAAATATCGTGATATTATCATGATGCAACCATATTAGGTCATAGGATACGACATTAAAAAGCTTGAGGATCACAATACAGATAAAATAAGCCGTTTATGTGTAGTTTGGTAGTTTCCTACAATCACTTCAGTAGATTTCACATCGAAGAAGATGACGGGGAAGTGGACGTTTTGAGCAGATACAAAATAAGTTTGTATGTAGTTTTTATACATTCTTAATTCTTTGTATTAGCTTCGTTACTTTCTCAACAAACATGAATCGCTCCATTGAGTTGTTTATTTTAAGCACTTCCAAGCACCCAGAGGTATGTATAGGCACTAGAGTCCCAGCGTCGAAGACTTTAAGTCCTTGAAAAAGGGGCTTCAAAATTCGGACTTATACGGATTTTCAGGGACTTTTCTTACCATGTTGCTCTTAAAATTTGGCATGGATAGTGGCCCGTTTATAGCTTAGATATACCTCTGCTGGCTGCTATGTCCCAGATACTTCTCTGAACACTATGAACACAGACCCTTGTTCTGCTCTATGTGCCCAGTTAATTCACACTGCAGTCACAGCACTGAAATTCCCTCAGGACACCTGATTTTGACCGTTCTTAATTAGTTTTCCTTAAAAGCCTAAATCCCACGGTGACTTTATTTTTGTACAGTGACACAGATCTATCTTTCATCTTCTTGATGATAAATGTCTTAAAAGTCAAAATGATTATGTTGTTGTTTGATTTGAGTTGAAAATGACATTCTTCGAACAAGGAGCCCTGATTCAGTGCTTGAAGACGCCTATGGGTTGGTTGCTTTCTATTCATATTTACCAATGAAATCGACTGTTAGTCGCTTGCTAGCTGGTATGATATGACATATAAGAAGGACTGTATTTTTACGCTGACACCACTGCATAAAAAGTCTACGGGAAATTTGGTCATAGTTATTTTTTGAAGATTGTCGCTATCATTCAGTATTAAGTCAGGTGCCGTGATCATTCTCGCGGCGCGCTGCAAAAAAGTTAGCTGCTGTATTCCAGATACTTCTCCTAGCTGCTATGTTCCAGATACTTCTCCTAGCTGCTATGTTCCAGATACTTCTCCTAGCTGCTATGTTCCAGATACTTCTCCTAGCTGCTGTATTCCAGATACTTCTCCTAGCTGCTATGTTCCAGATACTTCTCCTAGCTGCTGTATTCCAGATACTTCTCCTAGCTGCTATGTTCCAGATACCTCTCCTAGCTGCTATGTTCCAGATACTTCTCCTAGCTGCTATGTTCCAGATACTTCTCCTAGCTGCTATGTTCCAGATACTTCTCCTAGCTGCTATGTTCCAGATACTTCTGGCTGCTATGTTCCAGATACTTCTCCTAGCTGCTGTATTCCAGATACTTCTCCTAGCTGCTATGTTCCAGATACTTCTCCTAGCTGCTATGTTCCAGATACCTCTGCTAGCTGCTATGTTCCAGATACTTCTCCTAGCTGCTATGTTCCAGATACTTCTGGCTGCTATGTTCCAGACTCCTTGCTGTAGTTTTATGGTTGTGCTGTAAACAGAGAGCTTATTGTTGTTATCTGTTGTAAGACTGTTTCTCTGCATAATATTACGATTATTATCTACTCTTGGAGCAGCTCGATGTGTTGCAGTGGATACACTACTGTGATGGCCGGCCCAGTATCTGTGTCCGCCTCTGCCCAGAGAATCTGAAACCATGCTGTTCACTTGTGGGCTGGATGCAATGTTTGTGAAGGGGCAGCAGGGTGAAGGGGGAGGGAGATCCTGACTGGGCCGTACATGAAGAGATAAGTGTTGGCGTTCGTTATACTGGACTCTGTTGATTGGAGTGGGGAGGGGAGATCCTGATTGGGCATTACATGAAGAGATTAGTGTTGGTGTTCGTTATACTGGACTATATTGATTGGAATTTCTTATCAGCACTTTAGAATGGTTTAAAATTTTTTTTTTTTACTAGCTTGTGCCTTGTCTAATCAGATATTGCATTGGATCACCCACAAAGAACATCTGTTTGTTTTGTCACTGTCTGTCATGGGTTGCAGGGCCTTTGAAGTCCTTGGTTTTTGATTTACTATGTATGAAATCCACTTTTCTGATGCCATAGGTGGGTCCTTTGTGCTTGTCAGTTAGATAAGATAAGATAATGTTGCTTATAGCCCAGCCGACCGCAAAGGGCCACATCAGGGCTGTCACCACGTTAAAATCAACTCACCATGCTTGTCAGTTGATCCTGTTGTGGACACTTGTGATTGAAAGAAACCTTCTCTGTTAAGTTACTGTATGGATTTCTTAGGATGGATTTACGGTGACAGCAAACTGGATAAATTGAACGAGGAACGGAATCGGGTCCCTTCTGAGGTTAATATCAGTTTCTTGAGATTGTCTTGATATGCATCAAGTTGAACTGTGCTGGAGTCATACATAACTACCACTGTCTTGATATGCATCAAGTTGAACACTGCTTGAGTCATACATAACTAGCACAGCATAGTGTGAAAGGTGAAGGTCGGTTCAGAGCATGGCAGGACATGGATGGTGGGGGTGATTTGTGGTGGAATGTAAGAAAAGTGAACATGTATTTGACAGGCCAGTTTGTGAAGTTGAAATTACTAATGTTTACAAGGATTTACAGGACATTGTTGTCAACCATCCTCTGGCTTTTTGGCAACGGCCAGCAGTGGGCAGGAGCTTCCAGCTCTGTGCTCAGTGTGTTGTATTTTCACCTCTGTCAGCGATGCTTGCTGATTCATGGTGATTTAGAAATGCGCATAATCAGCATTGGGCAGGTTCTTCCAGCTCTGTGCTCAGTGTGTTGTGTTTTCACCTCTCTCAGTGACGCTCACGGATTCACAATGATTTAGAAATGCGCATACTGAATTAGCAAAGGACAGTGTTTGAAGTCATTGGCCTAGGTGAACATTTAATGTAGTAACGGGTCATATATGGATTATAGAGTGTGTCATTTTATGTACTTTTCATGAAGAATCAGGTGGCAGTATGAATTACAATCTGCAGCAGATGATAAAAAGCTGTGCAAATGAATTGTGTTGGTTTGCATTATACTCGTCTGTCTTGATTACATCTGTTTTTAACCTTTTTTTTGTCTTGTATTGTTTTTTTTAAGCTTGTGCCTTGTCTGAGTTTGGTTGACCATCCCTGTAGAAAAGATCAAAGATTTTCTTTGACCTGCGTCTGTGGAAGATAAGAAAAGGCGAGGAACCAGCTTGCTTTCTCTGTACCCTCTGTGATCAGTGGCTGTAGGGGAACAAGTCCCCCCCCCCCCCCCCCCCCACAAAATAATTACACTGTTTTGAAGCAGTTGTCTCCACTGCCTTGTAGATAACATTTTCCAACTTTAGCGGTGACTTTGCTGCTCTTAGACAGTGATGTTATATGTGTTTGATCTTTAGTGTAGAGTAAGAAGAAAACTAATGAATTGAAATCTGACCATTGGTGGTCCATGTCAGATCTTTGGTGTGAAGTGGGGAGAAAACTAATGAATTGAAATCTGACCATTGGTGGTCCATGTCAGATCTTTGGTGTAGAGTGGGGAGAAAACTAATGAATTGAAATCTGACCATTGGTAGTCCATGTCAGATCAGTGGTGTAGAGTGGGGAGAAAACTAATGAATTGAAATCTGACCATTGGTGGTCCATGTCAGATCTTTGGTGTAGAGTGGGGAGAAAACTAATGAATTGAAATCTGACCATTGGTGGTCCACATGGCTTCAACATGCAAGCAACTTAAGGAGGAGAAGAAATTGTTTGTTTCATCTTTTATCAGTCAGCAGCTTCCTAATCGCTTGAGGTTATCGGTCAGCAGCTTCCTAGTCGCTCGAGGTTAATTGTTCTGTATCGGTCAGCAGCTTCCTAATCGCTTGAGGTTAATTGTTCTGCTGAAGGGAAAGTTATGAGCAATATTGTGAGAGACACTTTGCAAAATAAACCCAGCAATGGTAGGCCACATATGTTCATGGACAGGGGTGTGTGTGTGTGTGTGTGTGTGTGTGTGTGTGTGTGTGTGTGTGTGTGTGTGTGTGTGTGTGTGTGTGTGTGTGTGTGTGTGTGTGTGTGCGTGCGTGCGTGCGTGCGTGCGTGCGTGCGTGCGTGCGTGTGTGTGTGTACTTTCAAGCACTGTGAAGCGAGACAGGTGGGTAATATTTTCTGAAATTTCATCAGAATTTTTTTACATGTCCCTTTTAGTGATTATACTTTCATTTAGAGCCACAGCACTTTTGCACCGACACAAGTCAGTCTGCACACTAGATGTCATTTACGTTCTGGCGTTAACACAGCAAACATTCATTCAGTAAGAAGAGTTTCAGTATGTGGTAAAACGCTCTGGAGGATACTCTGATCAAGCCGCCACAAGAATATTTCATATGAGAAGCAAAACAGACAGACTTAATCTCGTTAGGATTTAGTGCTTTCACTTCTTGAGTGATTGCGTGACGGTATCATCATGAGAAACCGTTGTGAACTTGGGTTATATTAGGAAGCATCCTTCCTGGAGGAAACCAGTGGTTTGTGAAGCTAGTGGTTTGAATGGGGAACAGAAAGAAGTGGCTGCAGTACTGTAGGGAGAGGCTTCACTTGACTCTGGATGTGAACAACTGGAAGAGTGTCATCTTCAGTGGAACAAGCGACAGCAGATTTGAAGCTGAATGGGAGAGGGTGGTCTGACTGGAGAAGAGCCAAGAAAGCTGAATGGGAGAGGGTGGTCTGACTGGAGAAGAGCCAAGAAAGCTGAATGGGAGAGGGTGGTCTGACTGGAGAAGAGCCAAGAAAGCTGAATGGGAGAGGGTGGTCTGACTGGAGAAGAGCCAAGAAAGCTGAATGGGAGAGGGTAGTCTGACTGGAGAAGAGCCAAGAAAGCTGAATGGGAGAGGGTGGTCTGACTGGAGAAGAGCCAAGAAAGCTGAATGGGAGAGGGTAGTCTGACTGGAGAAGAGCCAAGAAAGATTATCGGTACTGTCTGTGGGCTGCATAAACCTTGGTCGCAAGACAACGTGGAAAGTACTGGTGTTTGTGGGTGGAACTAGGAACAGTGAAAAGTGTATCAGAGCGCTTGAAAACAATGCTCTGCCTTTATTGTCAGCCATCACCTCAGTTGCAAAGTGAGACGACTGCGGGCGGAAATCTAAACAAAACTTAATAAATGTTAGCGAACAGCCCAGAGAGACATGGACAAACGAGTTATAAGACAAAACACAATGCGTTTCGTCCTCTTAGGTCTTCTTCAGGCAAGATACAAGAAAAGGGGAGATGACCAAGTGCTGGCATGTCGAATCATCACCTCGGTGCCGACAGCTTCAGGAAGATACTACCTCCATTCATCGGTCAGCTCACGACAGGACTGAAAACAACAGCGTGGACTTCCTGTTTCTCCGACACCCTCCCCCCCCTCCCCCACTCAGCTCAGCTCAAACAGCTTGGAGGACTTTGTGCACAAGTTTGTCAGGAATTGCGTAAGAAAGAAACTTGCTTCATCCGTACTGTCATTGATCTCTGAGGATCACCCATGACTGAGGGAATCATCAGTCTGTCCTTTATATTCAACCCCCTGTAGGATTTGCTCGCCTCAAAGGTGTAAGTGAACTTGTGCCTTGGAGAAAAGGGGAGATGACCAAGTGCTGGCAAGTCGGATCGTCCTGAAGGTAAAGCCTATGGTGTAAGCAGCAGATGCTTGGAGATCATTGGTGTGGAAGTGGTGAGTGGGGAGACTTCTCTCCCCTTGGTGTAGACATGATGGTTCAGGCTTCATCAGATGGCTCTCTTGTGACTTGTTTTCCTGCAGGTTCCCAGGCATCCACGCCTGTCGTAGTGTTTCCTGCAGATGGCTCATATGTGTTTGTGCAAATCCTGAACAAACAAGCATCCACGCCAATCGTACTGTTTCCTGCTGATGGCTCATATGTGTTTGTGCAAATCCTGAACAAACAAGCATTCACGCCAATCGTACTGTTTCCTGCTGATGGCTCATATGTGTTTGTGCAAATCCTGAACAAACAAGCATTCACGCCAATCGTACTGTTTCCTGCTGATGGCTCATATGTGTTTGTGCAAATCCTGAACAAACAAGCATTCACGCCAATCGTACTGTTTCCTGCTGATGGCTCATATGTGTTTGTGCAAATCCTGAACAAACAAGCAGGGCTGCCACATTTCCGGCCCAGGCCGGAAATCCGGCCTCTGAAAATGTTTACAAGTGCTTTTCCGGCCTATGAAATTTTTGAAAATCATTTTTCCGTCACAACAAAATTTTACGCTATTTAATTTCCGGCCTCCGGCTTTTTCGGGCCTGAAATCACGACGTCGTCTGCCAAGAATTCTCCCTTCCGCACAATAAGCACTCTTCGGAGTGACCTCCCCTTATCACACGCGGATCATCGGTGATAAGGGGAGGTCACTCCCACTCTATAACCAGCGATGACTGCGAGAGGGAACGCCATTGAAGTTTCAGCCTTCGTCAATCAAGTTTATCAACGCTTTTCTTCAAGTTCTGTGTCTAGGCCTGGATCAAGTTTATCAATGCTTTTCTTCAAGTTCTGTGTCTAGGCCTGGGTGTCACGGTTCAACGATGACGGACAATTTTCTAAAAGAAAAAGAAGACATTACAGCACTCGAGGTTAGCGTGAAAAACAAATGGAAGTGGTCATGGCTTGAAGAAAGTAATGACGAAGGAACACCACACAAGTCTTGGTGCAAAAAAGTTCCGATTGCAGGTCAGTGCTTCTGTGTCCCATGTAAGAAATTTCTGAATTACGGTACATCGGGAAAAAAGGCTTTGACGAAACACGCTAACGACGAGAAACATATAAAATTTTTAGCTGTTGTGCGATCTAACACTGTTTTGGAAAATGCAACACATACTACTGCGACTGCCAGTGCTTTCGCTGACCGAGTTGCGGAACAGAAAGCCATCGTGTGTGCGTTTCTTGCTGAACATTGCCTACCATTTTCAATCTCGCCTTGCTTAATTGAACTTTGCCAGAAACTCAGTGAAGACAGAAAAGCACTGTGTCAGATGTCAATGGCACGGACTTGTGCCACATACACAACTACATATGGAGTTTCCTTCGCTCTGAAAGAAGAAGTGAATGCAAAGCTGCAGGAGTCGGCATTTTCAATCAATGTCGACGAAGCGACAAATGAAGCCAATAACAAGATCACGAATGTGTTAGCCCAGTTTTACGATGACGATCTACAAAAAGTTGTCATTGAACATCTGGGATCTCGAGAAGTAAACCAAGCCACTGCAGCAAACATCTTATCAGCCATTGAAGACATCCTTGAAAAAAGACATATGAGATGGGACCAGATAGTGTCGGCACTCTTTGACAATTGTAATGTGATGAGAGGTAAGAAAGGTGGTGTAGAAACTCTGCTGCGAAAGAAAAACCCACATCTACTTGATATTGGTGGTGACACCATCCACCAGATACACAATGCTGCTCATCAGTTCTTCTCTGTGATGGAAGATTTTGAACAGAGGTTTTTGTTTTGTTTTGTTTTATATTGGACAGCGTTGGAATTTAGGTTTAGGCCAGGACATTCGGGTTTCAGGTCTGAGGATTTCAGAAAATCGAGGTTTCAGGCCTGCGGAATTTCTGGATCCAATTTTCAGGCTTAAGGACTTGAGGATAGTGGCAGCCATGAACAAGGGGAATGGGGAGGGAGGGGGACAGGTGGGGAGAGAAAGAATGATTGGAATTTGACAAGAATCATGATGGAAAAAAAAACTGGGTAAATTGGAAAAAAAGAAGAAAAAAGGGGTAAATTGGAGAGTTTGGGGAACTGTTGTGATCAATGGCATCAAATACAGCTGAAGTTCAGATTGAAGAAGTTTTGGAAGCAAAACATCATCAGAACAAAGGGTGGCTTGATCATGAGCTTTGGAGATGAGTATGTCTTTTGGAAGCGCCCAGTTCTACAGGGTAGCTTGATCATGAGCTTTGGAGATGAGTATGTCTTTTGGAAGCGCCCAGTTCTACAACTGCCTCAATTGTCCTTTTTTTTCCCCCCTGCAGGTTTAATTTCTGTTTTTCATCAGCCAAGTGTGTGCAGTCAGCAGTTAATTGTTAAGTGGCAGTGACAGCATGTGTGCTAACACCAGCTGTGCCCCCTCTCCCAGATTATGTAATTTAACCTAGCGGGTAGACGGCCAGACTGACAACACAGTTCACAATGATCAGTAGCTATGCAGTACGGCCTTCTTAAATGTCTTTTTTAAGAAAAACCATTTTTCATTTGTTGTTTTACAGCTATTTTAATCCATGAATGACAAATTGTGGAATGTCTGGTGAGCTCAGCAAGGCGTGGTGTCGTCTGCCTTTGAGCTTGCTGATGAAGGTTTAGCTCTGTCGTAAGCGAAATTGTGGAAGCGTTTGGTTTTTTGACGACAGGACTTCTGTGTCCTTGACGTCAGCCCCAACAGGGAACCATGTGGATCTGTGGGCTGTAGCTCAACTGAAAAACACCGGTTAACATGATGACCTATGAATCGGTTAACATGATGACCTATGAATCGGTTAACATGATGACCTATGAATCGCGGAACAGAGATGAGAGGGGGAGGAAGGAGAGGGGGGGGGGGGGGATGCAGACTGAGCTGCGACCTTGTGACACACACGTTGGTGTGCTGGGGTTGGTGGTGACAGCTGGGGTGAGGGGGAGAGGGAGGGACAAGGGAGGTGGGGGGAGGGAGGTGATGGCAGCAGTTTGTGCACTTCTGTCTGCAGGCCAGCATTTGCGAAATGTTTGTGTTGTGAAAAATGCCCTCCACACCACTGAAGCATCCGCAGCTTTCACATCCTTTGTACTATGACAGGAGGTGATTCATGCCATCAGGTGGCTTTGTACTATGATAGGTGATTCATGCCATTAGGTGGCACTGTACCATGATAGGTGATTCATGCCATTAGGTGGCTTTGTACTATGATAGGTGATTCATGCCATTGGGTGGCACTGTACTATGATAGGTGATTCATGCCATTAGGTGGCTTTGTACTATGACAGGTGATTCATGCCGTTAGGTGGCACTGTACTATGATAGGTGATTCATGCCATTAGGTGGCTTTGTACTATGATAGGTGATTCATGCCATTAGGTGGCTTTGTACTATGATAGGTGATTCATGCCATTAGGCGGCTTTGTACTATGATAGGTGATTCATGCCATTAGGTGGCTTTGTACTATGATAGGTGGTGATTTATGCCATCAGGTGGCACTGTACTATGATAGGTGATTCATGCCATTAGGTGGCTTTGTACTATGACAGTAGGTGATTCATGCCATCAGGTGGCTTTGTACTATGATAGTAGGTGATTCATGCCATTAGGTGGCACTGTAGGTGATTGATGCCATCAGGTGGCTTTGTACTCTGATAGTAGGTGATTCATGCCATTAGGTGGCTTTGTACTATGATAGTAGGTGATTGATGCCATTAGGTGGCTTTGTACTATGATAGTAGGTGATTGATGCCATTAGGTGGCTTTGTACTATGATAGTAGGTGATTCATGCCATTAGGTGGCTTTGTACTATGATAGTAGGTGATTGATGCCATTAGGTGGCTTTGTACTATGGCAGTAGGTGATTGATGCCATTAGGTGGCTTTGTACTATGACAGTAGGTGATTCATGGCATTAGGTGGCTTTGTACTATGATAGTAGGTGATTTATGCCATTAGGTGGCACTGTACTATGACAGTCGGTGATTCATGCCATTAGGTGGCTTTGTACTATGATAGTAGGTGATTCATGCCATTAGATGGCTTTGTACTATGATTATAGGTGATTTATGCCATCAGGTGGCTTTGTACTATGATAGTAGGTGATTCATGCCATTAGGTGGCTTTGTACTATGACAGTAGGTGATTCATGCCATTAGGTGGCTTTGTACTATGACAGTAGGTGATTTATGCCATCAGGTGGCTTTGTACTATGATGGCAGGTGATTCATGCCATTAGGGGGCTTTGTACTATGACAGTTGGTGATTCATGGCATTAGGTGGCTTTGTACTATGACAGTAGGTGATTCATGCCATTAGGTGGCTTTGTACTATGACAGTAGGTGATTCATGCCATTAGGTGGCTTTGTACTATGATAGTAGGTGATTTATCCCATCAGGTGGCTTTGTACTATGATAGTAGGTGATTCATGCCATTAGGTGGCTTTGTACTATGATAGTAGGTGATTTATGCCATCAGGTGGCTTTGTACTATGATAGTAGGTGATTTATGGCATTAGGTGGCTTTGTACTATGACAGTAGGTGATTCATGGCATTAGGTGGCTTTGTACTATGACAGTAGGTGATTCATGCCATTAGGTGGCTTTGTACTATGATAGTAGGTGATTTATGCCATCAGGTGGCTTTGTACTATGATTATAGGTGATTTATGCCATCAGGTGACTTTGTACTATGAACAGTAGGTGATTGATGCCATCAGGTGGCTTTGTACTATGAACAGTAGGTGATTGATGCCATCAGGTGACTTTGTACTATGAACAGTAGGTGATTGATGCCATCAGGTGCAGCCACGTGAAAAGGGCTAAGTTGATTACTGGATCACAAAGCCATGAAAAGTGGAGAGAAAAAACCAGACAAAACAAAAAAACATTCAGTAGTTGGAAACAGTGGTCTATGAGCAGGTAATCGCTGACGTCTCAGCCTTGAGCTCTTTGTCAGTGGTGAGGAAGAAGATGAAGACAGTAGTGTTTAAAAAGGAAAGAGTGAAGACAGTAGTGTTTAAAAAGGAAAGAGTGAAGACAGTAGTGTTTAAAAAGGAAGATGAAGACAGTAGTGTTTAAAAAGGAAAGAGTGAAGACAGTAGTGTTTAAAAAGGAAAGAGTGAAGACAGTAGTGTTTAAAAAGGAAAGAGTGAACAGGAAGAAGATGAAGACAGTAGTGTTTAAAAAGGAAAGAGTGAATAGGAAGAAGATGAAGACAGTAGTGTTTAAAAAGGAAAGAGTGAATAGGAAGAAGATGAAGACAGTAGTGTTTAAAAAGGAAAGAGTGAATAGGAAGAAGATGAAGACAGTAGTGTTTAAAAAGGAAAGAGTGAATAGGAAGAAGATGAAGACAGTAGTGTTTAAAAGGAAAGAGTGAATAGGAGAAGATGAAGACAGTAGTGTTTAAAAAGGAAGATGAAGACAGTAGTGTTTAAAAAGGAAAGAGTGAACACATATTGAGGAGGAGGCTAGTTTGGGATGACAAGCAAAGACGGCCGAGTCAAAAATCAAATGCAGTGTGACATAGGTTTGAGTGGAGGAAAAAAAAAGAAAAGACACAGAGTTTGGGAAGGATAACACGTGTGGGTGTGTGGGTGGGTGCTTGTATCTGGGAGAGTAAATGAGTGCATGCATATTTACGAGAGTGTGAATGTGTACAGCGAAGGGAGAGTGAGAGAATAGTTCTGGGGGTTGTGTTCAGGGGAGAGAATGTGGGAGCCAGGGAGTGTGCGTGCGAGGTGGAGAGAGTGAAAGAGGATTTACCTGTATGCAGGGGAGGATGGAGGGAGGGCAGGGTGGGGGGGAGGTGGAGAGTGTGAAAGAGAGATTTACCTGTATGCAGGGGAGGATGGAGGGAGGGCAGGGTGGGGGGGGGGGGGGAGGTGGAGAGTGTGAAAGAGAGATTTACCTGTATGCAGGGGAGGATGGAGGGAGGGCAGGGTGGGGGGGGGTGGGGGGGGGAGAGAGTGTGAAAGAGAGATTTACCTGTATGCAGGGGAGGATGGAGGGAGGGCAGGGGGGGGGCGGGGAGGTGGAGAGAGTGAAAGAGAGATTTACTGTATGCAGGGGAGGATGGAGGGAGGGCAGGGGGGGGGGAGGTGGAGAGAGTGAAAGAGAGATTTACCTGTATGCAGGGGAGGATGAAGGGGGCAGGGTGGGGGGGGGGGGGGGGAGGTGGAGAGTGTGAAGAGAGATTTACCTGTATGCAGGGGAGGATGGAGGGAGGGCAGGGTGGGGGGGGGGGGGGGAGGTGGAGAGAGTGAAAGAGAGTTTACCTGTATGCAGGGGAGGATGGAGGGAGGGCAGGGGGGGGGGAGGTGGAGAGAGTGAAAGAGAGATTTACCTGTATGCAGGGGAGGATGGAGGGAGGGCAGGGGGGGGGGGGGGAGGTGGAGAGAGTGAAAGAGAGATTTACCTGTATGCAGGGGAGGATGGAGGGAGGGCAGGGTGGGGGGGGGGGGAGGTGGAGAGAGTGAAAGAGAGATTTACCTGTATGCAGGGGAGGATGGAGGAGGGCAGGGTGGGGGGGGGGGGGAGGTGGAGAGTGTGAAAGAGAGATTTACCTGTATGCAGGGGAGGATGGAGGGAGGGCAGGGTGGGGGGGGGGGGGGGAGGTGGAGAGAGTGAAAGAGAGATTTACCTGTATGCAGGGGAGGATGGAGGGAGGGCAGGGGGGGGGGGGAGGTGGAGAGAGTGAGAGATTTACCTGTATGCAGGGGAGGATGGAGGGAGGGCAGGGTGGGGGGGGGGGGGAGGTGGAGAGTGTGAAAGAGAGATTTACCTGTATGCAGGGGAGGATGGAGGGAGGGCAGGGTGGGGGGGGGGGGGAGGTGGGAGAGAGTGAAAGAGAGATTTACCTGTATGCAGGGGAGGATGGAGGGAGGGCAGGGTGGGGGGGGGAGGTGGAGAGAGTGAAAGAGAGATTTACCTGTATGCAGGGGAGGATGGAGGGAGGGCAGGGTGGGGGGGGAGGTGGAGAGTGTGAAAGAGAGATTTACCTGTATGCAGGGGAGGATGAAGGGGGCAGGGTGGGGGGGGGGGGGGGGGGGAGGTGGAGAGTGTGAAAGAGAGATTTACCTGTATGCAGGGGGAGGAGGAGGGAGGGAGGGGGGGGGGGAGGTGGGAGTGTGTGAAAGAGAGATTTACTGTATGCAGGGGAGGATGGAGGGAGGGCAGGGTGGGGGGGGGGGGGGGAGGTGGAGAGTGTGAAAGAGAGATTTACCTGTATGCAGGGGAGGATGGAGGGAGGGCAGGGTGGGGGGGGGGGGAGAGTGTGAAAGAGAGATTTACCTGTATGCAGGGGAGGATGGAGGGAGGGCAGGGTGGGGGGGGGGGAGGTGGAGAGTGTGAAAGAGAGATTTACCTGTATGCAGGGGAGGATGGAGGGAGGGCAGGGTGGGGGGGGGGGGGAGAGCAGAGTAGGTGAGGGAAGGGGTGGAAACACAAGGGGGGGGGGGGGTGCCACTGGGAATGTTCGACAAGAAGTGATAAGAGAAGGGAAGGGAGATAATCAGTGCTTCAGAGGGAAGCATTCATTCAACGCCCATCTTGCGCTGAAGTGATGAAGTCAAGTGACGGCTCGTTCATTTTCGTTGTCCTGAGTGTTGTGTATCTTGCCTGAAGACCTAAGAGGTCGAAAGCGTCGTGTTTTGTCTTATGATTTGTCGTTTTATTGGGGGCGGAGCTTTTGCAATAATTTTTCAAATTCATTCTTTGGTGTCAGTCCTGCTGGTGTGATGGTGCCCAGACCTCTTGATTCGCAAGGATTTTAATACATGTTCTGCAAGTCATGTTGGCTGTAATCTGTCGAACAGCAGCAACTTTGGCATGAGAAAATGTGTTCATGGGGCTGTTGGATCGAGTCCAGTAGGGTTCTCGTATTGAAGTCACATGGATCCGAGACCTTCAGTGAATCAGGCACCAAGAGTGTGGCTAGGATGGAGAGTAGGAAAATGTGTGTGTGTGTGTGGGGGGGGGGGGGGGGGGGGGGGGGTGAAGGAGTGTAGCATTCATTGACCTTTCAAGCTGGCTTTGGTCTGTCATTTCTTTTCCATCTCAGAGTGGATGTGTTGAATTTGTCATAAAGAAAAAAAAAAAACCCTGAAGTAATGACATTTTTCCAGTTTCAAAGCATGAGCAGTAAACCTGGTGTGTACAGAGGCAGGACAGAGACGTGTTAAGTGTATGGATTCCAAAAGAGCAGACTTAAAATACAAGTAGAAATCGATATCCTTTGTGCATATTTGGCATTGCTGTGTCCACAGCTGTTCCTGTTTGGCAGTTGTTCAAACAGAGATTATTGATGCAGTATTTAACATGTCCTTTTTTTTTCCTTGGGTGGTTGGGTGAAAGACCTCACCACCTTCCCCCCTCCAGGTGACAGTTTGTACACCTGTCAATAGAGGTTTTATTTTCATGTTCCACATACCTTTGTACTACTTTGTCCACCATTTTATAGGGAAACAAAGCCTCTGTTAATAACACCATTACAACTATGTTTCTACACAATTAATGTTGCTTCTCTTGTGTTTCACATTTGTGTCAAACGTACCTGTGAAAAATACTTGCTGGTTCTCTTTCTTAGAAAAAAAAAAAGTATTCCACATAGCATGTCGCTTGCCACTGCTTTCGACATTTCAGTGTAGCTACGGTATTTGACTCCCAGCTGTATCAGGTTTGCTCAATTTGTTAACTGCCTCATTCTTGGCATACTGCTAATAAAAGAAACCCCATTTATCTTCCGTGATTACCCTGACTTGGCGTGGACGGTGGTGGTGTAATACGGTCCACTTTGGTCTCCGTGAAGGTTGGAGGGAACCAGTGTGGTGTGGAGCCTCTCTATGGTGTGGAGGTGCGGAGCCTCTCTATGGTGTGGAGCCTCTCTATTGGTGTGGAGCCTCTCTATGGTGTGGAGCCTCTATGGTGTGGAGGTGCGGAGCCTCTATGGTGTGGAGGTGCGGAGCCTCTCATGGTGAGGAGGTGCGGAGCCTCTCTATGGTGTGGAGCCTCTCTATGGTGTGGAGGTGCGGAGCCTCTCTATGGTGTGGAGGTGCGGAGCCTCTCTATAGTGTGGAGCCTCTCTATGGTGTGGAGGTGCGGAGCCTCTATGGTGTGGAGGTGCGGAGCCTCTCTATGGTGTGGAGGTGCGGAACCTCTCTATGGTGTGGAGGTGCGGAGCCTCTCTATGGTGTGGAGCCTCTCTATGGTGTGGAGGTGCGGAGCCTCTCTATGGTGTGGAGGTGCGGAGCCTCTCTATGGTGTGGAGTGGAGCCTCTCTATGGTGTGGAGGTGCGGAGCCTCTCTATGGTGTGGAGCCTCTCTATGGTGTGGAGTGGAGCCTCTCTATGGTGTGGGCCTATGGTGTGGAGCCTCTCTATGGTGTGGAGCCTCTCTATGGTGTGGAGGTGCGGAGCCTCTCTATGGTGTGGAGTGGAGGTGTGGAGCCTCTCTATGGTGTGGAGCCTCTCTATGGTGTGGAGCCTACATACAAAGAAGAGAAAAGAAGGGAAGAAAAATGGATCCTTTTGCTGATCTGCCTGTTCAATGTGAACTGTGTACATGTGCACCAGACTCTTTCCTGTTGATGAGAAGGGAACTAACTGGTGACGATTCATTGAACGTGAGGTCTCCTCTCTCTCTTATAAGAGATCGACACACTAGAAGATGATCGTTCATACTAAAGGCACACCAACACACAGGTGACACAGCATTTTATTGGCCTCTAAGAGCGGAACGATGAAGGCACTTGATGCAATACAATATGGTGGGGGAAGGAGACTCGTTCAAAACACCACGGTGCCATTATGGACAGAACATGAATGCCATTTTATCAATACACATGGTCAGTACACAGGATTCCTCCACTTACACTATGGATTACCCATGGATTGAACATTAGTTGTCAACATATGTTGATTACAGTCAAAATGAGATTCCTCAACGAATGGATAAGAGAAACATGTACTTAACATTATCATGTTGTTGATTAAAGACAAAGGTGCTATTCCTTTATATAACCTGTTGAAACTGAGTACAAACAAAAGGAAATGCAGTATTTTTAGTGATGGAGAACAATATTCCTCAGCTGGTTGGAGACGCCATGAAGATTCCTCTATGCACACAGTGAAGAACGGAGGGGGAAGACAGGTTCTACACATACCATTCAAAACGGAACAGCTGAAAATACTGTCAGCAGCTTTGGGTAATCGGGCATCAAAAATTTTTAACACTTCTACAAAGAGAAGACAATGAGGCATGTCAGCTTCTTCAGCGAGACAGATTTCAACAACTTCTTCAGCGAGACAGATGTCAACAACCTCTTCAGCGAGAAGATGTCAACAACCTCTTCAGCGAGACAGATGTCAGCAATCTCAGCACTTTCAAAAGCAGCAGTGTTGCAAACCATGACTTGCACACTCTTAAGTACTTATGCTCTCCGTGATAATTTAATATTTATGCCATCGGTGATAATTTCATATTTATTCTAACAAAAATTCATATTGATGCTATCGGTGAATTTCATATTGATGTTATCAGTGACAATTTCATTATGTCACATTGTCTCCAGCAGTCATGGAAATGAAATGCAACATCAATGCCCCCAGTTACTGTGGAATCTTCATTTCGTCTGCAACTAGCTGAGGAATGTTGTTTCCATCTGTAAACGAACGTGGATATTGTGTCTCTTTTGCCCATACTTGCTTGCCTTATTGATTCTCCTTACAAACTTTCCTGCCTCCCCATGTCGACTTTTCCATTTCACAACAGGTGTGTGCCGCAGTCTCTTCCTGCCAGTGACATGGGAGGCTTCAGACGGCAAAATCGCGGTCTCTGACAATTTATTTATTTCCAGATAAATGAGGAGATGACAAATGAAGACAAAGTGTAACGTTGAAATGAAGAAATAGAAAAGTTGAACCAATCTGATTTCTGATTCATCTTTGGATTTCAAATCCACCTCATCTTTGATACCAACAAGATAAATGTCTTTAATTTTGAAAGGTCAAACTGGAAGTCTACATTATGTACAATCATGATTTTTGTCCACATACACGGTAAAAAATAACGTTGTCTGACTGGGCTGGAAGCACCAGCGGCACTCTGTCTTTAGGTTGTAAACGGCCTACTTGACGGGACATCACTAGACCTGTTGTGAGGGAAATGGTACAACAGTTTAAACTCTTCATGAAAAGACAACAATGGAGACATGAGGCTTACTACCAACAGTCAATTTTAGACAAATGAAAAAGGAATCTGAAGACAAAAAAACAGACTGATGGTAATGGAAGATGTGAAAGACTTCGAAGATGCATAAAACAGTGCGACACAATTTTGGAGGCATAAAACAGAGTGTGACACAATTTTGGAGATATGTTTGAAAGCAAATAATTTGTCACATTGATGATAGATTTTAAAAAAATCTCAATCGACTGAACGAACCATGAAACTGCTGATGTGAAGAAGAGGGAGAAGAAAGCCAGAATTTGGGCATATCAGTTATCTTAAGAAGCAACCACATTAAACGGTGAGTTGATTTTAACGTGGCGACAGCCCGATGTGGCCCTTTGCAGTCGGCTGGGCTATAAGCAACATTATCTTATCTTATCCTAACCACATTAAACATATGGCTCGAAGTCAGGCTGGTGCAGATAAAGATTTTCCTCTCGGGGTAAAAGTGATGGTTGAGCACATTTATATATTGTTAATCTTACACGATTAAATGACGTTTTGGGAGTATGAAAGTAAGTTCTTTTTTTTTGTGCCAGACCAGTTTTGCTGTTTCTCACGTCTTTACCAAGGTTCATCTGTGTACAGACCAATTTACATTGAAGCCGATGATGACCAAATCTAGCCATTTTGTATCCGGTCACTTCACAGTGAAGCTGATGATCACGTAATCCAGCCATTTTAAACCTGATCGCTTTACAGTGCAGCTGATGACGAAATCCAGCCATTCTGTATCTGGTGTTTCACCGATAGTCACTTTTTATTGTTCCACCCATTCATTGATTGTACTCTGACCCGTTTTGTACCGAGAGCCAAACAGCTCAATCATTTTTTCCCCAAAGGGAGACAGATAACTTTTGCATACGACAGCCCTGATCCTGATCTTTCTGACAACCAAATCGTAAATCTAAAAAAAGTTAGAGCCAGCCCGGACCTCACCAAGTCAAATATCAAAACACGTGAAGCGCTGTCAACATAGAGGGCTGGGGAAAGGGACAGTGTCTGTTCTCTGGGAAGTCACGGTACAGATCACGAGTGCAGAGTCCGGTGATCACTGGAGCACAGGGGTAGGCCAACATCAAAACACAGCTGCCAACCATGACACTGTAGGTCATGAGTTCAAATCCTTGGAACTGCTTTGCACACAAGTTTCAGACAGGACACTTGGAACATAAATCCAGTATAGCCATGCATTTCAAAATCTACACCATGTAGACGCGCTGTCTAACTGTGGCAGGCAGTCCTCCATTACAATGATGTGTCAACAAGCACAAATCCTGATGGCAAATCTTCAGAACATCCTCAACAAAAATTCTGATTCTGAAAATGATGATGATATAAACTGTCTATTGCTATAATATTTAAATGTCTATTGTTACAACATCAAATTGTCTATTGCTATAATGTCAAACTAAAGCAAACTCCTGAAACGCAAGACTGGGAGCATTTGACTTCAGACTTGGATTCCTACTCTTCACTGACCCCTCACAGAGTAGTGTGTGCACATTTCAAGGGGGGAAAGTGAAATAATATGTGTGTGCACATTTCATGGGGGGACACTGAACTAGGTGTGTGCACATTTCAAGGGGGGAGCACTGACCTAGGTGTGTGCACACTTCAAGGGGGAACACTGACCTAGGTGTGTGCACACTTCAAGGGGGAACACTGAACTAGGTGTGTGCACACTTCAAGGGGGGAGCACTGACCTAGGTGTGTGCACACTTCAAGGGGGAACACTGACCTAGGTGTGTGCACACTTCAAGGGGGAACACTGAACTAGGTGTGTGGACACTTCAAGGGGGAACACTGACCTAGGTGTAGGCTTTCAGATCATCGTTACTTCACATCAGTCAGCAAACTGTGCCATGTCACAGGAGACCAAACAGGAGACAACACTACCAGGTGGCCCATACTATCTGCCTGCTAGGAGTTGACCACTAGGAGACAACACTACCAGGTGGCCTATACTATCTGCCTGCTAGGAGTTGACCACTGTGGGTATGGGTAAAGAAACAGTCAGCATTAGACTAGGAGTTGACAACTGTGGGTAAAGCAACTGTCAGCATTAGACTAGGAGTTGGCAACTTTGAGTAAAGCAACAGTCAGCATTAGACTAGGAGTTGACAACTTTGAGTAAAGCAACAGTCAGCATCAGACTAGGAGCTGACCACTGCAGGTGAAGCAACGGTCAGCATCAGACTAGGAGCTGACCACTGCAGGTGAAGCAACAGTCAGCATCAGACTAGGAGCTGACCACTGCAGGTGAAGCAACAGTCAGCATCAGACTAGGAGCTGACCACTGCAGGTGAAGCAGTATGCTGGACTCGCCACGCTGTCGGCCACTGATTCACATGGATCCCCATCACCTCTAAAACTGAAACAATGGGAAGGTTGAATGGGGGCATACGCAAAAGAAGTTGACGGCGAAATGTGTTTCTGATCTTCCAATTTGAGTTGAATGTCGCCATCTTCAGCTTCATCTGCTTTTCGTTTCCTTTTCAACTCTTGATCCACCATCTTTGAATCGGGCTGACAGTGGCGGAGCTCATGTGGGGTAAGGAAGATAACTCTCTCCACAAACTGCACTATGTTTTCTTACAAGGAAATTCCATGAAAAATCAGACATTTTTCCAGTACAACCTGTAGAATTAATGTATTTTACAGTACAGAGATTGATGATGTTTGCATATAGCCCAGCCGACTGCAAAGGGCCATATCAGGGCTGTCGCCGCATTGAAGTCCACTCAAGTCATTTAGAAAAAAAAAAGAAAAAAAAAAACAATAGCCACCTCATCTACACAACCTACAAGAGTGACAGAAAAGTCCAAATCTAATGTGATGAATTATATCACCTGACTTCAGTTGTTGGTCATATACATAATACCAAATTCATCAAAAGTAACTCCATGCGTTTCATGTTAGAAGTTGCATTCACTCTGATGTGAGTATCACAGACACAGGCATGCATGACACACATTTTGAAGCATAATGCTATCCTCTCACCTTTTGATAAATGAATGTGGGTGCGAGCAAGGAACAGGAGTAAAAAGGAACCTTCCCTTCTGTGCACAATGACAGTGATGAAAGATCAACACCAGGCACAGCCAGCCAGCCTGGTGGTCAGGCCACTTCACATTCCAAATGCCTTCAATCTATAGCACCCACCATGTGAAAACAAGAACTAAATAAACAGGGAATAGCTTACAGTCCTCCTGACTGTTTATAGTAAGTAGGGAATATAGTAAAGCAGGGAAACCTACTTTAAAAGCAGTCCCCAAATCCTGATTTTCACACACACGCACAGAACATCATTCTTTGGTTTATAAAGATGTGTGGCTTAGGGTCATTTTTGATCAGAGCCGATAAAATATTGCAGAAGAATTATTGCAGAAGAAATCAAGACATTCTATGAGTGTTGCAAACCACTCGCAATGGAAAATACATTTTCTCTTTCAGTCTGACACTGATCAGTGGATGCTGCAGGAAGCAGTAATGGTTTCCGTTCAAAGCCGATCTGCCTTTCGCCAGACTCCTGAATTTGGACAGCAGATGGTTGGCAGCAATGGAGGAGGGGAAAAAAATAACCCCAGCCTCTGTTTGGTTCCCCTCGCCCCAACACACAGGACTCTGATGTCAACATCACACAGAGAAATTTCTCTCTCCCAGCAGTGGAGACAATGACCATGGGAGATGTGGGAGCACCAGTGCCTCTGTCTCCACTTCAGGGGAAGTTCATAGGCGAGAGGTAAACTTGGAAATCATGAGGCATGAGTGGAACTGAGGAACAATTCCTCTTCCATCTTGAGGACCTTGGCACTGGTGAAAAAAGCCTGGTTTTGAGCCCCAAGAAACAGATGATTTGGAAGGGGGGTGGGGGGGGGAGAGATGACTGGAGCCGCTTATGATGGACAAAATGCGTATTTTTGATCAAGGCAAATCTCACATTCTCTTCTGCAGAAGGGGGGATGAACGACTTAATGCTAAAAGCCTTAAAGATGAAGGCAAGACAGGGCTAAAAAAAACCCAATGTGGCAGTAGCTGGTTGTTGTGTCTGGCAACAGGGTGGATAAGGCAGATGTGACTCGGTAGGGAAAGGTGGGAAAGGTGCTGACTGGTTGGCCAGACAACGCTGGTTCACTGGTTTGCAGCTGTCACCACTCTGATATGATCAGTATATTGAGCCAAACATGGGCTATAAAACCAGCTCTCCATTTTAGGCTTCTGCAGCCGATAATCCTACATAATCAGACATGCACTCCAATGCATTCACAAGCATACCCGCCGCCAGACTAGTTCAGAGCAATGGGGAACTGCAGCACCTGCTCTCTGGCCTTGCTCCGACCTCTACCCCCCCCCCCCCACACACACACACACACCCCCCACAAAAAAGGCAGCAGCCAATTTATAAAAAAAGACCCAGCTTGGCAGGAAACCTCAGCACAAGGCAGCCAAGGGGAACACGGAGAAGTACAGAGACATGCAGTGGTGTGGCTTGAGTAGTTCTGGGAGTAAAGGAAACGGCACGACAGAAAAGGCAGGATAACCACACAAGCTGCAGCCCACTTAATTCCCTGACCAAGGTTTGGGGCGGCAAAGGCTGAACTCTATCAGTTCCTATAGCACACACTGCCCCGCCAATCACAGGCCTTAGCTCACTCCACACTTCACGCCTGCCCCACACCATGGAACACACCACTCCTACCCCTGCCTCTCTGGGGAACACACCACTCCTACCCCCACCTGTCTGAAGCCACTTGTGCCAAGGCTCACACGGATCCAGAACATGAAACAGGTCGCAGCATTACTGGTAAACTGCCAAAAAACACATGAACACACATAACAATGATTCTCATGCTGACTGCTATCGCTGGTAAGGAGGGGAGAGGGGGGAGGGTACTGTTTTGTGCATTTTTTTGGTATACTGTTAGTAACTCCTGAAGAAGACCTATTTGTCAAAAATGTACAGGTCTGTTTCACATTGTACATGACGTCTGTGTTACTTTACACTTGGTTTCCTGCACGTATTTTGTGTTTTACCTTGACATGGATCCACTTAATCCATCATCTCCAATCTTCATATGTACATTTCAACACCTCTCTTCCTCCCTCTAACTTTCTCTTCAAACCCACAATCTACACGTAGCACAGCTTTTCACTGAGATGCCACAAGACAGCACAAATATACCTGGTGTTACCTGCCCTATCTTATTCCATAATTCCCATGACGTCTGCAAACATCTTCATCTTCACCAGAAAAACAATTTCCATGCCAATGCTAAAGTATGTGTTCTATATCCACAAAATGGCAAGCATCAGAACAAAATGGAAGGGAGCTAACTGTTGAGGCTCAGCACAAACGATGACTACACACACTTGCAAACATATACCAGCCAACAAGCAAGCCATACAGACACAGTGAATGAACATCAATAACGAATGTACAACAAAAACAAGCACATAGAAATGTACAGGCCAACACTAAAAAACTTATGCATGTCAAACTGTCAAACGGCATCGCAGTGAAGAAAATTAACTTGTACACATACCATCCAACACCACGTGTGCTCCAAACACACTGAAACAATGTGTGGAAAAGCTGGGATGGGTAGGTACAACTGTACCTCTGCAGAAAACGAACGAAATGAAGATTCTACATCAATGAAAAACTCTCTTACTCCAGACTGAAATGAAGACTTTACATCAGTGAAAAACTCTCTTACTCCAGACTGAAATGAAGACTTGACATCAGTGAAAAACTCTTTTACTCCAGTTTGAAATGAAGACTTGACATCAGTGAAAAACTCTCTTACTCCAGTCTGAAATGAAGACTTGACATCAATGAAAAACTCTCTTACTCCAGTCTGAAATGAAGACTTGACATCAGTGAAAAACTCTCTTACTCCAGTCTGAAATGAAGACTTGACATCAGTGAAAAACTCTCTTACTCCAGTCTGAAATGAAGACTTGACATCAGTGAAAAACTCTCTTACTCAAGACTGAAATGAAGACTGGACATCAGTGAAAAACTCTCTTACTCCAGACTGAAATGAAGACTTTACATCAGTGAAAAACTCTCTTACTCAAGTCTGAAATGAAGACTTTACATCAGTGAAAAACTCTTACTCAAGACTGAAGTGAAGACTTCATATCAGTGAAAAACTCTCTTACTCAAGACTGAAGTGAAGACTTTATATCAGTGAAAAACTCTTACTCAAGACTGAAGTGAAGACTTTATATCAGTGAAAAACTCTCTTACTCCAGTGTGTAATGAAGACTTGACATCAGTGAAAAACTCTCTTACTCCAGACTGAAATGAAGACTTTATATCAGTGAAAAACTCTTTACTCAAGTCTGAAATGAAGACTTGACATCAGTGAAAAACTCTCTTACTCCAGTTTGAAATGAAGACTTGACATCAATGAAAAACTCTCTTACTCCAGACTGAAATGAAGACTTTACATCAGTGAAAAACTCTCTTACTCCAGTTTGAAATGAAGACTTGACATCAATGAAAAACTCTCTTACTCCAGTCTGAAATGAAGACTTGACATCAGTGAAAAACTCTCTTACTCAAGACTGAAATGAAGACTGGACAAAATGAAGACTGGACTCTCTTACTCAAGACTGATGTTGTATACCTACTGACCTGACACCTTGGTTAGATGAGGCCCACTGGCCTCTTGACTGACATCAGAAGTAGGGAGAGGCCCACTGGATTTTGACTGACATCAGAAGTAAGGAGAGGCCCACTGGATTTTGACTTGACATCAGAAGTAGGAGAGGTCGACTGATTTTGACTGACATCACAAGTGGGGAGAGGCCCACTGGATTTTGACTGACATCAGAAGTAGGGAGAAGCCCACTGGATTTTGACTTGACATCACAAGTAGGGAGAGGCCCACTGGATTTTGACTGACATCAGAAGTAGGGAAAGGCCATCAGAAGTAGGGAGAGGCCGACTGGATTTTGACTGACATCAGAAGTAGGGAGAGGCTGACTGGATTTTGACTGACATCAGAAGTAGGGAGAGGCTGACTGGATTTTGACTGACATCAGAAGTAGGGAGAGGCCCACTGGATTTTGACTTGACATCAGAAGTATGGAGAGGCCGACTGGATTTTGACTTGACATCACAAGTAGGAGAGGCCAACTGGATTTTGACTGACATCAGAAGTAGGGAGAGGCCCACTGGATTTTGACTGACATCAGAAGTAGGGAGAGGCCCACTGGATTTTTGACTCACATCACAAGTAGGAGAGGCCGACTGGATTTTGACTTGACATCAGAAGTAGGGAGAGGCCGACTGGATTTTGACTCACATCAGAAGTAGGGAGAGGCCCACTGGATTTTGACTCACATCAGAAGTGGGGAGAGGCCCACTGGATTTTGATTGACATCAGAAGTAGGGAGAGGCCATCAGAAGTAGGGAGAGGCCCACTGGATTTTGACTGACATCAGAAGTAGGGAAAGGCCATCAGAAGTAGGGAGAGGCCCACTGGATTTTGACTGACATCAGAAGTAGGGAGAGGCCGACTGGATTTTGACTGACATCAGAAGTAGGGAGAGGCCGACTGGATTTGACTGACATCAGAAGTAGGGAGAGGCCGACTGGATTTTGACTGACATCAGAAGTAGGGAGAGGCCCACTGGATTTTGACTGACATCAGAAGTAGGGAGAGGCCGACTGGATTTTGACTGACATCAGAAGTAGGGAGAGGCCGACTGGATTTTGACTCACATCAGAAGTACGGAGAGGCCCACTGGATTTTGACTCGCATCAGAAGTAGGGAGAGGCCGACTGGATTTTGACTGACATCAGAGGCAGGGAGAGCTGCCGGTCTGGGAAAGAATGGCCCATCAGCCAAAGTGCAAACAGCGATGAAACTGGAGGTGTGGCCACTAATAACCTGAATGTTCACTCCTTTACTGAAGTTGATGATAGGGGGTGGGGATTCACACGGCAATGCACCCTGTTCCTGAAGTCTGTTCCAAATCATGGGGTGGGCGTTTACCTGGTAACGCACCGTTCGCCGAGTTTGACCTGAATAAGGGTGTGCGCATTTAATGTATCCTGTTGATGGAGTTTAACCCAAATTAAGGCATGGGCGTTTACAGTGTAACGTACCCTGTTCATCACGTTTGACATGAGTTAAGAGATGGGTGTTGATATCGCAGCAATGTATTCTGTTCATACAGTTTGACCAGAATTAGGAGGTGGGCTATCATGGCAATGAATCCTGTTCCTAAAGTTCAATCTGCATTAGGGAGTGGATGTTGGCATGGTAACGTACACTGTTCATAAAGTTTGATCTGAATTAAGAAGTGGATGTTGACATGGTAAAATACATTGTTCATAAAGTTTGATCTGAATTAGGAAGTGGATGTATACATGGTAACATACATTGTTCATAAAGTCCAATCTGCATTAGGAAGTGGATGTTGACATGGTAATGTTCATAAAGTTTGATCTGAATTAAGAAGTGGATGTTGACATGGTAACGTACATTGTTCATAAAGTTTGATCTGAATTAGGAAGTGGATGTTTACATGGTAACGTACATTGTTCATAAAGTTCAATCTGAATTAGGAAGTGGATGTTTACATTGTAATGTACAATACTCAAAAAGCTTGACCTGAATTAGGAGGTGGATGTTTACATGGTAATGTACATTGTTCATAAAGTTCGATCTGAATTAGGAAGTGGATGCTTACATGGTAACATACATTGTTCATAAAGTTCAATCTGAATTAGGAAGTGGATGTTGACATGGTAGCATACATTGTTCATAAAGTTCGATCTGAATTAGGAAGTGGATGTTTACATGGTAACGCACACTGTTCATAAAGTTCGATCTGAATTAGGAAGTGGATGTTTACATGGTAATGTAACCTACTCAAAAAGTTTGACCTGAATTAGGAGGTGGGCGATGATACAGTAACATACCCTGTTCTTCAGGTTTGACCCAAATTTGGCGATGGGTGTCTACACGGTACGGTCACGGGCTTATACATGGCACTTGAAGCATAAACTACCACAGGTTATCCATCACGAGAATGGCCCATTGCACCACACAGACGATTTTGAACAAGAAGCTCAAGAAAACCACTGACCTAAAACAAATCGATCTTGTGTTACAGCCAAATGTATGTTTTCTGAACATCCTCTTCATCATCTCAGCCCTGATGTGGCCCTTTGCGGTCGGCTGGGCTATAAGCAACATTATCTTATCTTCATCATCTACCAAGTGCCAGTCCATGTTCAAACTGTTCAGCCTTTAAGACAAGCAAGTATCGACAACTGGTCAGGATGTATGGAGTGTAAAGTCAGCTCCTCTTTAAGCCCTCATTCCTCAGCATGGCTGAGGACACGCCAACCACCTTCAGAAGTCCATCGCTTCATTGTAAAGAAACCTACACAAACCAACCATCTTCAGAAGTCCATCACTTTGGTGTGAAGAAACCTACACAAACCAACCACCTTCAGAAGTCCATCACTTTGGTGTGAAGAAACCCACACAAACCAACCACCTTCACAAGTCCATTGCTTTGGTGTGAAGAAACCTACACAAACCAACAAACTTCAGAAGTCCATCACTTTGGTGTGAAGAAACCTACACAAACCAACCACCTTCAGAAGTCCATCACTTTGGTGTGAAGAAACCTACACAAACCAACCACCTTCAGAAGTCCATCACTTTGGTGTGAAGAAACCTACACAAACCAACCAACCTCAGAAGTCCATCACTTTGGTGTGAAGAAACCTACACAAACCAACCACCTTCAGAAGTCCATCACTTTGGTGTGAAGAAACCTACACAAACCAACCAACCTCAGAAGTCCATCACTTTGGTGTGAAGAAACCTACACAAACCAACCAACCTCAGAAGTCCATCACTTTGGTGTGAACAAACCTACAGTCATGGCCTTGTGTGTCTTCAGAAAGAAGAAGACTTCTGTGGAAGTTTTAGTCACAGTATTATTTGAAATTAGGCAATGTGACCCTCCACATACCTTGAGATGATGGGACATGTGTACTCATTGAGGAGGAAGAGATCTATACAAATAAAAGGAGCAATCTACATTAGAAATTTTTTTTTTTTCAAAAGGTGAACATGAACATCATCAACATCCCACAACAGAAAAAAAGCACCAAGAATCGACAAGCTCACGTCAACCATCAATGAATAAATATATTTACAGGTGTCAGAGTGTTGTCAGTGTTAGAAGAACAACAATAACACAATTCACCACAGAGAAGCAATGAGCAAGACTAACGGCTTGGATTAGAGAGAGGACATGCCAACAGGCCAGCCACAATGAGACCGGAAAAAAAAAAAAAAAATCACTACACTTCAATCAATCAGCATTAAAAAAAAAAAAGGTTAAACACTTACTGCAAGATGGAATAAGTGAACCATCATTTCAGAGGCAAACAAATGAACGTCAGTCAGTTCTGATATCAAACCAAGTGTAAAGCCAAACACAGCGATGAAAACCACCTACAGTGTGAACCACAACAAAGACAGAAAGGAGGAGAAATACACAGGCATCAAGTTCCAATAGTTTCTCACACAGTTGAGGAGAATGACTTTTGATTGGTCAATTTTTGATTCCGTCTGCCAGTCATCCATCCCCCCAAATGAAGACAAGAGCAGACAATCTCATTAATTAAGACAAGAGCAGACAATCTCATCAATAAGACAAGAGCAGACAATCTCATTAATAACTTCTAACATGAGATTCATCTCCTCTATGTTCAAAATGAATTCAAGGACACATTATTTAAAGCACACAAAAAAATACATACCACATAGAAGCAAATAAATAACCACAAACCTCACCAGCTGTTAAAAAGAAAAACATGTTCAAAACACAAATATATCAGTTCAAATGAACGAATGCGCAAGTAAATGTACAAAAACAAACAAAAAATGCTCCAGTATTTCCTGGCGTAAAAGCAGTAGAAGTCAAAACAGAAAATGAAAGCTTAAAGACATTGTGGATGTCTGTGGCAATTTGATCAGACCCCCCCCCCCCCCAACCCCCCCACCAGGTATCCAGATACTGGAGCATGATCAACAAGCTTTTTACCAAAATTCAACCAGCAGAGGAGGTAAGGAAAGTGTTCGGAGGGTGGGGGTGGGGCAGGCAGTCAAAATGGGGGGGGGGGGGGGGGGGGGGGGGGGAGGGACATTGAGGACACAAGTTCCTGTTGAGCATCCCAGGTCAATAAACGTCGGTCACTTCCCTCACAATAAATGAAACGCACAGCAAGTTATCTGCACAGTGCATGGAACTTTTGTCTGAAGTCTACTCAGACTGAAATAAAGCCCTTGACTCAGACTGAAATAAAGCCCTTGACTCAGACTGAAATAAAGCCCTTGAGGAAGACTGAAATAAAGCCTTTGAGGAAAGCTTTCTTCCTGCCCCCAGATTCCCAGTGTTAATATACTGCATTATTTCTATGGTTCTTGAATGGTCCATGGGTGTGTATGTGTGTGTGTTGCGCGCAATTTGTCAGACTGCAGCTGATGGGACTATGTATGTGTGTGTGTGTGTGTGTGTGTGTGTGTGTGTGTGAGTGTTTATATATGCCAAAGCTGCCAACCCCCCCTTAAGCAAAATGAATAACAGCTTCTATTACCGCAAATAGTTTTCTATTTGATGTCAGAAAAAAATTGGTACTGAAATCACACACACACACAAACTCTCACACACACATCAAGATTCTCTGAATGGTCAGCTGCTAACAAGCACCTGTTGTATTCCACCAAGTGCTTCTGCTCCCATGGCACTTATGTCTATGGACTTAGGTCTATGGACTTAGGTCTATGGACTGGCAGGCACAAAACAATGAAATCTTGAGCACTGCAACAGTTGTCATTTACATGTCCCTCATGGCAAGAGCCTCCACAGTGTTGAGTCTTGTTAGGTCTGGCTGTGGCTGAATCACCTCATTCAGTCCTATGTTAGGTCTGGCTGTGGCTGAATCGCCTCATTCAGTCCTATGTTAGGTCTGGCTGTGGCTGAATCACCTCATTCTGTCCAATGTTAGGTCTGGCTGTGGTTGAATCACCTCATTCAGTCCTATGTTAGGTCTGGCTGTGGCTGAATCACCTCATTCTGTCCAATGTTAGGTCTGGCTGTGGCTGAATCACCTCATTCAGTCCTATGTTAGGTCTGGCTGTGGCTGAATCACCTCATTCTGTCCAATGTTAGGTCTGGCTGTGGCTGAATCACCTCATTCAGTCCAATGTTAGGTCTGGCTGTGGTTGAATCACCTCATTCAGTCCAATGTTAGGTCTGGCTGAATTACCTCATTCAGTGCAACGTTAGGTCTGGCTGTGGCTGAATCACCTCATTCAGTCCAATGTTAGGTCTGGCTGTGGTTGAATCACCTCATTCAGTCCAATGTTAGGTCTGGCTGTGGTTGAATCACCTCATTCAGTCCAATGTTAGGTCTGGCTGTGGTTGAATCATCTCATTCAGTCCTATGTTAGGTCTGGCTGTGGTTGAATCACCTCATTCAGTCCTATGTTAGGTCTGGCTGTGGTTGAATCACCTCATTCAGTCCTATGTTAGGTCTGGCTGAATCACCTCATTCAGTCCTATGTTAGGTCTGGCTGTGGTTGAATCACCTCATTCAGTCCTATGCTAGGTCTGGCTGTGGCTGAATCACTTCATTCAGTCCACCATGGTTCACACAAAAAAAATCATTGATGCAATCTTTTCACTGTGCATGGAACCCACATGATGCTTGGATATGTCATCCACTGTTTGGTTTGAAAGGGGAGGGGTTTGACACTTTCTCTGAAAAGGGTTCCTCTCCCTCACCGCTTCTTCTGCTTGACCCTTTTCTTGCAGGCATAAAATGAATGAATGGTGACCTCTGGTTCCGCTCAACAACTGACAGACAAAAATAACTTGCAACATCAATTTGATCCAATTATTTAAGATGAGAAACACTGGCAGCCTATTTCAAATGGTTCAAAACATCACACCTTGGGCTGCTTTGCAGCGTTCCCGACCTGTGTGGTGAAAGTCATACTTGAAAATTCTATATGCTGGATCGTTTTGACAACTGCGTAACTCTGTGGCTCACAATAAAATCTTCTCACACAGTCTGTATTACTTTGCAGCTTGGATCTGCACATGCCCAAGTCGTTACGTGTGAGATGGGGACAATGTGAAGCAAACAGTGACTGCGCTAGCATCACACAACACACTGTCTTCAAGAGTTGCACTCTACACTGAGTTAGCAGCTCTGATCTGCTGCACACACGCAAGTGATTATGCACGAGGAGGAGACAGGAAAATGTCACTGCTCATGCAGTATACAATAATTCTTTTTCAAGAGAATTGCACTCTAAAAAAAATTCCCTTATAAATCATTTTACAGTATATGCTTTTAGTTGTTTTTATGAAGACCTGTCCCCCAAACTCCTCCCATTCATAGGTGTGTGGTCCTGGAAGGTCCTCAGTCTGCATGACACTGGCCTCTCACTGAAGGCTTGTTGCCATGAGGGACCATGAGGGACAGTGTGGGGGCAGTTTTGACACGGAGCAGGCCCACTGAAGGCTTGTTGCCATGAGGGACCATGAGGGACAGTGTGGGGGCAGTGTTGACATGCAGCAGACCCAAGTCCTGTGGCAGCAGTGACACAGGATCGACCACAAGGACTGGGACCTGTGGCTACATGCAGCAAACCACTGAGCCACCATCTGTAATGCCGCAAGTTGGGGACAGTGCAGGCCAACTACAAAGAAAACCCTTCTAGGTTGCTGGGGACGACACAAGAATGAACTATTCACACAGGTGCCTAAAGGCTTCCAGTACACACTCACACAGTCAGACCAGTCCCTCTCCTGGATCATTTCAGTGGCTGTCGGTACAAATTACTATTGGTGTAAGTCTCTGCCAATAGTTTCAAATACATGAAGCAAACTAGAAAGCAGACAGTCAACAGTTTTGCAGAGTCATATACACAATGAGTCCAGATGAGATATTCTGATATCTAGCTCACAGGCTGTGCACCTGATGAAATGTTGCTACCACTTTCCATGACTGGGTTGTGAGAACAAACCAGAATACACACACACAAAACATTCTGTTTCTATGTTTTCTTTGAGTAGGGACGTTTTGGAATTAGCAAGATTCTTGTGGATAATTGTCCTCAACACAAATTTTCGTTGAGCTGATTATGTGGAAGTGAAAGAAGAACACTCAACGGGCCACTTCCAGGTGCTGCCCCTTCTCAATGCTCACTGACCACTGGGGGGCAGAGGACAGGCCACTTCCAGGTGCTGCCCCTTCTCAATGCTCACTGACCACTGGGCAGAGGACAGGGCGGGAGTGGGGGGAGTGTCTAAAGCTATGGTTTCTGGATGGAACACGTAAATTGCTCGAGACGGTGGTGACATTTGCTTTGACTCCACAGCATATCTCTTTGCCAGAAAATGACACCAAGTGACCATAAAATCAGTAGAAAAATCAAATCACGTGGAAAATAATACTGTGAAGATGTATGGGTTGGCATCTCTGCATACATATTCCTGCATGATGCAGACGGTTAATGTGATGGTGCAATAACAAAACTCATGGTCATGAAGGGCATGGGGGGAGGTATGAGGAGGGAGACATATTTGGCACTTCAGGGAAAAAAATCATTGCAATGGCAATAAGCACACACAGAAAAGTGACAACGAAAAAAGAAAGACAAATTATGATATCGGATCCCTTTAATATGAGCCAAAAAAAGAAAGACAAATGATATCGGATCCCTTTAAGGCAAAATCATATGAGCCAAAAACTGAAATTTGAACAACAAACATAAAAGCAGAACAAAGCATCAAAATCTGTACAGGCATGATTAATGTGACATAGATGTCTGTAAAACTATTGAACAATCTGTACATGCATGATTAATGTGACATAGATGTCTGTAAAACTATTGAACAAAATGTCCAGAATCAACATAAAGGCAGCATAAGACATGTAACTGATATATGTCCATAGACCATTGAGACAATCAGTATTGCACAAAAAAGTTGGTTATGAGCCAAAGATGACTATCTTCAAAAAACAAACGTACAAAAGTAAAGTAAAGCAAGACTCAAACTCTAGTGTTAGAGCAGGAAATTCTTGTGCAAAAGAAAAAAAAATTCACCTTCTTTATAAATACCACCCACAGCACCATGTTGAATGAGCACACTTGTTTATGACTTTCCCACCAATGACACACACAGGCCACACAAATGCACACAGAAGCATACTCAAAACACAAGTCCTCTCATTCACATGTCATCCGTCCTAGTGCCAGCTTCACCCTATGCAAAAAAAAAGGAGATAGGTCCCAGATAAGCAGACAAAAAGAAAAAAAAAAAAGAAAGAAAAAAAAGAAAAAACCCACCACCACCAGAGATCATTGGGATAGTGCCAGGCAAGAAACCTTCCATGACAATTATTCCCCCATGTCCCCGGTGCCCACACATGACAATTATTCCCCCATGTCACCGGTGCCCACACACATCCAGTCTGCTGCGACAAACCAGCAGGCTTCTTGCCATCAAAAACACACAGCAGCCTACCCTCAGGCACGCACACACCAGCACTGATAAAACACACAGCAGCCTACCCTCAGGCACGCACACACCAGCACTGATAAAACACACCCCAGCCCGGCCTTTCCCGGGCATGCCATAGACACCCTCCTCTACTTCTTCCACCTCCAAGTCAATCCCAAACACCTTAGAGACCGACAGGTCAACAGATCGCTGAACTTGCGTGGCCTTCACTGTAGACCTGGATCGTATCCGTGTTGCCATCATCATTTCAACACATCCTGGACAGGCCACAACTGGAGTTATGGTTGTTAGGCATCGCAGCAGTGTAAGACAGAAAACTCCTGTTTGCTGCACTGGGACAAGGTTGCTCTCCGCAAAGTTTGGGCAAATTTACATCTAAAAAAAATGTTCAGAAAACAGTGAGTGTATATATGTCTCTGTCTAAGTTGTGTCTCTGTTTTCATATAACATAGCTAAAATTTCAGTTTTTCAAGTATTGACACACTGACTGAAAAAATTTACAGTAATTTACAGCAACACAGACTTACTGCTGAACAGAAAGAATAAAGTTCAGAACAAAATTCACTTGAAGACACAGAATTCATCTCTGCAGAGATAGTAGTCAAACACAAGTTTTGCACAAAAGTTTCACACAACCATGCTTAACAACTTTCTTCATACCAGCCGCCGTGGCGAAGTGGTTAACGTCGCGGACTCCCGGCTGGGAGGTCGTGGGTTCGAATCCCATCAGAAGTCATGTTGGTTTTTTCTGCCCCGACCGGCTCCTACCCAGAGTTGAGTTTGCTGCGGACTCATTTGGGAAGACTGGGACCACACAGTCGAGTTTCATCCACTTAATGGATGCGTTTCTGAGAGTGTTGCTCAAATTTCATGACCAACACTGCAGGTGCCTGTATCTCTCGGGCCTGGTTGACGCCGGGATATATTATGAAAGGAAGCGTAGAGTACAGCCCTGTCATGTAGTCTCAGACCGAAACGGAAATCCGTAGCATCATCTTAATCATCCTCATTCTCATCGATCAGCATTAAAAAAAAAATGTCTCAAATTCTGTGGCCCTTCATGCCCTGCTCTCATGGTGACCTCAATTTTGATGTCCTCTCCATGTCTGTGACCTTGGTTTGGTTCTGTCGAGGTCACCGGTATCGGCGAGTCCATGGGGGCTGTCGTTGGACGGACGTGGTGGCGCCCTCCGGAGGGAGACCTCACTCACGCCGGCTCCGTGACTAAGCAATTATTGTCGTCAGTAGGGGGCTTAGTAGGTGGTGTCCTGCGTATGTTAGATCAGAACAGGCGCCACTGAACACCACCGAAGTGACTCGGCAGCAGTGCAGTGTCTCCTCCGGTGGGTTGCCTCTTGACGACTTGACATTGACTGCTTCCTGTGGATTGCCGGTATCGGGGCTGCGGCGGGGCCGACCGGGCTGTGGCTGTGGACGGGGTGTCGGAATGAGCGGCGTGGGTGCACTGCCTCTGAGGTGGCGCAGAGAGTGGGACAGCAAAAAAAAAAAAAAAAAAAAAAAAACGAAAAAAACCACTTTCTTCATCAATTACTACCCAAAATCTGATGGTGACTGGACTTAATTCAAACCCGCTAGACTGGGTTGTTTACAAAGACTGGTTTTCTTTTTCCGTGGAAGCAGACAGGCTGGCAGACAGCATGGTAAAGTACCAGCCACAACAGTGTTATCAATTCAATGGACGATTCTAGGGTTGTGAAGTTCTCTCTGTGAACAGGAACCAAATTTAACAAAGTGGCAACATCATTTACAAAAGATTTCTTCTTCAACCCTGCAAATGCTTAAGAAAATCAGAGGCTTGTTCAGTATGGACATTTAAAACTGATTAAAAATCAAAGTCTTAAAAATCAATGTCCAGTCATTAAACAGAAATACATACAATGAAGGGTGTCAGTAAAAAGCATGCTGACTGAATAGACAGAACAAAGCTGTATCTGATATGACAATTACCAATTAAAATTGTTGTTGACAGAAAATTACTAGCTTTTACAGATTAATGCTGTGTGTAAAATCCAGTGTGGAGCCTTGTGCCAGCTAAAGACAATTTATCAAAATCTAATGGAAGTTTAACCTTTACAAGAAGAAGAAAAAGAAACACACACACACACAGACAAAAAAAAAGAAAGAAAAACTAAAAACAAGAAACAACCCCAAACCACCATTGTTCTACATCTCAAACCAAGATTTCCCATCATGCTTTGTTCATGCTACATCAGTAAACCTACAAAAAAAATGTTTTCTGTAACCTCATTTCACCTACAAACCATTGCTTTATTCTTCTTGTGATATCAATTAACCTACAGAACACACTGGGTTTTTTTTTCCCTAGCTGTAAAACCAGTTCCTTTGTGATACCTGTTGACCTACAAAACATCAATTCTGTAATGCAAGTTAACCTACAATAGATTGCTTTCTTCTGTTTCTTGTTTTAAAAAAGATTCTTTTGTTTCTGAGGTAAATACATACCAGTTAATCTATAAAAATGGTTAACATCTTTGTCCTATGGTTAACATCTTTGTCCTATGGTTAACATCTTTGTCCTATGATACTAGTCACAAACCAAAAAAAACAAACAAAAAAAACCAAAAAAAAACCCACACACACAAAAATGCTGATTCTTTCACTTCTACCATAACACTAAACAGCTGATGAAACACTGGCTGTTTAGTTTCTCCTGTGACACCAATCACCTGTTTTGTTCTACTGACACAAGTCTACCTGCAAAGCACTGGTCACTTTTATTTTCCTTGTGACACAAACCAACTCACTCAAAGCAGCTCAGGCAGGTAGTCCCGTTGCTGTGAATTTGGTACCCAGCCACACCCTCCATGTTTTTCTGCACATTCACTCTCTTCTTGCCCAATTCCAGTGCCACGATTTCTGATTTCATTAAATAATCTTCCCCAACCTGTGCGTGAGCTCACACCCTGACAAGAGTCACAGAACCTCAAGCCACTGAGGTGTGAGGTGCCCTCTGTCAGACTGCACACCAGATTGTTCGTTACAAACAACAGGAAGCAGTGGTCTCCAGTCGCAATGTTCATACTTCCTAACTGTCCTGAAACTCATTGGAACTTGGAACTCAAGGGAGGTAATGGAAACGTCTTCCTGCTACTGCTCACGATGAGTTGTGAGGGCTGTGGTGGTGAGATGTCTTGGAGATGGAGAGGGAAGGGGCACTGTCTTCCTGCTACTGCTCACCATCAGTTGTGAGGGCTGTGGTGGTGAGGCGTCTTGGAGATGGAGAGGGAAGGGGCACTGTCTTCCTGCTACTGCTCACGATCAGTTGTGAGGGCTGTGGTGGTGAGATGTCTTGGAGATAGAGAGGGAAGGGGCACTGTCTTCCTGCTACTGCTCACGATCAGTTGTGAGGGCTGTGGTGGTGAGGTGTCTTGGAGATGGAGAGGGAAGGGGCGCTGAACTCTGCCCCCAGTCTAGGTGGCCAGAGCCACCAGCGCCGTTACTGTGGCACACACTCGCTGCAGCCGGTCCTCTGTGATGTCTGCCGCTGTACACATGTGCTCCTGGAACAGCAGTGTACTGGCATCAACCCTCCACTCTGTACTGCTGACTGTACTGCTGACTGTACTGCTGACTGTACTACTGACTGTACGACTAACAATACAGGAAAGGGTTCAGTCTGTTCTACCAATACTCAAGAATATGGCTGAAGCTATACTCCAAACGATAAAGAATACAGCCTAGTCTATACTACAAATAATATGACTGAGTCCACACAACAAGTAATAAAGCATATGGTGGAGTCTACACTGCCAACGATAAAGAATATGGCTGAGTCTACATTGCCAACGATAAAGAATATGGCTGTGTCTACACTGCCAACGATAAAGAATATGGCTGAGTCTACACTGCCAACGATAAAGAATATGGTCAAGTCTACATTGCCAACGATAAAGAATATGGTTGAGTCTACACTGCCAATGATAAAGAATATGGTTGAGTCTACACTGCCAACGATTAAGAATATGGTTGAGTCTACACTGCCAACAATAAAGAATATGGTTGAGTCTACATTGCCAACGATAAAGAATATGGTTGAGTCTACATTGCCAACGATAAAGAATACGGTTGAGTCTACATCGCCAATGATAAAGAATACGGTTGAGTCTACATTGCCAATGATAAAGAATATGGTTGAGTCTACATTGCCAATAATAAAGAATATGGTTGAGTCTACACTGCCAACGATAAAGAATATGGTCGTGTCTACACTGCCAATGATGAAGAATATGGTTGAGTCTACACTGCCAACGATAAAGAATATGGCTGAGTCTACACTGCCAACGATAAAGAATATGGCTGAGTCTACACTGCCAATGATAAAGAATATGGCTGAGTCTACACTGCCAACGATGAAGAATATGGTTGAGTCTACACTGCCAACGATAAAGAATACGGTCGTGTCTACACTGCCAATGATGAAGAATATGGTCGTGTCTACACTGCCAACGATAAAGAATATGGTCGTGTCTACACTGCCAACGATAAAGAATACAGTTGAGTCTACACTGCCAATGATAAAGAATATGGTCGTGTCTACACTGCCAACGATAAAGAATACGGTTGAGTCTACACTGCCAACGATAAAAAATATGGCCGTCTATACTACAAACAACAGAGAACATATGTAAAGCACTTAGTTGAAACACAAGCCTTGCATGCATGCACTTCAAATGGTAACGCTGAACTGCGAGGTGCAGAGGGAACAGGAACAGCTTGCACATCAGGGATTGTAGTAGAGGGTACGTATAGTCATTTGTGCCAAGCGCCATTTCATGGGCCTTTTGTGAATTTGCAGACAGGGCCATTTCCACTGGCACTGAGGATATTTACATTTTGGTCAAGGATTACACAGTACGGAATGCATCAATTGTGGGGCTGAGGTGAATTGAATATCTGCAAATCAAAAGATAGTTAAAGCGTTTGTTTCCTAACCAGGCCTGGAAAATACCAATACAAGATGTCCTTTCTAGTGTATCACCTTGACGTGTTTTTGTCATGTAACAGCAAGTAACACTGTGACAAGACGACTGAAATCTGTACTGAACATGCTCTTTTTGTGGTAGCAGATGTTGGCGAGTCATCCCTCATCTGTACAGAGCTGCATTCTCATTGGTCAGAATAAAGACTGAAATCTGTACTGAACATGTTCTTTTTGTGGAAGCAGACGTTGAAGAGTCATCCCTCATCTGTACAGAACTGCATTCCCATTGGTCAGAATAATTCATTTCAACTGGCTGATAATACTCACTCCAGAAGACTGAAGCTCCGCAGATCATATGCAACTGTGCATCTGTCCATACATCATTTCTGCCTTTGGTGTTTTATGCAGTACAAGGTCTCTGTTTTTAGCCTTCAGAGTTGTGCATCTGTCCCTTCATCATTTCTGCCTTTGGTGTTCTATGCAGTGCAAGGTCTCTGTTTTTAGCCTTCAGAGTTGTGCGACCACCAGTGACCCAGTTAGACCCCCAAGAATGTTGCAACTGAGCATGAGCAGTTTTCAAAGTTAATTCCCCAAACTCATGACAAACTCCTGAACACGCTGAAACCTGCATGTGCCTCCTACTACGGCCCCTGTCGGGAGACACATACACAAGCCATCAAACACAGTCACACAGATAATGAAGGAACTACATGCACAATGATCGGTTACACAATACACGTAAACGTAATTGCACAGAGTTGAAACATGGTGTGGGGCGGGTGAGTTGCGTGGTGTGTCTCTTTACGGTGATGGCTTTGACCCCTGCTGACCCTGACCTTGACAGCAGGCTGCGAGTAAAAGCTGACCAACACAGCTGGGTTACCAGAAATGACTGAACCCTGAGCAGGGAACTCCTGGACGTAGGATGCCCTGGTCAGCAGCTGACACGACAGTTCTGCTGTGAAGTCGGGTCATTACAGTTCCCTTGTAGCCGATGCCGCAGTTCCCTCTCTTGACTTAACCCTCTTGCTTTTGTTTTGCCTGTACCCAGCCGCTCTGTTTGTCTCCCCTGGTGTTCGTTACAGCTGCAACCAGCCGCACATGCCGCGATACTTTCCCTCACACACACTGCGACCTTGTTTGAAGTCAAGGCTGGCCGAAATAAATGGGCATCCCTGAGAGGTGTCCAATGAAATCTTAGCAGTAGTATGGGGTGTGGGAAACGATTCATTCACACAAACTAGGGTCGTGCAATACTAGGAGCAGTGTTGGGCTGAAAAATGCAAATGCAAGAGGGTTAAAGACTAATTTCAGTCTACTGTTTCATTCAAAATACTTTTCTCTTCACCAAGTTGTCTGATCAATTTTTTGTTGTTGTTGCAGACATACAGCAAATCAGCAAGAGCATCTACCCCATTTTGAGGGTTACCTTCCTTTGTGCATAAGGAAGTGCTTCTCTCCCACAGGTGATTGGGAGTCCTTAGCATGCCTGGCTAGCTCCTCATACAGAGCGTAACAGCTGTGCATTTATGTGTGCGCTTCTGCGGGAATACATACGCATACAATGTGAGTGTGTGCACAAATGTACAAGTATGCGCTTACATTTCCGTGCACACATCATGATACCGGCTCTACAAGACCATGCTAACATCAATTATTTCTTTTCAAACTTTTGAGTCTTAAGTGTGGGAGAGGGTAAGAGGGCAGCGGAGGGAAGGGATGAAGATGGGGATAAGTTGACAGGGTGGTTTAATCAGCAGGTCTTTTGTTTAAAGTGCGAGGACAGAGTCTGTGCCCGTTTCTAAAGATTTTATTTTGATGCCTCTGTGAGCCTGGTAAATATTTACATACTTCCCCTGTGAGCCTGGTAAATATTTACACACTTCCCCTGTGAGCCTGGTAAATATTTACACACTTCCCCTGTGAGCCTGGTAAATATTTACACACTTCCCCTGTCCTAGGACACCCACTGTGTCCTCTTCAGAAAATTTCAAACCAATTAAAACAAACAATCCATCTATCAATCAAACAATCAATCAAACAATCTCACCTGGTCCACACCAATCTTTCTGCAAGCCTCCAAGAAACTTTCCAAATTCCTGCGTGACTTGGCCGACGTCAGTTTTGGCTTCAAAGGGAACCGGAGGACAAAAAAAAAAGGTAATGCAGATCATCACACAACACAATGTTTTTCACCATGATACATGACAAACTAGAACAACAAAAAAAAAGAAAAAGAAAAAGTCACCCACACACCTGAGGGTTTGCAGTCAATGAAGGGGTTTGCATACCACAGACAACCCAACAATTCTGGGGCATTTTCACATTCCTCAACCAAATTTGAGGTTGGGATGGTAGTTATGTGAGTGATCATCCTGTATAAGTCGTGTTCTCTTACTCACCTGTGGAAACCTACGCCTTACTCCCACTTGGCATGGGAAGACTGGACACGCTCTCTGACTGCTGTAAGGACCTTTGGTGAGAATGGCATGGGAAGACTGGACACGCTCTCTGACTGCTGTAAGGACCTTTGGTGAGAATGGCATGGGAAGACTGGACACGCTCTCTGACTGCTGTAAGGACCTTTGGTGAGAATGGCATGGGAAGACTGGACACGCTCTCTGACTGCTGTAAGGACCTTTGGTGAGAATGGCATGGGAAGACTGAACATGCTCTCTGACTGCTGTAAGGACCTTTGGTGAGAATGGTCTCAAGTGACAGGATCAGGATTTTTTTGGAGGATGATGATAACTATGATTATGATGCTGCTGCTTTCCAAATTCAGAGTCTAACTCTCACAAGACCACTGTTTATAAAACTTGGTCAGTGCTTAATGTGTGTGCATGCGTGTGTGTGTGTGTGTGTGGGTGTGTGTGTTGTGTTGTGTGTGTGTCGTGCGTGCGTGCTGCGTACGTACGTGTGCGTGCACTGCGTGCGTATGTACGTGTGCGTGCGTGTGTGTGTGTGTGTGTGTGTGTGTGTGTGTGTGTGTGTTGTGTGTGTGTGTGTGTGCATGCATGCAGGTGTGTGTGTGTGTGTGTGTGTGTGTGTGTGTGTGTGTGTGTGTGTGTGTGTGTGTGTGTGTGTTGCATGCATGCAGGTGTGTGTGTGTGTGTGTGTGTGTGTGCATGCATGCAGGTGTGTGTGTGTGTGTGTGTGTGTGTGTGTGTGTGTGTGTGTGTGTGTGTGTGTGTGTGCGTGCATGCATGCATGTGTGTGTGTGTGTGTGTGTTGTGTGTGTTCTGTGTGTGTGCATGCGTGTGTGCTTGTGTGTGTGTGTGTGTGTGTGTGTGTGTGTGTGGTGTGTGTGTGTGTGTGTGCATGCATGCATGCAGGTGTGTGTGTGCATGCGTGCAGGTGTGTGTGTGTGTGTGTGCGAGACATTTGTTTTCACCTGCCATCACACTACATAGACTTCCTCTTGGTAGTAACCACTTGATTTTGCATCAACTGCAGTAAAATAGGTTCTGTCTTATTCCAATTATTTTAAACCCGTTCCACTGGCATGCTCTCTCTTGCCTGTGTGTTTTCTTTTTAAATGTCACGGAACATTTTATCGTTGCGATTTCTCGCATGGAGGTCAGCAAGAATTGTCGCTCTCTGGACTAAGTCTCTGCAATGGTTACACTCTGCAAGCGCCGTTACCACTCAAGAACTTCTCCAGAATTTGTTTTCACTGGGTTTTTTTTTTTTTGGTTCGTCTTATCTGTTGTACTTTCGCCAAACATGTGTATTAAATACAGTGAAATTGCATGGGTAAACAGGTCTGTTTTAAGTTAACCTATGGTGGGTGTTTTGTGTATGCGAGCATTCTTGAAAACCAGGAAGGTAGTAACATACCATCTCAGGGATGATATCTTAGCACATCAGTGTCCATGTTTTCCTGTGTGTGTGTGTGTGTGTGTGTGTGTGTGTGTGTGTGTGTGTGTGTGTGTGTGTGTGTGTGTGTGAGAGATCCATTTTACTGGCATATGATGGCCTATTCTTCATATGAGCACATAACATTCACTGTGCCAACAAGCTTTTAACAACATTTTATGCATTCATTCACACACAACACCTTGATGTAAAGTCTTATCTAAAGAACTTGGAGGGGGTTGGAGTCTGTGTAAATGATGATTCCAAACACAAAATCTCTAAGCTGTAAATCAGGATTCTAAAAAAGATCTCTAACCTACCTCCTGTGGGGTGAAAGGTAAGAGAAACCTAGAAACCTCAGGTGACGAGAACAACAGGTTGTCCACTGGGCCTTACTACAGGTGAGAGAAACCTAGAAACCTCATGTGACGAGAACAACAGGTTGTCCACTGGGCCTTACTACAGGTGAGAGAAACCTAGAAACCTCAGGTGACGAGAACAACAGGTTGTCCACTGGGCCTTACTACAGGTGAGAGAAACCTAGAAACCTCAGGTGACGAGAACAATGCGTTGTCCACTCGGCCTTACTGCAGGTGAGAGAAACCTAGAAACCTCAGGTGACGAGAACAACGCTTTGTCCACTGGGCCAATAAGGCCCCCAAAACAGCTAGATGGCTGGTCTAGTCCAATGACTAAATCAACTAGTGCATCCTATTTCAGACATTTCATACGATGCCAAAGTAGAGCTGACATGCCAGCTGTTGTGTGATTCCTGTGTCATCTATTAATCTACCTTTTACCAAATAATGCAGCCACACCTTTACTTCACCTTTTACCAAATAATGCAGCCACACCTTTACTTCAACTCACCACATTTTATTACACTTTGAATTATTTTCCTGTGGGCCCTCGCATCCTTGTACGATTTTCATGGACTATACTTTTTATTTCATTCTTAATAACCCACATTCGTTATGAGATTGTTCAGACTATTACATGCAAACACACTAAGAGGAAACACAACAACTAATAAAACATACTGAAACTCAAAGATGTCCTGCAGAAAAAGAGGAATTCCTTTCACAGAATGTGGGGATACGACCGATTCTGAAAACAACCCTGGCATCCATATGAGGGTGAGGGGAGGGTAATAATTTTGGTGATGTATGGCATGATGAAGCAGAATTCCTATTTACCGCACACACAGACACAGACAGACACACACGCTCACACTCTCTCTCGCTCTCACAGACACACAAACACACTCACACACACATACTCACACTCTCTCTCTCGCACACACACACACACACACAAACACACACTCACTCACACACACCACACACACAAACACACCCACTCACACACACACCCACTCACACACACACACACATACACACAGAGTTTGTGGACAACAGACAGACAGACAGACCAAAGGTCAGCCATACCACGGCAGGGGAAGGAACATGAATGGTCGCCACGGAGCGAGGACGAATGTGATTGGCCAGATGACACAGCACGACGCCATCCTTCATGGCATCCGTCAGATGGTCCGGCAATGCCACTTTCAACCTTGATTCTATCATCTGCACGCACACACACACATACACACACACACACACAAACACACATACACAAACACCACACACACACACAAAATGTCATCATGCCTGTCAGTTTTAACACTGTCACCAGAACATATAATGGAAATTCCCAGAACCAAAAATCATCATAAAAAGCAAAATTTCCTGACTTGGAAAGACTTGTAGTAAGAGTCCCTGGAACATTCTGAAATGTCAAAGCTAAACAATTGTCCAGCTGCAATACCAGAGCCTCAGACATCTGGTCAGTTGAAAACAGCCTCTACCCAGACAAGCTATTTTCCTTCTTTCAGAAAACATCTCCCTTTCCCACTCCCTTCATGCTTTTGCTAGAGAGTCAGTGTGGCTTTAGAAAAGACAGAGGAACCATTGATTGATACAGCATTTGCTGCTAGACAGCTCCAAGAAAAAAATTAGGCAGAAAATGCCGATCTGTTCTTCACCAATGTCAACCTGACCAAGGCCTTCAATACTGTCAGTAGAGAGGGACTGTGGAAGATCATGGCTAAATATGGATGCCCACCGAAATTCATCTGTACAGTATGGCAAGTCCATGATGACATGCAGGCCTGAATCCAGAACAACGGAGAGACATCTGACCCATTCCTTGTCACAAATGGCGTAAAGCACGGCTGTGTTTTGGTGCCCACTCTGTTCAGCATCATGTTCTCTGCAATGCTGACTGACGCCTTCAGAGGAGACGTAGGCATCGACATCAGATTCAGAACAGATGGAAAGCTGTTTAACCACAAGAGGCTCCAGGCAACTACTCAAATTATGGCAGACCTCATCAGGGACTGCTGATGACTGTGCCTCTAATGCTGGCTCTGACACTGACGTGCAAACCAGCATCTACAAGTTTTCTGTGGCCTGCGCCAACTTTGGTTTCACCATTAATACACAGAAGACGGCAGTTTTGTATTGACTTGCGTCAGGCAGACCCAATGCTGAGCCTAACATCACAGTCAATGGTGTGAGATTCACTGCGGTGAGTAACTTCACCTACCTTGGCAGCACACTGTCCCAGAATGTTATCATCAAGGATGAAGTGAGTGTCAGAATTGCAAAAGCGAGTGCAACCTTTGGAAGACTACGGTAAGGTAATGTTGCTTATAGCCCAGCCGATCGCAAAGGGCCATATCAAGGCTGTCACCACATAAGTCAACAACAACAAAAACTTGTTCGCACAACCCTTGAAAATGCACCTCATCTTTCCGTTGTATTATCAACATGGAGTAGAACAAATACAAAACAACCAACACAACCCTCCTACCCTATTCAGAGAAACCTGCAAAAAGATCCCTTCCTCAAAGACAGATGGGAAAAAAAACACCCTTAATCAGCGAAAAAGACCCCAACAGGAATCATGTCAATCAAGTAACCCTTCACGCAAAAAAAAAAAAAAAGAAAAGAAAAAAAGTAACCCTTCACGCAAAATGATGCTCAGAAGTACGTCATCTGAACCAGTATTTTTGGAAGAAGAAGAAGATCTCAACAGGCAGCTCAGTCACTGAGAACTAGAAGGGCACTCAGGGGGCAGACACCTCCACCAAGGTCACACATATCCTCAGTTTGCCCTTTAGTCTGAATCCTCTAATCCACAGCTGGATCAGAACCACGGATCTGCTCCAACTTTTAAAGGGTTTATCATCGGGCCACGCTCCAACCTGTCCACCAAGTTTCATTCAAACTGATTCAACACTTTTCCGCCTAATCTCGCTGGGAGACAAACCCACCAACAAACACAGGGAGAAAGAGCACATGAATACAAGATGAGTAACAAAAGCATTCACGGATTAATCCACCCACTAATGAACCAGTAGGCCAAGGCCTGCATACCTGTCTGATGAGGGAGAGGTGGTGGGTATCCTCACGCTGTTGTTCAGGGCGACGGCGCGGGGCGGAGGTGAGGCGCTGTCCTTCACGTCCTCCAGTGACCGCGCTGTGAGGACAATCAGACAGACACAGTTACCTTCCCTTTTCCATGACTTCAATCTTATTTCAGTTCAACCAGGCGCTAGAAGCCGAAATTACAAAACATCATTTCAGCAAATCGCCATGTTGCCTCGCCCAAAGCAATGGGCAATCAGACTACACAAGTTCTCCATATCTTACTTCTGTACATTTTGGGAAAGTTGTAGATCTCAAACAAAAGTGAAACAAAGTATTTTTCAGTCCTCATTGTGATCTTGTAGACTTTGTGTATACTTTTTCAGCATTCAATTGTTTTTATTCGGCACATAAACCCTTTTCCCTGGCTTACTACCCTAACTGTTATTTCCCCCGACTTTTCCCCAGCTGTTATTTCCCCTGACCTTTCCCCAACTGTTATTTCCCCTAACTTTTCCCCAACTGTTATTTCCCCTGACTTTTCCCCAACTGTTATTTCCCCAACTGTTATTTCCCCTGACTTTTCCCCAACTGTTATTTCCCCTGACTTTTCCCCAACTGTTATTTCCCCTAACTTTTCCCCAGCTGTTATTTCCCCTGCCTTTCCCCAACTGTTATTTCCCCATCTGTTATTTCCCCTGACTTTTCCCCAACTGTTATTTCCCCTGCCTTTCCCCAACTGTTATTTCCCCTGACTTTTCCCCAACTGTTATTTCCCCTGCCTTTTCCCCAACTGTTATTTCCCCTGACTTTTCCCCAACTGTTATTTCCCCTGACTTTTCCCAAACTTTTATTTCCCCTGACTTTTCCCCAACTATTATTTCCCCTGACTTTTCCCCAACTGTTATTTCCCCTGACTTTTCCCCCAAATGTTATTTCCCCTGACTTTTCCCCAACTGTTATTTCCCCTGCCTTTCCCCAACTGTTATTTCCCCTAACTTTTCCCCCAAATGTTATTTCCCCTGATTTTTCCCCAACTGTTATTTCCCCTGCCTTTTCCCCCAACTGTTATTTCCCCTGACTTTCCCCAACTGTTATTTCCCCTGACTTTTCCCCAACTGTTATTTCCCCTGACTTTTCCCCGTCTGTTATTTCCCCTGACTTTTCCCCAACTGTTATTTCCCCTGACTTTCCCCAACTGTTATTTCCCCTGACTTTTCCCCAACTGTTATTTCCCCTGACTTTTCCCCAACTGTTATTTCCCCTAACTTTTCCCCGTCTGTTATTTCCCCTGACTTTTCCCCAACTGTTATTTCCCCTGACTTTTCCCCCAACTGTTATTTCCCCTGACTTTTCCCCAACTGTTATTTCCCCTGACTTTTCCCCAACTGTTATTTCCCCTGCCTTTCCCCAACTGTTATTTCCCCTGATTTTTCCCCAACTGTCATTTCCCCTGACTTTTCCCCAGCTGTTATTTCCCCTGACTTTTCCCCAGCTGTTATTTCCCCTGACTTTTCCCCAACTGTTATTTCCCCGACTTTCCCCCAACTGTTATTTCCCCTGACTTTTCCCCAAAATGTTATTTCCCCTGACTTTCCCCAACTGTTATTTCCCCTAACTTTTCCCCAACTGTTATTTCCCATGACTCTTCCAGAAAATGGAAGGAGGTTCAGTGTTTTCCATGACTTTTCCAGTGACTTCGAGGATGTCCAGTATCTTCCCAAGTTTTCAAGTACTGGATGTAACTTTTAAAGTTAAGTTTTTGACAGAAGATAACTTCCATAACTCTGGCTTCCATCACAGCTGGAAATGATGGATTGGTCCAAATTTCATTGGTCCAAGTTTCACTGGTCCAAATTTCAGGATCAGCAAAGAATTGCTGAAAATGGTGAAAGTGGATACACAGAGTTTTGGTGCCCAAAAAAGTAAACCCATTTTCCTCGGCCCATCATTGGATCATATCCGCGCAAAGCTCAAGTCGACGTTGTACATTCTGAGGTGGCTCCAACAGCACTGAGCGCAAAGTCATCAACAAACAGAGAGGACTCAGAACCCTGGTTTACAGAACTGGCAATCTCATGAATTTTGATACTGAAGAGAGCAGGAGAAAAAAAATCTCCCTTGCGATACACCCAACTCCTGCTAATGGATGTCAGACAGCATGGTGGCAAACACGTACGTAGACCTGCCAATCAGCCAGAAAGTTTTAAATAAAAATAGGAACATGATTTCAAAAACCTAGGTCATGAAGATCCATAAGAATTCCATATTTCTAGATTGAAAAAAAATGGCAGCCACATGTTGATTGTTAGTGAAGGCGTTGCGTTGGTCAACAACAGAATGATACTTTCAGAAACTGCATTGTTCTTTGGCTAAAAAGGCCATCATTTTCCAGCTTCTACATCCGATGTCAGGTGGTCGACCATCTTTTCCATTAGTGTGTATAGGTAGCTAGTCACAGCTACTGAACGATCATTTGAAAGGTTGGTCAGGTGTGTTCCGGGCTTAGGAATAGGAATGGTCAGGAGATCTTGGGAAGAGGAATTCCTGAATAGTGAAAGGCCCAGGACAAGAGGCTGCATCACAAAAGCCCTATTTTCCTCCCCTTTTTCTTCTTTCTGTTTATTTCATATCACTGCCCCTTCCAAACAGAGAGTCAATGAGATAGCGATACGATGAGGTACGAAGAAATTATTTGCAGTTAACTCACCACCCGTCTGAAAAATTGTAGTCAGATTACCTTCTTTCCAAAAACAAAATCACATATACTCACAAACAGTTTACCTTTAACCACTGCAGTTTGCTATGAGTGTATATTCTTGTGTTGATTGTGTTCATAACCTCACAAATGTAGTTTGCTATGAGTGTATGTTTTCATGTTGATTGTGTTCATAACCTCACCACTGTAGTTTGCTATGAGTGCTTGTTTTTGTGTTGATTGCGTTTATAACTTTACCAATGTAGTTTGCTATGAGTGTATGTTCTTGTGTTGATTGTGTTCATAACTTTACCAATGCAGTTTGCTATGAGTGCATGTTTTTGTGTTGATTGTGTTCATAACTTCACCAATGCAGTTTGCTATGAGTGTATGTTTTTGCACTGATTGTGTTTATAACTTCACCGTTGTAGTTTGCTATGAGTGTATGTTTTTGTGTTGATTGTGTTTATAACTTCACCAGTGTATGAATAAAGATGCCCAGACTTTTAGTTGCCTGGACAGGCAAGACTGTTCAGAGTTCTAACTGTAATCTTCCTGGACGTCCATCATAAAGTGAGTAGAAAAGGGAGGAAAGCAGACAGACGACTGTTCATCACACCTGTCGTTTGTTTACAAGGCAGGGCAGAGGGCCGTCCATTGCTCAGGTGAAGTCTGGACTGTTGATCTGCTGAGAAAATTGCATACACACACACACACACATGCATGCACGCACCCACATGCACACACTTGTTAAAGATGGTATATACTACCATAAGATCTACACCCTCCTTAACATTACACATTCCTACTGCTAAAATCACTGGGGGTTTTTCCCATAAACATTTCCCACTTACATTTTCTTTTCAAATCCTGTGGATCAGGGTACAGGTGGGGTGTGAGGAGAGAGGCAGGTGGAGGAGGACGGTACAGAGGGCAGGTGGAGGAGGACGGTACAGAGGGCTGGGGGGAGAGCCCAAACCAATAAAGCCAGACAGGAAAAAAAGAGGACTCAGGGGAAAAAGTAGCATCACACTGACACCTTCACATTCCCAGCCACACCAATCCTGCTAGTGCAGCCCACCCTGGCAACACATACGCCAGGCAGCTCTCTAGCTTTCCACCACCTCAACTACCAACGGGGGGACCCTGGCTGTCTAGCATAGGGGATAGTGGTTTGCTATGAACACCAACAGAAAAAACATACAGGCAATGTGTTCTGGGAACCTATTCCATTGTTGCTATGAACACCAACAGAAAACACATACAGGCAATGTGTTCTGGGAACCTATTCCATTGTTGCTATGAACACCAACAGGAAAATCATATAGGCAATGTGTTCTGGGAACCTATTCCATTGTTGCTATGAACACCAACAGGAAAATCATAACAGGCAATGTGTTCTGGGAACCTATTCCATTGTTGCTATGAACACCAACAGGAAAATCATACAGGCAATGTGTTCTGGGAACCTATTCCATTGTTGCTATGAACACCAACAGAAAACCATACAGGCAATATGTTCTGGGAACCTATTCCATTGTTGCTATGAACACCAACAGGAAAATCACACAGGCAATGTGTTCTGGGAACCTATTCCATTGTTGCTATGAACACAACAGAAAACCATACAGGCAATGTGTTCTGGGAACCTATTCCATTGTTGCTATGAACACAACAGAAAACCATACAGGCAATGTGTTCTAGGAACCTATTCCATTGTAGCTATGAACACAACAGAAAACCATACAGGCAATGTGTTCTGGGAACCTATTCCATTGTAGCTATGAACACAACAGAAAACCATACAGGCAATGTGTTCTGGGAACCTATTCCATTGTAGCTATGAACACAACAGAAAACCATACAGGCAATGTGTTCTGGGAACCTATTCCATTGTAGCTATGAACACAACAGAAAACCATACAGGCAATGTGTTCTGGGAACCTATTCCATTGTAGCTATGAACACAACAGAAAACCATACAGGCAATGTGTTCTGGGAACCTATTCCATTGTAGCTATGAACACAACAGAAAACCATACAGGCAATGTGTTCTGGGAACCTATTCCATTTTGGGATAGAGGAAGGGAAGAGTTTACGACCACAGACGATGGAACTGGATATACTTGACTAAAACATTTCACACACACACACAAACACACACATACATGCACACACATATACACACACACACACATACATGCAGAAACACACACACAAACATACATACACACACACACACGCACACACACACGCACACACACTACACACACACACACACACACACACACTACACACACACACACACACACACACACACACACACTACACACACACACACACACACACACACACACACAGAGGAGTGACAGGACCAGCACAGGTCTCAATCCTCCCACCTGAACGTCCAGCTTTGCCTGCAGGGGTTGCACCACTTCTCGCTGCGGTGGCGCCCCGCTTGCTCTCCCCATCTCCTGCACGGGACTGCAAGAAAAAAAACAACATTAAACATGCTACCCTTTCCAGTTAAACATCCCCCCCCCCCCCCACCTTCAATATATATGATCAAACTCAACCAACAATTGGGGGGACAGAATAGCTCAGTGGTAGAGCGCAGGACTCATAATCTTGGAGATCCTGCGGTTGCTGGTTCGAATCTCCACTGGGTCGTTTCGGTACAGGGGGATTTTTCCCTTGGCGTTAACATTGGTTCCGACTCCATTTCCCATACAGTCCTTCGAATGAGACTATAAACAGAGGTTCCGCGTGTGAACGTACGCATAACGTCTTGCACACATGTAAAATCCCATCACCCACTTTCGGAACAGAAGGCCAGTTTGGCCGTTGGATGACATGTTGTAAAGCATGCACCTTCCCCGAAGCTGGAGAGTGGCTGCCTTAATGGCAGGATAATAAACGGTCATACACACCAAACTCCACTCCCTTTGTTGGGTAGATGGGATTAATCCTTGCCTGTCTATACAGGGAGTGTCAGCAGGAGTATCAGCGAATAAGGAGACCTATAATAAAGTATATTGCACTGACATTTTTTCAAGTTTCTAAGCAAACAGAGCACTCTGACCATTGTCACAACTGTGAAAAAAAAAAATTCCACTTACAGCTCATCCCCCCCCCCCCCCCCCCCCCTTCTTCTCCCCAGATAAACAAGGAAATATTTCAAAGTTTAGTACAGGCAAGACCGGCACAAAATTTCCAGGAAAACGGCCCACCTCATAGCACAAGATACAAACACCAAGCACAAGACACTACACCAGAAAACAAATCCTGTAATAAAAATAGAGATTTGTTCATCTTGTTTCATATTTTTGCCACATGCATGTGCAGACACACACATGTCCACCCAAAGCAGAGGCCATTCACAGAAAACAATTTTTTTTCATTTCTCCCCATTCCTTCCACAGATCGGACAAATCCTCCACGCCCACACGCACCTTGGAAGGCCCTGATGATGCCGACCCTTTGGTGCGTGGGTCCTCCAGGCGGGACCTGGGGTGTGAGGATTCCGCCGCCTTGGTCGTCGTCTGCCTGTGGCCGCTCTCCTCCTCCTGAGAGATGCAAAGCTGGGAGATCAGCAACAAGAGGAGATGTGGTGACTGAGACACTTCATCATTCAACTCTGCTAGCAGCAGGTGATGGTGAATCATATGGTGAAGTTACACCTACAGTTGTTTGCCCTTGGTATAAGGTTTACCACAATATCTTTTTTACCCACAAGATGCTCCGCAGCAAAGTGGGCACAGTCTGATTGTTTTGTCAGTTCCACGTGTTCATAAATATCAGAGCTATAGGCAGAATTGTAACAAAGGAAAAGGCATTGCAGAACCTTTAAAATCACATTGTGAATTTTAAGCCTTTCGATCCTTTACATGCACACAAAGACATGTCAGTGTGCTTGTAAAGTATATACATGCACTGTGCACATAACTCGCACACATACATACCAAACACATGCACACACACTCAGACACACAAGCACATACATACATGTACGTACGTACACACCCACACACACTCTCTCTCTCTCTCAGGCTGGAGAAAACTGATTATAAAAATCTGAAAACAACGCCAGGGTCCCAGGGTCTTGAAAGCCCCCGTGGGGCCTGGTAGTCAACACCCTGTTGGGAGGATTCAGGGCGCAAAGCGCCCCCCCCCCCCCTTACCCCTCTGAGCAGTTTTAAGACATGATAAGCAAATTACTATGCAGCATACAAAGAAACTAAAAGAAAATAACCACGCACACACACACACACAAGTATACATATGCACACACACACACAAACACAATTTAATTTTGATAAATTTCTTATTACAGACCAGCCGCCGTGGCGAAGTGGTTAGCGTCGCGGACTCCCGGCTGGGAGGTCGTGGGTTCGAATCCCATCAGAGGCATGTGGGTTTTTTCTGCCCCGACCGGCTCCTACCCAGAGTTGAGTTTGCTGCGGACTCAGTTGGGAAGACTGGGACCATACAGTCGAGTTTCATCCACTTAATGGATGCGTTTCTGAGAGTGTTGCTCAAATTTCCTGATCAACACTGCAGGTGCCTGTATCTCTCGGGCCTGGTTGACGCCAGGATATATTATGAAAGGAAGCGTAGAGTACAGCCCTGTCATGTAGTCTCAGACCGAAATGGAAATCCGTAGCATCATCTTAATCATCCTCATTCCCATTGATCAGCATTAAAAAAAAAAAAAAAAAAAAGTCTCAAATTCTGTGGCCCTTCATGCCCTGCTCTCATGGTGACCTCAATTTCGATGTGGTCTCCACGTCTGTGGCCTTGGTTTGCTTCCGTAGGGGTCACCGGTATCGGCGAGTCCATGGGGGCTGTCGTTGGACGGACGTGGTGGCGCCCTCCGGAGGGAGAGCTCACTCACGCCGCTCCGCGACTAAGCAATTATTGTCGTCAGTAGGGGGCTTAGTAGGTGGTGTCCTGCGTATGTTAGATCAGAACAGGCGTCACTGAACACCACCGAAGTGACTCGGCAGCAGTGCAGTGTCTCCTCTGGTGGGTTGCCTCTTGACGACTTGACATTGACTGCTCCCTGTGGATTGCCGGTGCCGGGGCTGCGGCGGGGCCAGCCGGGCTATGGCTGTGGTCGGGGTGTCTGAATGAGCGGAGTGGGTGCACTGCCTCTGAGGTGACGCAGAGGTTGGGACAGAAAAAAAAAAAAAAAAAAAAAAAGATGATTTAAAAAAAAAAATTATAAAAAAAATTTCTTATTACAAAAATACAAAAAAGCAGTGTTTGCCTGAACAGTCATGCATATGACTTAGTAATGAAACAGCAACATGTGTGGACACAAACATTATGTATCTTTTTCCTTGCTGTTTACAGCCAAGCTGACCCGACTGGACATCACTAACATCAGAGCTCTCACACCGTCAAATAAAATCCATGCATGTCATTCAAAAAAACAAAAAGCCCGCAGAACTTGCATCAGATCATCCAATACAGCTAGTCCACTCTGACTGCATCAGATCATCCAATACAGCTAGTCCCCTCTGACTGCAGTCCCAGAGCACCTGAAGCATCAGATGCTTCTGGCGGTGCATCTGGTCAATCATCAGATGCTTCTGGCAGTGCATCTCGTCAATCATCAGATGCTTCTGGCAGTGCATCTGGTCAATCATCAGATGCTTCTGGCAGTGCATCTGGTCAAACAGTGCTGTTAAAAACCAACGCTGACACAGCTCAGCTCTTGTGAACAATGCAACGCTGACACAGCTCAGCTCTTGTGAACAATGCAACGCTGACACAGCTCAGCTCTTGTGAACAATGCAACGCTGACACAGCTCAGCTCTTGTGAACAATGCAACGCTGACACAGCTCAGCTCTTGTGAACAATGCAACGCTGACACAGCTCAGCTCTTGTGAACAAAGCAACGCTGACACAGCTCAGCTCTTGTGAACAATGCAACGCTGACACAGCTCAGCTCTTGTGAACAATGCAACGCTGACACAGCTCAGCTCTTGTGAACAATGCAACGCTGACACAGCTCAGCTCTTGTGAACAATGCAACGCTGACACAGCTCAGCTCTTGTGAACAATGCAACGCTGACACAGCTCAGCTCTTGTGAACAATGCAACGCTGACACAGCTCAGCTCTTGTGAACAATGCAACGCTGACACAGCTCAGCTCTTGTGAACAATGCAACGCTGACACAGCTCAGCTCTTGTGAACAATGCAACGCTGACACAGCTCAGCTCTTGTGAACAATGCAACGCTGACACAGCTCAGCTCTTGTGAACAATGCAACGCTGACACAGCTCAGCTCTTGTGAACAATGCAACGCTGACACAGCTCAGCTCTTGTGAACAATGCAACGCTGACACAGCTCAGCTCTTGTGAACAATGCAACGCTGACACAGCTCAGCTCTTGTGAACAATGCAACGCTGACACAGCTCAGCTCTTGTGAACAATGCAACGCTGACACAGCTCAGCTCTTGTGAACAATGCAACGCTGACACAGCTCAGCTCTTGTGAACAATGCAACGCTGACACAGCTCAGCTCTTGTGAACAATGCAACGCTGACACAGCTCAGCTCTTTAAACAATCAACCTGACACCCAGCTCTTATGAACAACGAAACCCTGACACAGCTCAGCTCTTGTAACAATGCAACGCTGACACGCTCAGCTCTTGTGAACAATGCAACCAAGCAACAGAGTGCCATTCTGGCTTGGTCGCTCCCCCACATATGTGGTTGATAACTATCAATCAAAGGCTTGGTCACTCTCCACATTTTGGTGATAACTATCATCAAAGGTTTGGTCACTCTCCACATATGGTGAAACTACAAACAAAGGCTTGTCACTCTCCACATATGTGGTGAAAAACTATCAAAGGCTTGGTCACTCTCCAAAATATGGGCGATAACTATCAATCAAAGGTTTGGGCACTCTCCACATATAGGCGATAACTACAATCAAAGGCTTGGTCACTCTCCCAAAATTTGAGCGATAACTATCAATCAAAGGCTTGGTCACTCTCCAGATATGAGGCGATAACTATCAATAAAAGGTTTGGGTCACTCTCCACATATGAGGTAAATAACTATAAATCAAAAAGGCTTGGTCACTCTCCACATATGAGTGATAACTATCAATCAAAGGTTTGGGTCCCTCTCCACATATGAGCGATAACTATCAATCAAAGCTTGGTCACTCTCCACATATGAGGTGATAACTATCAATCAAAGCTTGGTCACTCTCCAAGTAATGAGGCGATAACTATCAATCAAAGGCTTGGTCACTCTCCACATATGAGGCGATACCTATCAATCAAAGGCTTGGTCACTCTCCACATATGAGGCGATAACTAATCAATCATAGCTTGGTCACTCTCCAAGTAGAGGCGATAACTTCAATCAAAGGCTTGGTCACTCTCCACATATGAGGCGATAACATCAATCAAAGGTTTGGTCACTCTCCACATATGAGGCGATAACTATCAATCAAAGGCCTGTTCATCTCCACATATGAGCGAAACTATCAGTCAAAGGCTTGGTCACTCTCCACATATGAGGCGATAACTATCAATCAAAGGCCTGTTCACTCTCCACAGATGAGGCAAAACTATAAATCAAAGGCCTGTTCACTTCCACATATAGGCGATAAACTATCAATCAAAGGCTTGGTCACTCTCCACATATGAGCGATAACTATCAATCAAAGGCCGTTCACTCCCACATATGAGGCGATAACTATAAATCAAAGCTTGGTCACTTCTCCACATATGAGGCGATAACTACAATCAAAGGCCTGTTCACTCTCCACGTATGGGGCGATAACTATCAATAAAAGGGCCTGTTCACTCTCCACATATGAGGCGATAACTATCAGTAAAAGGGCTTGGTCACTCTCCACATATGAGGCGATAACTATCAATAAAAGGGCCTGGCACTCTCCACATATGAGGCGATAACTATCAATCAAAGGCTTGGCACTCCCACATATGGGGCGATAACTACAATCAAAGGGCTTGGTCGCTCTCCCACATATGAGGCGATAACTATCAATCAAAGGCTTGGTCTCTCCACAATGAGGTGATAACTATCAATCAAAGCTTGTCACTCTCCACATATGGGGCATAACTATCAATCAAAGGCTTGGTCGCTCTCCACATATGAGGTGATAACTATCAATCAAAGCTTGGTCACCCCTCCACATATGTGGTGATAACTATCAATCAAAGGTTTGGTCGCTCTCCACAAAATAGGTGATAACTATCAATCAAAGGCTTGGTCACTCTCCACATATCAGGTGATAACTATCAATCAAAGGTTTGGGTCGCTCTCCCACATATGAGGTGATAACTATCATAAAAGGGCCTGTTCACTCTCCACATATGAGGTGATAAACAAATCAATAAAAGGCTTGTCACTCTCCACATATAGGTGATAACTATCAATCAAAGCTTGCACTCTCCACATAGGGGGCGATAACAATCAATAAAAGGGCTTGGTCACTCTCCACATAAAAGCGATAACTATCAATCAAAGCTTGGTCACTCGGGCACATATGAGGCGATAACTATCAATAAAAGGCCTTTCACCTCCCACATATGAGGCGATAACTATAAAACAAAGGCTTGGTCACTCTCCACAAATGGGGCGAAAAACTATCAATCAAAGGTTTGGGTCGCTCTCCAGATATGAGGCGATAACTATCAATAAAAGGGCTTGGTCCCCTCTCCACATATGAGGTGATAACTATCAATAAAAGGCTTGTTCACTCTCCACATATGAGGTGATAACTATCAATCAAAGCTTGGTCACTCTCCACAATGAGGGGGTAACTATCAATCAAAGGCTTGGCACTCTCCACATATGAGGCGATAACATCAATCAAAGGTTTGGGTCACTCTCCACATATGAGCGATAACTATAAATCAAAGACCTGTTCACTCTCCCACATATGAGGCGATAACTATCAATCAAAGGTTTGGGTCACTCTCCACATATGAGGTGATAATATCAATCAAAGGCTTGTTCACTCTCCCATAGGAGGTGATAACTATAAATCAAAGGCTTGGTCACTCTCCACATATAGGTGATAACTATCAATCAAAGGCTTGGTCACTCCCACATATGAGGTGATAACTATCAATCAAAGGCTTGGTCACTCTCCACATATGAGGCGATAACTATCAACCAAAGGCTTGGTCACTCTCCACATATGAGGCATAACTATCAATCAAAGGCCTGTTCACCTCCACATATGAGGCGATAACTATCAATCAAAGGCCTGTTCACTCTCCACATAGAGCATAACTACAATCAAAGGCCTGTTCACTCTCCACATATGAGGCATAACTATCATCAAAGGCTTGGCACTCTCCACATATGGGGCGATAACTATCAATCAAAGGCCTGTTCACTCTCCACAGATGAGGCGATAACTACAATCAAGGCCTTTCACTTCCCACATTATGAGGCGATAACTATCAATCAAAGGCTTGGTCACTCTCCACATATGAGGCATAACTATCAATCAAAGGCCTTTCACTCTCCACATATGAGGGGGATAACTATCAATAAAAGGGCTTGGTCACTCTCCACAAAATGAGCAAATAACTATCAATCAAAGGCCTGTTCACCTCCCCACGTATGAGGCGATAACTATCAATCAAAGGGCCTGTTCACTCTCCACATAGGGGCGATAACTACAGTAAAAGGGCTTGGTCACTCTCCACATAGAGGATAACTATCAATAAAAAGGCCTGGTCACTCTCCACATATGGGCGATAACTATCAATCAAAGGCTTGGTCACTCTCCACTAGAGGCGATAACTATCAATAAAAGGGCTTGGTCGCTCTCCCACATATGGCGATAACTATCAATCAAAGGCTTGTCACTCTCCACATAGAGGTAAATATCAATCAAAGGCTTGGCACTCTCCACATATGAGGCGATAACTATCAATCAAAGGCTTGGTCGCTCTCCACATATGAGGTGATAACTATCAATCAAAGGCTTGGTCACTCTCCACATATGAGGTGAAAACTATCAATCAAAGCTTGGTCGCTCTCCACATATGGGGTGTAACTATCAATCAAAGGCTTGGTCACTCTCCACAATCAGGTGATAACTATCAATCAAAGGCTTGGTCGCTCTCCCACATATAGGTGATAACTACAATCAAAGGCCTGTTCACTCTCCACATATGAGGTATAACTATCAATAAAAGGGCTTGGTCACTCTCCCACATATGGGGTGATTAACTATCAATAAAAGGGCTTGGTCACTCTCCACATATGAGGCATAACAATCAATCAAAGGCTTGGTCACTCTCCAAAATGAGGCGATAACTATCAATAAAAGGGTTTGGGTAAACTCTCCACATAGAGGCATAACTATCAATCAAAGCTTGGTCACTCTGCACATATGAGGCGATAACTATCAATAAAGGCCTGTTCACTCCCCACATATGAGGTTGATAACTATCAATCAAAGGGCTTGGTCACTCTCCACATATGAAGGCGATAACATCAATCAAAGGCTTGGTCGCTCTCCACATATGGGGCAATAACTATCAATCAAAGGCTTGTCACTCCCACATATGAGGCGATAACTATAAATTTCAAAGGCCTTTTCACCTCCCCCCAAATATGAGGCGATAACTATCAATCAAAGGCTTGGTCAATCCCCCAAAATAGAGGCATAACTATCAATCAAAGGCTTGTCCCTCTCCACATATGAGGTGATAACTATAAATCGAAGGCCTGTTCACTCTCCCACATATGAGGCGAAACTATCAGTCAATGGCTTGGTCACTCTCCACATAGAGCGATAACTATCAATCAAAGGCCTGTTCACTCTCCACATATGAGGCGATAACTATAAATCAAAGGCCTGTTCACTCTCCACATATGAGGCGATAACTATCAGTCAAAGGCTTGGTCACTCTCCATATATGAGGCGATAACTATCAATAAAAGGCTTGGTCACTCTCCACATATGAGGTATAACTATAAATCAAAGGCTTGGTCACTCCCACATATGAGGCGATAACATCAATCAAAGGCTTGGTCATCTCCACATATGAGGCGAACAACTATCATCAAAGGCTTGGTCGCTCTCCACAATATGGGGCGATAACTATCAATCAAAGGCTTGGCACTCTCCACATATGGGGCATAACTATCAATCAAAGGTTTGGGTCCTCTCCACATATGAGGTGATAACTAATCAATCAAAACTGTTCACTTTCCAAATATAGGCGATAACTACAATCAAAACTGTTCACTTTCCAAATATGAGGCGACAACTATCAATCAAAACTGTTCACTTCCAAATATGGGGCGATAACTATAAATCAAAACTGTCACTTCCAAAATTATGAGGATAACATCATCAAAACGTTCACTTTCCAATATGAGCGACAACTACAATCAAAACTGTTCACTTTCCAAATATGAGTCGATAACTATCAATCAAAATTGTTCACATTCCAAATATAAAGGCGATAACTATCAATCAAAACTGTTCACTCCAAATATGAGGCGATAACTATAATAAAAAACTGCTCACTTTTACCTGTAGCCCACTCCCATCTCCAAGTGACAATGAGCCTCAAAAATGTCCACCCTGATATATATAGCAAGACCGTGCCCCCCCCCCCCCCCCCCCCCCCCCCCGCAAGGACAAAGTCTGGTCAAAATGCACACCACAAAATAGCTGAACAAATCACCTTCACCTTCATTTTTCCCGCCACTAAACTGGTTTGATTAATGTGTTCAGAGCGCCATGACACACCATTAACATTTATGAGTGACACTGCCTTTAACGTTGCATCACAGAAACCGGGACTGGAAGACCGGGATGTGTAAGGGACTCAGGTGACTTGGGTTTAAAATTTTTCTTCTTTTCAACTGATTTATTTCTCTCCATGTTTGCTCTCCCCAGAAAGTCAGGGGGTACCTCAGAAAGTCAGTAGGTACCTCAGAAAGTCAGTGGGTACCTCAGAAAGTCAGAGGTACCTCAAAAGTCAGTAGGTACCTCAGAAAGTCAGTGGGTACCTCAGAAATCCATGTTTTTTCTCCACCTGACTTACACCCACCTACCAAACACACAAACGTATTCCAAAATAAGAACAAACTGTAAAACTTCACTGAACTATTATACAAAAAATAACCACAAAAAAAACCACCTCATTAATACATGATAAATATTCACCACTTTGGCTTCACAAGGGGAGTATTGTGCATGTTTATGTCTGTATTTTTTTTGTCGCTGAGGAAGGCATTTTGCCGAAAATTTCTTGTCCTGTTTTGTGTCGTGCATTAAATCGTCGTTACTTCACACTTTGTTTTGTGTGCTCTTCTGCTTTTTTGTCGTGTTTCAGTAACGCCGCAGTTTGTTTCATTTTCCGTTGCTACATGATAAATAACCAAATGGCTCAGGCTCACAAACAAGCATGTGGAGTGTGTGAAAAGAAGTCAGCATACACCATTTTACAAAATGAAAGCAGTCCCAAGGAAAACATCAGCACTTCAACATCAACACCCAAAAACAGACAGAAGAAGATCACAAGAAGGACACAAAATAGGCAGAAATGGATCCACACACTTCAAAATCAAACTTAATCACGTCAACTGTAGTAGACCACTGTCACAAAGAGCACAACATCAAATCAGCCGCCCCACCTCAACAAAACAAGAAAAAGTTGTAAATCTTAAAGCAAAGAAAGACGAAGAGAAATTATTTCTAAAGAATACAGAAAAAGATCTCTTTTTCAAACAATAAATCAGTAATCAAATACATTACTGAATGGTCAAGCAATCTTACCCACTGCCCTGATTCTGGCAGAAGTTCTGTACCTGTCAACCAGGTTCATTTCAGATGACCAAAAGTGTACAAACATCCACCAGGCCCACCCTAGACGAGGTCAATTCTTTACATGTCAACAAGGTTACATCAGAAGGGCCAGTTGCATTTACATGTCAAGGTTACATCAGAAGGGCCAGTTTCATTTACATGTCAACCAGGTTACACCAGAAGGGCCAGTTTCATTTACATGTCAACAAGGTTATATCAAAAGGGCCAGTTTCATTTACATGTCAAGGTTACATCAGAATGGCCAGTTTCATTTACATGTCAACCAGGTTACACCAGAAGGGCCAGTTTCATTTACATGTCAACAAGGTTATATCAGAAGGGCCAGTTTCATTTACATGTCAAGGTTACATCAGAAGGGCCAGTTTCATTTACATGTCAACCAGGTTACACCAGAAGGGCCAGTTTCATTTACATGTCAACAAGGTTATATCAAAAGGGCCAGTTTCATTTACATGTCAAGGTTACATCAGAAGGGCCAGTTTCATTTACATGTCAACCAGGTTACACCAGAAGGGCCATTTTCATTTACATGTCAACCAGGTTATATCAGAAGGGCCAGTTTCATTTACATGTCAACCAGGTTACATCAGAAGGGCCAGTTTCATTTACATGTCAACAAGGTTATATCAGAAGGGCCAGTTTCATTTACATGTCAACCAGGTTACACCAGAAGGGCCAGTTTCATTTACATGTCAACCAGGTTACATCAGAAGGGCCATTTTCATTTACATGTCAACAAGGTTATATCAGAAGGGCCAGTTTCATTTACATGTCAACAGGGTTACATCAGAAGGGCCAGTTTCATTTACATGTCAAGGTTACATCAGAAGGGCCAGTTTCATTTACATGTCAACCAGGTTACACCAGAAGGGCCAGTTTCATTTACATGTCAACCAGGTTACACCAGAAGGGCCAGTTTCATTTACATGTCAACCAGGTTACACCAGAAGGGCCAGTTTCATTTACATGTCAACCAGGTTACACCAGAAGGGCCAGTTTCATTTACATGTCAACCAGGTTACACCAGAAGGGCCACTTTCATTTACATGTCAACAGGGTTATATCAGAAGGGCCAGTTTCATTTACACGTCAGCCTGGCTCTTTGAATCTTTCCAGATGGGCCAGTTTGATTCACTTGTCAACCCGACTTGTTCCACACAGGCAACTTGATTTACATGTCAACCCAGCAAACTCAAAGGAGCCACTTTTGCTAACGTGCTGACCAGGCTCATACCACATGAACCAGTGTCACTCACATGTCAACCAGGCTGGTCAATTTCAATGACACATCAACCCAGCTTATCTTCACATTAGCCCACTTCATTTACATGTCAACCAAGCTCATTCAAAGGAGCCACTTTCAATAATGTGTTGACCTGGCTCCTACCACATGAACCAGCTTCACTTACATGTCAACCAGGTTCAATCAGTAAAGGTCAATTTCAATTACACATCAACTCAGCTTACTTTCACACTAGTCCATTTCACTTAATTGTCAACCAGGTTCAATCAGTATAGGTCAATTTCAATTTCACATCAACTCAGCTTACTTTCACATTAGTCCATGTCACTTACATGTCAACCAGGCTCAATCAATGTAGGTCAATTTCAATTTCACATCAACTCAGCTTACTTTCACATTAGTCCATGTCACTTACATGTCAACCAGGCTCAATCAATGTAGGTCAATTTCAATTTCACATCAACTCAGCTTACTTTCACATTAGTCCATGTCACTTACATGTCAACCAGGCTCAATCAATGTAGGTCAATTTCAATTTCACATCAACTCAGCTTACTTTCACACTAGTCCATGTCACTTACATGTCAACCAGGTTCAATCAGTATAGGTCAATTTCAATTTCACATCAACTCAGCTTACTTTCACATTAGTCCATGTCACTTACATGTCAACCAGGCTCAATCAGTATAGGTCAATTTCAATTACACATCAACTCAGCTTACTTTCACATTAGTCCATGTCACTTACATGTCAACCAGGTTCAATCAGTATAGGTCAATTTCAATTACACATCAACTCAGCTTACTTTCACATTAGTCCATGTCACTTACATGTCAACCAGGTTCAATCAGTATAGGTCAATTTCAATTACACATCAACTCAGCTTACTTTCACATTAGTCCATGTCACTTACATGTCAACCAGGCTCAATCAGTATAGGTCAATTTCAATTTCACATCAACTCAGCTTACTTTCACACTAGTCCATTTCACTTACATGTCAACCAGGCTCAATCAGTAAAGGTCAATTTCAATTACACATCAACTCAGCTTACTTTCACATTAGTCCATTTCACTTACATGTCAACCATGCTCAATCAGTAAAGGTCAATTTCAATTTCACATCAACTCAGCTTACTTTCACATTAGTCCATGTCACTTACATGTCAACCAGGCTCAATCAGTAAAGGTCAATTTCAATTTCACATCAACTCAGCTTACTTTCACATTAGTCCACATCATTCACACGTCAACCAGGCTCATTCCAGATGGGCTGATGTCACACAGAGAGAAATCAAAGCCTCATCTTCCAATGGATCAACTGCACCCACAGGTGAAACTCACTCTGATCCACGAACAGGTCAAAGCCTCATCTTCCAATGGATCAACTGCACCCACAGGTGAAACTCACTCTGATCCACGGACAGGTCAAAGCCTCATCTTCCAATGGATCAACTGCACCCACAGGTGAAACTCACTCTGATCCACGGACAGGTCAAAGCCTCATCTTCCAATGGATCAACTGCACCCACAGGTGAAACTCACTCTGATCCACGGACAGGTCAAAGCCTCATCTTCCAATGGATCAACTGCACCCACAGGTGAAACTCACTCTGATCCACAGACAGGTCAAAGCCTCATCTTCCAATGGATCAACTGCACCCACAGGTGAAACTCACTCTGATCCACGGACAGGTCAAAGCCTCATCTTCCAATGGATCAACTGCACCCACAGGTGAAACTCACTCTGATCCACAGACAGGTCAAAGCCTCATCTTCCAATGGATCAACTGCACCCACAGGTGAAACTCACTCTGATCCACGGACAGGTCAAAGCCTCATCTTCCAATGGATCAACTGCACCCACAGGTGAAACTCACTCTGATCCACGGACAGGTATACTTTATGAATCATCCTAGTTCACTGAACCCTGGACCAAAGCCCTGGATTCACTGACCATTCTCATTCCGTAGCCCTGGATTCACTGACCATTCTCATTCCGTAGCCCTGGATTCACTGACCATTCTCATTCCGTAGCCCTGGATTCACTGACCATTCTCATTCCGTAGCCCTGGATTCACTGACCATTCTCATTCCGTAGCCCTGGATTCACTGACCATTCTCATTCCGTAGCCCTGGATTCACTGACCATTCTCATTCCGTAGCCCTGGATTCACTGACCATTCTCATTCCGTACTGACCGTCTCTGTTATTTGTTCTAGTTCAAACCACAAGTCTGTAAAAGTTTTCACCACACAGACAACTTTCCTCACATACTGATCATCCACATCACAACTGGCCTGTTGGCAAAAGGCTTACCACCTCAGAAACGCACTCTGCTATGTCCAAATTAATCGAGCATACATTCAGTCTCACACACGCTTACAAGCCACACACGAACATGTGCATGCATACGAACGCATGCATGCACAATCGCTCAAGTGTACACGAGTGTTTCATCACGCCTGTTGTCAGAACCAGTCATTCTCGATTCTTTTAGAACTCAACATTAGGGAAGGAGAAAAGAAAAGAAAAGCAAAGATAGAAATGAGAAATCAAAATTCACCGAAAACACAAAGGGGAAAAACAACAAAATGAAAACACTAGGAGAAAGAAGTGCCATCAGTGCCCATCTACAGTGAGGACCACGACCACGACCACGAGCACACACCATCACCAGACAACAGCCAAAAGACCTACTGTACATCCAAATGCCCTGCGAGAGTTTTTGGGAGTGGACGTCTGAATGAGAGAAAACACACAATACCATCTTAGCTTTCACTGGGAGGATACCATTCTGTGCAGAAATGTGAACATATGAATAACTAGTAGATGCGTACATATGTTCTGAATGTCTCTCTCTCTCTCTCTCTCTCTCTCTCTCTCTCACACACACACACACACACACACACACACACACACACACACACACACACACACACACACATTTTGTACATTTACAATGAACGTTGGAAGCAATACAAAACAAAACACAGAGAGAGAGAGAGAGAGAGAGAGAGAGAGAGAGAGAGAGAGAGAGAGAGAGGTGACAAATGTCAATGATTTTCTGTAGTTAACTACAAACATTTTGTAGGATACAGGAATATATTTTTTTTTAATTTCTTTTTTGTTCTCATTTTACACATGATAAAAACACACATGACATTTATTTGCTTTTTGCATCTTTCCAGTGTAGAAAATTATAAGAAAGAGACACACAAACATTAAACATTGTGTACTTATCAAGGTGACAAGACCTTCCAACTACATGATGCAGATTCTGTAATGGAATCTTCCTAAATTTTCTGAAATTCACAGACGTAAAAAGGATACCTCATAAACATTCATATCTAATATCTGTGCTCTCATTTTCTCAATGATTTTGTGTGTGTGTGTGTGTGTGTGTGTGTGTGTGTGTGTGTGTGTGTGTGTGTGTGTGTGTGTGTGTGTGTGTGTGTGTGAGGTAGTATGGCCAATGCCAATACATGTAATAATAAATGGAGCCCTCAACAGCAAAGAGAAAATGGTACAATTCACTCAACTTTCTGGAAGCTGCTGAACTAGAGTATATTTCTGAACAAAGCCCATATGTCAATCAGTATATATCTGAACAAAGCCCATATGTCAATCAGTATATATCTGAATAAAGCCCACATGTCAATAAGTATATCTCTGAATAAAGCCCACATGTCAATAAGTATATCTCTGAATAAAGCCCACATGTCAATAAGTATATCTCTGAATAAAGCCCACATGTCAATAAGTATATCTCTGAATAAAGCCCACATGTCAATAAGTATATCTCTGAATAAAGCCCATATATCAATAAGTAATGTGGGGGAACACATTTAAGGAACTTCCAACTCACAGCATAAACATGTCCGTCTGAACCAACCCACCAAGGAAAACTGGGTCCATTCATAGCTGTACCTGGTTCTCTCATCATCATCATGATCATCACTCCTATCGTCATCACTCCTATCATCATCGCTCCTATCATCATCGCTCCTATCATCATCGCTGCCCTGTGCAGGGCTGTACATGAACGAAGAAGGGTACCCACTGCACAGCGACTTACAGGTGTCATGGACGCTTTGCTGCGTGGAACGTTGGAAGCAGCGGCACTGGATCCTCCTCGTGCTGAGCCGTCTCCAGAGGGTGTGCCGCCGGTGCCAGATGCTTTGGAGATTGTTCTGCACACATGGGGTCAAGGCTAGTCAACTGCTCGAACCTTTTCTTTTCTTTTTTTTTTTTATTAGTCTGGCTGAACCTTAGGAATTTACACAATTTATCCACAAACGGGGAAACTGAAAGGCTGGAATTTCCAGACAAAGCTATGTGAACTGAAATACATGTGTAAAAACTCAAAGGACATTTAACACTGGAATTAACACAAGGGCTGTGGAAATGACTAAACATTCAGAATTCACATACAGGCTCTGAAATGCACTGAAGGCTTGTCATTCATACGGTTTGTAAAACTGAGTGAATGTTTGGAATTTACTTACAGGCTGTGAAAACTAGTGGATGTTAATGTTGAAACTGGAGGAGAGCTTTGTCCACTAATGGAAAGAAAAACAACATCATGATATCAGCCACCATTACACACAAATTGATGTATTCACAAGGCATAATAAGATTGATGTCTTCTTTCACATAACAGGGTAGGCCAATCAATAACTATAGTTAAACACGCTGAACTGCACCATAAGAAAAGCTTCAGAAGCATTGACCCAATTCAATCAAATCTGGCAGAAGACGAAGATTTCAATGAAAACCAAGCAGAATTTTATCAAGCAAATGTGCTGTTAACCCTTGTATACATCTGCAAAACATGGCACCTGAAAAGTACCCAAGTGAAAAAGCTTTACGCCTTGACTCTAGCTGTTGTAGAAAGATCATGGGCATAAAGCGTACTGACTTCATTACCAAAGGGAAGTCAGAATGCTCTCAAAACAAACTGCACTAATCTCCATCACAGGTAAAACACACCTGAAACGGCTGTGCCCTGGAGCTCGTCTTCCCCCTCACAACTGGCAAAGCCATGCACTTAGATGGGGATCAGCTGGAAGAAGGAAAGTCTGTCAGGTGGCAAGCTGAGAATCAATCGCATCAGAGACTGGCAGCCAACACAGAGGCTGACGACAATGACTCCACGGGGCGTGATTACACTGGGTAGCCAACAACACCGCCGTGTCCTCGCAGCCCAGCGTTCGGTGCACTGTACGTTGTCATTCAGGAAGCAGTAACCATGACGGGCTGGCAGGGAAAGGATTCAAGCTACCAGTCATCACCATACTCTGCTCACCTGTCATCACCCTGCTCACCTGTCATCACCACACCCTGCTCACCTGTCATCACCACACCCTGCTCACCTGTCATCACCATACCCTGCTCACCTGTCATCACCACACCCTGCTCATCACCACACCCTGCTCACCTGTCATCACCATACCCTGCTCACCTGTCATCACCATACCCTACTCACCTGTCATCACCATACCCTGCTCATCACCACACCCTGCTCACCTGTCATCACCATACCCTGCTCACCTGTCATCACCATACCCTGCTCACCTGTCATCACCATACCCTGCTCATCACCACACCCTGCTCACCTGTCATCACCATACCCTGCTCATCACCATACCCTGCTCACCTGTCATCACCACACCCTGCTCACCTGTCATCGCCACACCCTGCTCACCTGTCATCGCCACACCCTGGTCATCACCATACCCTGCTCACCTGTCATCACCATACCCTGCTCACCTGTCATCACCACACCCTGCTCACCTGTCATCGCCACACCCTGCTCACCTGTCATCACCACACCCTGCTCCTGTCATCACCATACCCTGCTCACCTGTCATCACCACACCCTGCTCACCTGTCATCACCACACCCTGCTCACCTGTCATCACCACACCCTGCTCACCTGTCATCACCACACCCTGCTCACCTGTCATCGCCACACCCTGCTCATCATCATACCCTGCTCACCTGTCATCACCACACCCTGCTCCTGTCATCACCATACCCTGCTCACCTGTCATCACCATACCCTGCTCACCTGTCATCACCCTGCTCACCTGTCATCACCATACCCTGCTCACCTGCTGGACATTGGGGTGGGCACCTGGGACCGCTCGCCTCCTTTGCTACGTCGGGCCACAGACGTCTGCGAGTTCTGCTCCACGCTGCCGGCTGCTGCAGACGACACTGGGAGTCCCGACTTGGCACTGTGAGGTTTGTGCTCCGCCTCTTCCTCCTCCAGGTCTCCACTTGCACACACAAGACAGGGCACAGCCCGTTAATCCGCAGCCTGTGAGGTGCGTGTCTGTCCTGGATGAAGCTTGATATGTGTTGGTTCTTTCTGTTACAGCCTGTAACACTGTGAGGTGTGTGTATGTCCTGGATGAAGCTTGATATGTGTTGGTTCTTTCTGTTACAGCCTGTAACACTGTGAGGTGTGTGTCTGTCCTGGATGAAGCATGATATGTGTTGGTTCTTTCTGTTACAGCCTGTAACACTGTGAGGTGTATGTCTGTCCTGGATGAAGCTTGATATGTGTTGGTTCTTTCTGTTACAGCCTGTAACACTGTGAGGTGTGTGTCTGTCCTGGATAAAGCTTGATATGTGTTGGTTCTTTCTGTTACAGCCTGTAACACTGTGAGGTGTGTGTCTGTCCTGGATGAAGCTTGATATGTGTTGGTTCTTTCTGTTACAGCCTGTAACACTGTGAGGTGTGTCTGTCCTGGATGAAGCTTGACATGTGTTGGTTCTTTCTGTTACAGCCTGTAACACTGTGAGGTGTGTGTCTGTCCTGGATAAAGCTTGATATGTGTTGGTTCTTTCTGTTACAGCCAAGCTAACCATACAACAAAAAAGTCACACCCTGAAAAAGACAGGCAGATGACGGTAAAGGCAGGTAGATGACAGTAAAGACAGGCAGATGGCTGTAAAGACAGGCAGATGGCGGTAAAGACAGGCAGATGGCGGTAAAGACAGGCAGATGGCGGTTAAGACAGGCAGATGGCGGTAAAGACAGGCAGATGACAGTAAAGACAGGCAGATGACTGTTAAGACAGGTAGATGATTGTAAAGACAGACAGATAACTGTAAAGACAGGTAGATGGCTGTAACGACAGGTAGATGGCTGTAAAGACAGACAGATGGCTGTAAAGACAGGCAGATGACTGTAAAGACAGGTAGACGACAGTAAAGACAGGCAGACGACAGTAAAGACAGGCAGATGACGGTAACGACAGACAGATGACAGTAACGACAGGCAGATGACTGTAACGACAGGCAGATGACTGTAAAGACAGGTAGATGACTGTAACGACAGGTAGATGGTTGTAACGACAGGTAGATGGCTGTAAAGACAGACAGATGGCTGTAAAGACAGGCAGATGGCTGTAAAGATAGACAGATGACTGTAAAGACAGGTAGCCGACAGTAAAGACAGGTAGCCGACTGTAAAGACAGGCAGACGGCTGTAAAGACAGGCAGATGACGGTAAAGACAGGCAGATGACTGTAAAGCAGGCAGATGACTGTAAAGGCAGGCAGATGACTGTAAAGGCAGGTGGGGGCTGTAAAGACAGGTGGATGGCTGTAACGACAGGCAGATGGTTGTAACGACAGGCAGATTACTGTAAAGACAGGCAGATGACTGTAAAGACAGGCAGATGGCGGTAAAGACAGGCAGACGACAGTAAAGACAGGCAGATGACTGTAAAGACAGGTAGATGGCGGTAAAGACAGGCAGATGACCATAAAGACAGGTAGATGGCGGTAAAGACAGGCAGATGACTGTAAAGACAGGTAGATGGCGGTAAAGACAGGCAGATGACCATAAAGACAGGTAGATGGCGGTAAAGACAGGTAGATGACGGTAAAGACAGGCAGATGACTGTAAAGACAGGCAGATGACTGTAAAGACTGACAAAAAGAAGCAGTCAATAAGAGTGACAGAAAAGAGGAATCAGCTAGCACCAAAGAGCCATGTGAACTGAAAGAGTCTGTGTTCCCATGACGACACCTGGATTCAGAGCTGCAAGAAACCTAGCCCCCAGATACTCTCTTCACTGAAGACGCCAGAGTGACTCAGCAGCTGGGACATGCATCTTGACCCCCTGATACTGATTGCTCCCTGTGGACCCATGATACTAAGACTGTGACCGGACTTCTTGGATGTGGCAGTGAATGATGGATTGGCTAGTTCTTCGCTTGTGAAGATTACTGGCACGCCCTTTGATGCAGTGAATATATACATACACAAACATGGTAAAACTCTGTGCACTCACACACACAGTGCACATGCACACAAACACATACTCGCACACACACACACACACACACACAAAGTGAACATCGTCTCTCTTCTTACTCTAACGGGAGTCTGTGGGTGGAATAAACAAATATTATCATTACCCACGAAAAGTATTTCCTTTTCACTGGAAGAGCTCTGAAATAAGTTCAAACACACTCACAAAACACACTCAAATTCTAAACGCCTTTCCTATGCAAATCAATACATAAAATTAACTACTTTTTATGCAGATGACTTGTGTCATCAGTCTGCCTGCGACTGCTGATGACGGTGGGGATGCCTCGCCGAGGAGTGGTGTCCGACGCTGTGCGACGATACTGACAGTTGGGGATGCGACGTGATGAGTCTTTGGTGCCAGAGGTCGGCCCTGCATTACTCCTGTCAGACAACACACAGAACAGAGACGATGAAGACAACAATAACAGTGATGATAATCTTGATGAAAACGAGAACATATCATAATTCAGCTGTTATACTGACAGCAATAACAATCATAACAATGGAACTGGGGATCATGAACATGTATCTCCAATAGGCCCAAAGAACCCAAAAGCCCACTAGGAGGGTGGAAAGAGAGAAAGCGCAGATCTCTGCCAAACTGATGGGTCCTGACTCCGCCCTTCGACGTGCGTCCTCACCACAATTCACAGAATTCATCTTGGAACACATTCTTTCTTTCTATCAAGTGTTAAAATGGGTACTGTAGTTTTGGGGTAGTCTTGCTGAAAGCACGATGGATCTGTCCCCCAATCATCCAGTTTAGCATCAGGAATACACATCAAAATTTAACGTTGTCTTCAGACACTTCATCTTTCTTCCATGTTTCCTTAGACTTGGTTCCTTTGTTCTGGTGTGGGAAAAAGAAAACACCTTAAACCAACAAAACCAGATGAGGATGAAAGCTGGGCACAGCTCATTCTATGTTTGTAATTACAAAACAACCACACACATCACGTCAGAAAGCAGAAATGCACGTACCTGCCATGCATTCACATGAATGGACACACGAAGAGATACACAGTCCACGCGCACAAACACAGGGAATATGCACTGAGAACTATACAGGAAAGATTTGGGAGCAGGGGTAGGGGATGGGTAAAACAGTGACCTTCTACTCTGCTGTGCCGTCAGGCAAAGTAACGCAAGTGTCACCATCACAGACTGTGGCTGGGAGGGCGCAGGTTCATATCCCGGGACAACCGTAACTGCAGGATTTTTTTCAGCAGGGGTAACCCTGGGAGTAACCCTGTATGAGGAAATAGAAACGAGTGATGCGAAAGATGAGGCAGAACCCTCTCGTTGTGGTGTTCCCACTGCAGCCTCTGGCTCACCGTGGGCCTCAGCTCTCCCTTCAGAGTTCATAGCATTACCGACTGATCCCTGACTGCAGCTAATAGCACACTGTGTGCTCCCAGTCTTCCCACTACAACCCATGGCTTACTGTGTGGTCCCAGTCTTCCCACTACAACCCATGGTTTACTGTGTGGTCCCAGTCTTCCCACTAGAACCCATGGCTTACTGTGTGGTCCCAGTCTTCCCACTACAACCCATGGCTTACTGTGTGGTCCCAGTCTTCCCACTAGAACCCATGGTTTACTGTGTGGTCCCAGTCTTCCCACTACAACCCGTGGTTTACTGTGTGGTCCCAGTCTTCCCACTAGAACCCATGGTTTACTGTGTGGTCCCAGTCTTCCCACTACAACCCGTGGTTTACTGTGTGGTCCCAGTCTTCCCACTAGAACCCATGGTTTACTGTGTGGTCCCAGTCTTCCCACTACAACCTGTGGCTTATTGTGTGGTCCCAGTCTTCCCACTAGAACCCGTGGTTTACTGTGTGGTCCCAGTCTTCCCACTACAACCCGTGGTTTACTGTGTGGTCCCAGTCTTCCCACTAGAACCCATGGTTTACTGTGTGGTCCCAGTCTTCCCACTAGAACCAGTGGTTTACTGTGTGGTCCAAGTCTTCCCACTACAACCCATGGTTTACTGTGTGGTCCCAGTCTTCCCACTAGAACCCATGGTTTACTGTGTGGTCCCAGTCTTCCCACCAGAACCCATGGCTTACTGTGTGGTCCCAGTCTTCCCACTAGAACCCATGGTTTACTGTGTGGTCCCAGTCTTCCCAAATGAACCCATGGCTTACTGTGTGGTCCCAGTCTTCCCACAAGAACCCGTGGTTTACTGTGTGGTCCCAGTCTTCCCACTACAACCCGTGGTATACTGTGTGGCCCCAGTCTTCCCAAATGAACCCATGGCTTACTGTGTGGTCCCAGTCTTCCCACTAGAACCCATGGTTTACTGTGTGGTCCCAGTCTTCCCACTACAACCCGTGGTTTACTGTGTGGTCCCAGTCTTCCCAAATGAACCCATGGCTTACTGTGTGGTTCCAGTCTTCCCACTACAACCCATGGTTTACTGTGTGGTCCCAGTCTTCCCACTACAACCCGTGGTATACTGTGTGGTCCCAGTCTTCCCACTACAACCCGTGGTTTACTGTGTGGTCCCAGTCTTCCCACTACAACCCATGGCTTACTGTGTGGTCCCAGTCTTCCCACTAGAACCCATGGTTTACTGTGTGGTCCCAGTCTTCCACTACAACCCGTGGTTTACTGTGTGGTCCCAGTCTTCCCACCAGAACCCATGGCTTACTGTGTGGTCCCAGTCTTCCCACTACAACCCGTGGTTTACTGTGTGGTCCCAGTCTTCCCACTAGAACCCATGGTTTACTGTGTGGTCCCAGTCTTCCCACTAGAACCCATGGTTTACTGTGTGGTCCCAGTCTTCCCACTACAACCCGTGGTTTACTGTGTGGTCCCAGTCTTCCCACCAGAACCCGTGGTTTACTGTGTGGTCCCAGTCTTCCCATTACAACCCAGGGTTTACTGTGTGGTCCCAGTTTTCCCACTACAACCCATGGCTTACTGTGTGGTCCCAGTCTTCCCACTACAGCCCATGGTTTACTGTGTGGTCCCAGTCTTCCCAAATGAACCCATGGCTTACTGTGTGGTCCCAGTCTTCCCACTACAACCCGTGGTTTACTGTGTGGCCCCAGTTTTCCCACTACAACCCATGGCTTACTGTGTGGTCCCAGTCTTCCCACTAGAACCCATGGTTTACTGTGTGGTCCCAGTCTTCCCACTACAACCCATGGTTTACTGTGTGGTCCCAGTCTTCCCACCAGAACCCATGGCTTACTGTGTGGTCCCAGTCTTCCCACTACAACCCATGGTTTACTGTGTGGTCCCAGTCTTCCCACTACAACCCATGGCTTACTGTGTGGTCCCAGTCTTCCAACTACAACCCATGGTTTACTGTGTGGTCCCAGTCTTCCCAAATGAACCCATGGCTTACTGTGTGGTCCCAGTCTTCACACTACAACCCATGGCTTACTGTGTGGTCCCAGTCTTCCCACTACAACCCATGGTTTACTGTGTGGTCCCAGTCTTCCCACAAGAACCCGTGGTTTACTGTGTGGTCCCAGTCTTCCCACTACAACCCGTGGTTTACTGTGTGGTCCCAGTCTTCCCACTACAACCCGTGGTTTACTGTGTGGTCCCAGTCTTCCCACTAGAACCCATGGTTTACTGTGTGGTCCCAGTTTTCCCACGAGAACCCGTGGTTTACTGTGTGGTCCCAGTCTTCCCACTACAACCCATAGTTTACTGTGTGGTCCCAGTCTTCCCACTACAACCCATGGTTTACTGTGTGGTCCCAGTCTTCCCACTAGAACCCGTGGTTTACTGTGTGGTCCCAGTCTTCCCACAACAACCTGTGGTTTACTGTGTGGCCCCAGTCTTCACACTAGAACCCATGGTTTACTGTGTGGTCCCAGTCTTCCCACGAGAACCCGTGGTTTACTGTGTGGTCCCAGTCTTCCCACTACAACCCGTGTTTACTGTGTGGTCCCAGTCTTCCCACTACAACCCATGGTTTACTGTGTGGTCCCAGTCTTCCCACTAGAACCCATGGTTTACTGTGTGGTCCCAGTCTTCCCACTAGAACCCATGGCTTACTGTGTGGTCCCAGTCTTCCCACTACAACCCGTGGTTTACTGTGTGGTCCCAGTCTTCCCACTAGATCCCATGGTTTACTGTGTGGTCCCAGTCTTCCCACTAGAACCCATGGTTTACTGTGTGGTCCCAGTCTTCCCACTACAACCCACGGTTTACTGTGTGGTCCCAGTCTTCACACTAGAACCCGTGGTTTACTGTGTGGTCCCAGTCTTCCCACTAGAACCCATGGTTTACTGTGTGGTCCCAGTCTTCACACTAGAACCCGTGGTTTACTGTGTGGTCCCAGTCTTCCCTCTACAACCCATGGTTTACTGTGTGGTCCCAGTCTTCCCACTACAACCCATGGTTTACTGTGTGGTCCCAGTCTTCCCACTACAACCCGTGGTTTACTGTGTGGTCCCAGTCTTCCCACTAGAACCCATGGTTTACTGTGTGGTCCCAGTCTTCCCACTACAACCATCGGTTTACTGTGTGCTCCCAGTCTTCCCACTACAACCCGTGGTTTACTGTGTGGTCCCAGTCTTCCCACTACAACCCATGGTTTACTGTGTGGTCCCAGTCTTCCCACTACAACCCATGGTTTACTGTGTGGTCCCAGTCTTCCCACTACAACCCATGGTTTACTGTGTGGTCCCAGTCTTCCCACTAGAACCCGTGGCTTACTGTGTGGTCCCAGTCTTCCCACTACAACCCGTGGTTTACTGTGTGGTCCCAGTCTTCCCACTACAACCCATGGTTTACTGTGTGGTCCCAGTCTTCCCACTAGAACCCATGGTTTACTGTGTGGTCCCAGTCTTCCCACTAGAACCCATGGTTTACTGTGTGGTCCCAGTCTTCCCAGAAGAACCCGTGGTTTACTGTGTGGTCCCAGTCTTCCCACTACAACCCGTGGTTTACTGTGTGGTCCCAGTCTTCCGAAATGAACCCATGGTTTACTGTGTGGTCCCAGTCTTCCCACTACAACCCATGGTTTACTGTGTGGTCCCAGTCTTCCCACTAGAACCCGTGGTTTACTGTGTGGTCCCAGTCTTCCCACGAGAACCCGTGGTTTACTGTGTGGTCCCAGTCTTCCCACTACAACCCATGGTTTACTGTGTGGTCCCAGTCTTCCCACTAGAACCCGTGGTTTACTATGTGGCCCCAGTCTTCCCACTACAACCCGTGGTTTACTGTGTGGCCCCAGTCTTCCCACTACAACCCATGGTTTACTGTGTGGTCCCAGTCTTCCCACTAGAACCCGTGGTTTACTGTGTGGTCCCAGTCTTCCCACGAGAACCCGTGGTTTACTGTGTGGTCCCAGTCTTCCCACGAGAACCCATGGTTTACTGTGTGGTCCCAGTCTTCCCACAAGAACCCGTGGTTTACTGTGTGGTCCCAGTCTTCCCACTACAACCCGTGGTTTACTGTGTGGTCCCAGTCTTCCGAAATGAACCCATGGTTTACTGTGTGGTCCCAGTCTTCCCACTACAACCCGTGGTTTACTGTGTGGTCCCAGTTTTCCCACGAGAACCCATGGTTTACTGTGTGGTCCCAGTCTTCCCACTACAACCCAGGGTTTACTGTGTGGTCCCAGTCTTCCCACTAGAACCCGTGGTTTACTGTGTGGTCCCAGTCTTCCCACAACAACCCGTGGTTTACTGTGTGGTCCCAGTCTTCCCACGAGAACCCATGGTTTACTGTGTGGTCCCAGTCTTCCCACTACAACCCGTGGTTTACTGTGTGGTCCCAGTCTTCCCACTAGAACCCGTGGTTTACTGTGTGGTCCCAGTCTTCCCACGAGAACCCGTGGTTTACTGTGTGGTCCCAGTCTTCCCACGAGAACCCGTGGTTTACTGTGTGGTCCCAGTCTTCCCACGAGAACCCATGGTTTACTGTGTGGTCCCAGTCTTCCCACTACAACCCATGGTTTACTGTGTGGTCCCAGTCTTCCCACTACAACTCGTGGTTTACTGTGTGGTCCCAGTCTTCCCACTACAACCCATGGTTTACTGTGTGGTCCCAGTCTTCCCACTAGAACCCGTGGTTTACTGTGTGGTCCCAGTCTTCCCACTACAACCCGTGGTTTACTGTGTGGCCCCAGTCTTCCCACTAGAAAACATGGTTTACTGTGTGGTCCCAGTCTTCCAACTACAACCCATGGTTTACTGTGTGGTCCCAGTCTTCCCACTAGAACCCGTGGTTTACTGTGTGGTCCCAGTCTTCCCACTACAACCCATGGTTTACTGTGTGGCCCCAGTCTTCCCACTACAACCCAAGGTTTACTGTGTGGTCCCAGTCGTCCCACTAGAACCCGTGGTTTACTGTGTGGTCCCAGTCTTCCCACTACAACCCGTGGTTTACTGTGTGGTCCCAGTCTTCCCACTACAACCCATGGTTTACTGTGTGGTCCCAGTCTTCCCAAATGAACCCATGGCTTACTGTGTGGTCCCAGTCTTCCCACAAGAACCCGTGGTTTACTGTGTGGTCCCAGTCTTCCCACTACAACCCATGGTTTACTGTGTGGTCCCAGTCTTCCCACTAGAACCCGTGGTTTACTGTGTGGTCCCAGTCTTCCCAAATGAACCCATGGCTTACTGTGTGGTCCCAGTCTTCCCACGAGAACCAGTGGTTTACTGTGTGGTCCAAGTCTTCCCACTAGAACCAGTGGTTCACTGTGTGGTCCCAGTCTTCCCATGAGAACCCGTGGTTTACTGTGTGGTCCCAGTCTTCCCACGAGAACCCGTGGTTTACTGTGTGGTCCCAGTCTTCCTACTAGAACCCAGGGTTTACTGTGTGGTCCCAGTCTTCCCACGAGAACCCGTGGTTTACTGTGTGCTCCCTCACAGCTTTATTTTTCCATCCCGCGCAAGACACTTAGTGAAAGGGCGAACAAACAAGGCTTACACATTTCTGATCCAACATTTTTGTTGCTGTAGTCCGAGCAGAGGCATGTATCAAACTTGTGTACTAGTTAACTAGGGAAAGTTAAATACCCAGAAAGTGATGACGTTATTTTTGCACAATTTTGTGTGTGTTGTCATTGTTCTAATATTGCCTGACCACTTGCAAACAAGCTTTCAGGCCGTATCTATGTTATCTACAGGAAAATAAACCTAGTCCAGTCTGGTATTAAAAGAACTGTCGGGAATTCGCGAATTCAGTCATGTGAAGAGCACAGATATATTACATTTTTCATGACAAGCACTAATTATCAAACCAACAGTCCCATTTGTACTGGCCGCTCAACAACATCAAACACACTGCTGCCAGACCGGCTATGCACACATGACATTCAGTTCGCCGAGTTCTAATCTTCCCACTGAAGCTCACAGCACACTCTATGGCTCTAGTCTTCCCACTGGACCAAGCAACACAGCCATCTCTGGGACGGAGTCTATGAGGACCTCAAAATTTGTACAATCAATAACCTTCCAACAATGTGAATCACTGCACCACCTCAAGTTGTTCCCTTGTCTCGTGTGTTTTTTATTCTCTTGGCCTGAACACTATACAGCAAGACACTGACCGCCACTGGTACAAGCCTGCTGTGCTGTGGTTTGTGTATCAAGCAAAGCCAAACATGCAACACAGCACATTAAGTTCCAGAGCTCAGGCAATTTCTCATGACAGATTCATGAATGAGTATCACACAGTAATATTCAGGGGGGAAATAGGAAAAAAGCGAGACAGTTATAATCGGATATCAAAGTGGGATACATTTTTTTTTACCAGTGACAGGATTACAGAACGGTGAGCAACATGTACATGTAGGATTCATGACTCAAAACAAATTGTTGTCAGCCTAAACATAACTCATATAAGTACACACATACATACCAGGCACTCAGAGTTCAATGTTCAAATGGCAAGACCATATTTGTCCAGAAAAAAAAAGAAGAAAAATGTTCCAGGACTAACAAAGAAATGACTCCAAGATGGAGTTGACTGCTTACAAGAAGTTCATAGCAAACTCTGAGACTGAACATACGAAAAAATTTCATTATCACTAATGCAAGATATTCAAACCTGGACATCATTCTATATCATTTTGAACTGCTGGAACCATTTTTTTTTCAGCCTTAAAACACTTGTTTTATTTCCTCTCGAAAGAATTCTGAATACCATCTGTCTCTGAATACCAACGCTTCACTTCTTCCTCATGTTAAAGGAACCATCCCACTGCTCTTTATTTCCAATCTTGAAAGGCAACATAAAAAAACCCCTGAATATTGGGTACCCACATTCCCTTTAACCGTCAGAATTGAGAACTTGTCTTTCTGGACCATTCCTGTCTTTGTCAACATTAGTTTCATCTCCCATCTCAGATATGTCTTGACCAGATTTACCCCTGACAAAGTCTCCCAACCTACCAATCAGCAGAATCCTAACAAACATGTCTTCAAAAGGTGTAGGCATGCTGTCTACTTTTGCTTTGACATACGTCTGAAACAGCATCCATTTCCTTTTATCTTCTGTGTGTTGTCAGGTGTAGCCATCAGTTCTTCCCAACTGGACAAATACTTTGTGTGCTTCTCACAAATGGTCACCATCTGTTAAGGCTGTCTGGAAAATGCTTTCTGGGAATCCAAACAAAGTGACTTTCCGTCTATGCTGCTTGGGCAAGCATTTTGAGGGGACCCCAGTGTAAAAGCAACACTGGTGTTATGTGTATGCTATCTGATTGCATGCCAGTGTGTGTGTGTGTGTGTGTGTGTGTGTGTGTGTGTGTGTGTGTGTGTGTGTGTGTTGTGTGTGTGTGTGTGTGTGTGTGTGTGTGTGTGTGTGTGTGTGTGTGTGTGTGTGTGTGTGTGTGTCGGTGTGTGTGTGTGTGTCGGTGTGTCTGTGTGTGTATGTGTGCATGCATGTGTGCATGCATGCATGCGCGTGTGTGTGTGAGAACAGATGCAATATCATGGTTTGTCTTAACATACAATGCAGATTCACCAAGACGGTTAGACCAGACTTGATTGGGTGAAAAGTCATCGATCTGTTTTACGCATTTTGCAAACAGCTTTTCACGAGAAAGAAAACTTTCCATTTATAAGTCACATAACTTTCTGCACTCTGCTATGGAGCAGTGGAGTTATTTTTCTACTTGCTGTGTTTCAAACATGCATTTCCTTTACAATTACCTTCATTTCTGTGATTTTCATTGCTCATGATTTATGTCTTCCATACCCCTAACGGGCTCACATAACACATCATTCTTTGAATCTATGAGCATATGCATGTGTTTGTGTTGTGGTGTGTGTGTGTGTGTGTGTGTGTGTACACCTGAAGAAGCGCCGTGTGGCTTTACATGTACAAAGGCAGGCAGTAGACATGCACATGCAGGTCATCTGAGGTCACAATACAGCAGACAGGAGACGGGGAAGCCATGCCGGACGTCAGGTGCAGGGGGGTCACATCTGTGTGCCACACACCGTTCCAGTGTTAACACAGACAGAGACAGAGGCACAGAGTGAGAATGAATTCATCTTTTTTTTTTTTAACCAGGATAAACAGTAAGTAAAAAAAAACAGGGTTTATCTCATTTACAATTTTAAAAAAAGGCAATAAGAAAGGCAACAAAAAAGCGAATTAACGATGTTAAGGATACAGCGAACAGTAAACTGAATCACAAAGTGCAGAGCAACATGTACACAAATGAACTGGAAGATAACCCAGAACACACAAGACGTAGTATGTTACACAGATAACCCAGAACACACAGGACGCAGTGTGTTACAAAGATAACCCAGAACACACAAGACATAGTATGTTACAAAGATAACCCAGAACACACAAGACGTAGTATGTTACAAAGATAACTCAGAACACACAAGACGTAGTATGTTACAAAGATAACTCAGAACACACAAGACGTAGTATGTACACAGATAACCCAGCACACACAAGACGTAGTATGTTACACAGATAACCCAGCACACACAAGACGTAGTAAATGTTACACAGATAACCCAGCACACACAAGACGTAGTATGTTACACAGATAACCCAGCACACACAAGACGTAGAATGTTACACAGATAACTCAGAACACACAAGACGTAGTATGTTACACAGATAACCCAGCACACACAAGACGTAGTAGTTACACAGATAACTCAGAACACACAAGACGTAGTATGTTACACAGATAACTCAGAACACACAGGACGTAGTATGTTTACACAGATAACTCAGAACACACAAGACGTAGTATGTTACACAGATAACCCAGCACACACAGGACGTAGTATGTTACACAGATAACTCAGAACACACAAGACGTAGTATGTTACACAGATAACTCAGAACACACAGGACGTAGTATGTTACACAGATAACTCAGAACACACAAGACGTAGTAGTTACACAGATAACTCAGAACACACAGACGTAGTATGTTACACAGATAACTCAGAACACACAAGACGTAGTATGTTACACAGATAACCCAGCACACACAGGACGTAGTATGTTACACAGATAACTCAGAACACACAAGACGTAGTATGTTACACAGATAACCCAGCACACACAGGACGTAGTATGTTACACAGATAACCCTGAACACACAAGACGCAGTATGTCACACAGATACCCAGAACACACTTGACGCAGTATGTCACACAAGCGAGTCAAAAGGAATGGTATCGTGGATGGGAGGAGAGGAGGTAGGACAAGGAATGAGCTGATTCACTTTACTTCTAGCCCAGTCAGTGACATGAAGCCTTTTCAGGCTGTCAACCTGAATGAGGAAAAAAGCCCCATCCTGCAAGCGCGAGCACGTACACACACACACACACCACACGCACACACATGCACACACACACACACACATGCACACACACACACACGCAGATAACATTCATACACACATCAACTAACAACAATGAGAATAATCCACCGACATCCATGAGGTGAATAAGATCAGCCAGAGGACCCACCACCAACCACTCTGTTCATTTTTCACGCCCAGTTCATCACACACAAAAAGTAAAAACATGAAATGCATCTGAATGCAGCGAGAAGATACGGAACAAAAAACAAAATGACACAGGTAAACAGACACAACACATGAGGCAGCTAGCATCCTGTCTGGATGACACAGGTAAACAGACACAACACATGAGGCAGCTAGCATCCTGTCTGGATGACACAGGTAAACAGACACAACACATGAGCAGATAGCATCCTGTCTGGATGACACAGGTAAACAGACACAACACATGAGCAGCTAGCATCCTGTCTGGATGACACAGCTAGGTAAACAGACACAACACATGAGGCAGCTAGCATCCTGTCTGGATGACACAGGTAAACAGACACAACACATGAGGCAGCTGGCATCCTGTCTGGATGACACAGGTAAACAGACAAACACATGAGCAGCTAGCATCCTGTCTGGATGACACAGGTAAACAGACACAACACATGAGGCAGCTAGCATCCTGTCTGGATGACACAGGTAAACAGACACAACACATGAGGCAGATAGCATCCTGTCTGGATGACACAGGTAAACAGACACAACACATGAGGCAGATGCATCCTGTCTGGATGACACAGGTAAACAGACACAACACATGAGGCAGATAGCATCCTGTCTGGATGACACAGGTAAACAGACACAACACATGAGGCAGCTAGCATCCTGTCTGATGACACAGGTAAACAGACACAACACATGAGGCAGCTAGCATCCTGTCTGGATGACACAGCTAGGTAAACAACACAACACATGAGGCAGCTAGCATCCTGTCTGGATGACACAGGTAAACAACACAACACATGAGCAGCTGGCATCCTGTCTGGATGACACAGGTAAACAACACACACATGAGGCAGCTAGCATCCTTCTGGATGACACAGGTAAACAGACACAACACATGAGGCACTAGCATCCTGTCTGGATGACACAGGTAAACAGACACAACACATGAGGCAGATAGCATCCTGTCTGATGACACAGGTAAACAGACACAACACATGAGGCAGATGGCATCCTGTCTGGATGACACAGGTAAACCAGACACAACACATGAGGCAGATAGCATCCTGTCTGGATGACACAGGTAAACAGACACAACACATGAGGCAGCTAGCATCCTGTCTGATGACACAGGTAAACAGACACAACACATGAGGCAGCTAGCATCCTGTCTGGATGACACAGGTAAACACACACAACACATGAGGCAGCTGGCATCCTGTCTGGATGACACAGGTAAACACACACAACACATGAGGCAGCTAGCATCCTGTCTGGATGACCACAGGTAAACAGACACAACACATGAGGCAGATAGCATCCTGTCTGGATGACACAGGTAAACAGACACAACACATGAGGCAGCTGGCATCCTGTCTGGATGACACAGTAAACAGAACACAACACATGAGGCAGCTGGCATCCGGTCTGGATGACACAGGTAAACAGACACAACACATGAGCAATAGCATCCTATCTGATGACACAGGTAAACAGACACAACACATGAGCAGCTGGCATCCTGTCTGGATGACACAGTAAACAGACACAACACATGAGGCAGCTAGCATCCTGTCTGGATGACACAGGTAAACAGACACAACACATAGGCAGCTAGCATCCGTCTGGATGACACAGGTAAACAGACACAACACATGAGCAGCTAGCATCCTGTCTGGATGACACAGGTAAACAGACACAACACATGAGGCAGCTAGCATCCTGTCTGGATGACACCGTAAACAGACACAACACATGAGGCAGCTAGCATCCTGTCTGATGACACCGGTAAACAGACACAACACATGAGGCAGCTACATCCTGTCTGGATGACACAGGTAAACAGACACAACACATGAGGCAGCTAGCATCCTGTCTGGATGACACAGGTAAACAGACACAACACATGAGGCAGCTAGCATCCTGTCTGGATGACACAGGTAAACAACACAACACATGAGGCACTAGCATCCTGTCTGGATGACACAGGTAAACAGACACAACACATGAGGCAGCTAGCATCCTGTCTGGATGACACAGGTAAACAGACACAACACATGAGGCAGCTGGCATCTGTCTGGATGACACAGTAAACAGACACAACACATGAGGCAGCTGGCATCCTGTCTGGATGACACAGGTAAACAGACACAACACATGAGGCAGCTGGCATCCTGTCTGGATGACACAGGTAAACAGACACAACACATGAGGCAGCTGGCATCCTGTCTGGATGACACAGGTAAACAGACACAACACATGAGCAGCTGGCATCCTGTCTGATGACACAGGTAAACAGACACAACACATGAGGCAGCTGGCATCCTGTCTGGATGACACAGGTAAACAGACACAACACATGAGGCAGCTGGCATCCTGTCTGATGACACAGGTAAACAGACACAACACATGAGGCAGCTAGCATCCTGTCTGGATGACACAGGTAAACTGACACAACACAGAGGCATGCTGGCATCCTGTCTGGATGACACAGGTAAACAGACACAACACATGAGGCAGCTGGCATCCTGTCTGGATGACACAGGTAAACTGACACAACACATGAGGCAGCTGCATCCTGTCTGGATGACACAGTAAACAGACACAACACATGAGGCAGCTAGCACCTGTCTGGATGACACAGGTAAACAGACATAACACATGAGCAGCTAGCATCCTGTCTGGATGACACAGGTAAACAGACACAACACATGAGGCAGCTAGCATCCTGTCTGGATGACACAGGTAAACAGACACAACACATGAGGCAGCTAGCATCCTGTCTGGATGACACAGGTAAACAGACACAACACATGAGGCAGCTAGCATCCTGTCTGGATGACACAGGTAAACAGACACAACACATGAGGCAGCTAGCACCTGTCTGGATGACACAGGTAAACAGACACAACACATGAGGCAGCTAGCTAGCATCCTGTCTGGATGACACAGGTAAACAGACACAACACATGAGGCAGCTAGCTAGCATCCTGTCTGGATGACACAGGTAAACAGACACAACACATGAGCAGCTAGCATCCTGTCTGGATGACACAGGTAAACAACACAACACATGAGGCAGCTAGCATCCTGTCTGGATGACACAGGTAAACAGACACAACACATGAGGCAGCTAGCATCCTGTCTGGATGACACAGGTAAACAGACACAACACCGAAGGCAGCTAGCATCCTGTCTGGATGACACAGGTAAACAGACACAACACATGAGGCAGCTAGCATCCTGTCTGGATGACACAGTAAACAGACACAACACATAGGCAGAGCTAGCATCCTGTCTGATGACACAGGTAAACAGACACAACACATGAGGCAGCTAGCATCCTGTCTGGATGACACAGTAAACAGACACAACACATGAGGCAGCTAGCATCCTGTCTGGATGACACAGGTAAACAGACACAACACATGAGCAGCTGGCATCCTGTCTGGATGACACAGTAAACAACACAACACATGAGGCAGCTGGCATCCTGTCTGGATGACACAGGTAAACAGACACAACACATGAGGCAGATAGCATCCTGTCTGGATGACACAGGTAAACACACACAACACATGAGGCAGCTGGCATCCTGGCTGGATGACACAGTAAACAGACACAACACATGAGGCGATAGCATCCTGTCTGATGACACAGGTAAACACACACAACACATGAGGCAGCTAGCACCTGTCTGGATGACACAGGTAAACACACACAACACATGAGGCAGCTGGCATCCTGTCTGGATGACACAGGTAAACAACACAACACATGAGCACGGCATCCTGTCTGGATACACAGGTAAACACACACAACACATGAGGCAGCTGGCATCCTGTCTGGATGACACAGGTAAACCAGACACAACACATGAGGCAGCTAGCATCCTGTCTGATGACACAGGTAAACAGACACAACACATGAGGCAGCTGGCATCCTGTCTGGATGACACAGGTAAACAACACAACACATGAGGCAGCTAGCATCCTGTCTGGATGACACAGGTAAACAGACACAACACATGAGGCAGCTGGCATCCTGTCTGGATGACACAGGTAAACAGACACAACACATGAGGCAGATAGCATCCTGTCTGGATGACACAGGTAAACAGACACAACACATGAGGCAGCTAGCATCCTGTCTGGATGACACAGCTAGGTAAACAGACACAACACATGAGGCAGATGGCATCCTGTCTGATGACACAGGTAAACAGACACAACACATGAGGCAGATGGCATCCTGTCTGGATGACACAGGTAAACAGACACAACACATGAGGCAGCTAGCATCCTGTCTGGATGACACAGGTAAACAGACACAACACATGAGGCAGCTAGCATCCTGTCTGGATGACACAGGTAAACAGACACAACACATGAGGCAGCTAGCATCCTGTCTGGATGACACAGGTAAACAGACACAACACATGAGGCAGCTAGCATCCTGTCTGGATGACACAGGTAAACAGACACAACACATGAGGCAGCTAGCATCTGTCTGGATGACACAGGTAAACAGACACAACACATGAGGCAGCTGGCATCCTGTCTGGATGACACAGGTAAACAGACACAACACATGAGGCAGCTAGCATCCGTCTGGATGACACAGGTAAACAGACACAACACATGAGGCAGCTGGCATCCTGTCTGGATGACACAGTAAACAGACACAACACATGAGGCAGTTAGCATCCTGTCTGGATGACACAGTAAACAGACACAACACATGAGGCAGCTGGCATCCTGTCTGGATGACACAGGTAAACAGACACAACACATGAGGCAGCTAGCATCCTGTCTGGATGACACAGGTAAACAGACACAACACATGAGGCAGCTAGCATCCTGTCTGGATGACACAGGTAAACAGACACAACACATGAGGCAGCTAGCATCCTGTCTGGATGACACAGGTAAACAGACACAACACATGAGGCACTAGCATCCTGTCTGATGACACAGGTAAACAGACACAACACATGAGGCAGCTAGCATCCTGTCTGGATGACACAGGTAAACAGACACAACACATGAGGCAGCTAGCATCCTATCTGGATGACACAGGTAAACAGACACAACACATGAGGCAGCTGGCATCCTGTCTGGATGACACAGGTAAACAGACACAACACATGAGCAGCTAGCATCCAGTCTGGATGACACAGGTGAACAGACACAACACATGAGGCAGCTGGCATCCTGTCTGGATGACCACAGGTAAACAGACACAACACATGAGCAGCTAGCACCTGTCTGGATGACACAGGTAAACAGCCACAACACATGAGGCAGCTAGCATCCTGTCTGGATGACACAGGTAAACAGACACAACACATGAGGCAGCTACATCCTGTCTGGATGACACAGGTAAACAGACACAACACATGAGGCAGCTGCATCCTGTCTGGATGACACAGGTAAACAGACACAACACATGAGGCAGCTAGCATCCTGTCTGGATACACAGGTAAACAGACACAACACATGAGGCAGCTAGCATCCTGTCTGGATGACACAGTAAACAGACACAACATGAGGCAGCTAGCATCCTGTCTGGATGACACAGGTAAACAGACACAACACATGAGGCACTAGCATCCTGTCTGGATGACACAGGTAAACAGACACAACACATGAGGCAGCTAGCATCCTGTCTGGATGACACAGGTAAACAGACACAACACATGAGGCAGCTGCATCCTGTCTGGATGACACAGGTAAACAACACAACACATGAGGCAGCTGGCATCCTGTCTGGATGACACAGGTAAACAGACACAACACATGAGGCAGCTGGCATCCTGTCTGGATGACACAGGTAAACAGACACAACACATGAGGCAGCTGGCATCCTGTCTGGATGACACAGGTAAACTGACACAACACATGAGGCAGCTGGCATCCTGTCTGGATGACACAGGTAAACAGACACAACACATGAGGCAGCTGGCATCCTGTCTGGACAGTCTGTACAGTCCCACTGCCTTGTTGCCAGACTGCCGCCAACACCTGGCGTGGAATCAAACGATCAGGGGGAAAGAAGTGTGTAACGAATTTCTAGGACACAAGCAACGGAACAGTCCAGGAGGGCAGAGAAGACTGCAGACGGACAGTGGAGGCAGACACTCCCCCCCCCCCCCCCCCTTTCTTTTAACTAAAGGCAGAGTCAAGAGATCAGAAAAGAGCACGTTACAAGCACAGAACTTCCACAAGCTGCACCGAGACCCCCACACAATCCCCACGGGAAAGGAAGGTCAGCTGGGGGATGGGATGGGGGTGGGGGAGTCTCCGAGAGGGTGGTGGGTGGAAGCAGAGGAGAGGGGTAGAGAGGGGTGGTGGGGGGGGGGGGGGGTGGGAAAAAGAAAGAAACAGAAGAATGAAACCATTTCATGATGTAGCATACACATGCGAAGGACAATTTTCTTGTTGAACACCATATGATTACAAAATTCCTATGTCATTCATGCACAACTCATCACAATATTTTTAAAACACACACACACACACATACACACACACAGACAAAGGAGACAGAGTGGAGGGAAGCAGAGAAAGACACACAGACAGTCAGGAACACAGACAAAGGAGACAGAGTGGGAGGGAAGCAGAGACAGACACACAGACAGTCAGGAACACAGACAAAGGAGACAGAGTGGGAGGGAAGCAGAGAAAGACACACAGACAGTCAGGAACACAGACAAAGGAGACAGAGTGGGAGGGGAGCAGAGAAAGACACACAGACAGTCAGGAACACAGACAAAGGAGACAGAGTGGGAGGGGAGCAGAGACAGACACACAGACAGTCAGGAACACAGACAAAGGAGACAGAGTGGGAGGGGAGCAGAGAAAGACACACAGACAGTCAGGAACACAGACAAAGGAGACAGAGTGGAGGGGAGCAGAGAAAGACACACAGACAGTCAGGAACACAGACAAAGGAGACAGAGTGGGAGGGAGCAGAGACAGACACACAGACAGTCAGGAACACAGACAGGAGCAAAGAAACAGACGGATCTGGAAAGAGGAGAGCGAGTGAGAATGAAAGAGAGGAGTGGGACAGGTATCAAAACAAAGGGAGGGGGGGGGGACGCAGAAAGGACGGGGAAGGAGCAGGGAAACGAAGAAGCAAAGGGACTGGACACACAGAGAGAAAAAAGGATGGAGTGACGGGGACTGGGGTGAGGGTGGGGGTAGAACAGTCAACGGAGAAAACAAAAAGGACGGTGACTCAAGATTCAAGACAATTATACTCTTGATGATCATCTTTCAACAGTTTCACATCTCACTCGTGTGCACTTTGTCAACTATTTCAATCACACACACACACACACACACACACACACACACACACACATACACACACACATGCACATACACACACATGCATGCATGCACACACACACACACACACGTACATTTACTCACACACAAACATGATTTTATTGCAGAATAATCACAGTAGTGCTGAACGATGCTTGCTGAAACAGAGAGAGAAAGGGAAGAGGTGGGGCAGGTACCTTGAGAGGGGGGGCATGAAGACAGGAACAGACAGAAAGGGACAGGAGAGAGGGGAGGGAGACAGAGACACAGGGAGAGACAGAAAGAGATGTCAGGGGAAAAGGGGCAGGAAAGAACGGAGTGAAAAACTGAAAGACAGAGATGAGAAAGAAAGAAAAAGACGTGAGAACCTGCAAAAGAGTGAGAGAGAGAGAGAGAGAGAGAGAGAGAGAGAGAGAGCAGGGAGGGGAAGGGGAAGGGGGAGGGGGGGTAACACACACTGATAAGCCGACAGACAGAGAGACCAAGACAGACACAGAGTAGCCAGGACAACACTAACCTGGCTGCTTTGCTCAGCGGGGCATCCCCTGGCTGGTCATGCTCCCTCCCTCTGCCGTCACAGTCCTCCGCTGGTCCCGCGTCCTCCCTGCCACCAGTCGCCATGCCATGTGGTCAGGATACCGTGGTGTTTGTTGAGGTGAAGGGTCGTGGATGCCATGCAATGTGGTCAGGATTCTGTGGTGTTTCTTGTTGTCAATGCCATGTTGTCAGGATTCTGTGGTGTTTCTTGTTGTCAAGTGCCATGTGGTCAGGATTCTGTGGTGTTTCTTGTTGTCAAGTGCCATGTGGTCAGGATACTGTGCTGTTTGTTGTTGTCAAGTGCCATGTGGTCAGGAACTGTGCTGTTTCTTGTTGTCAAGTGCCATGTGGTCAGGATACCATGGTGTTTCTTGTTGTCAAGTGCCATGTAGTCAGGATACTGTGCTGTTTCTTGTTGTCAAGTGCCATGTGATCAGGATACCATGGTGTTTCTTGTTGTCAAGTGCAATGTGGTCCATGATACTGTGCTGTTTCTTGTTGTCAAGTGCAATGTGGTCAGGATACTGTGGTGTTTCTTGTTGTCAAGTGCAATGTGGTCAGGATACTGTGCTGTTTCTTGTTGGCAAGTGCCATGGGATTGCCATGCAATGTGATCAGGATACTGTGGTGTTTCTTGTTGTCAAGTGCAATGTGGTCAGGACACTGTGCTGTTTCTTGTTGTCAAGTGCAATGTGTCAGGATACTGTGCCGTTTCTTGTTGTCAAGTGCAATGTGGTCAGGACACTGTGGTGTTTCTTGTTGTCAAGTGCCATGGATGCCATGCCATGTGTCAGGATACTGTGGTGTTTCTTGTTGTCAAGTGCAATGTGGTCAGGATACTGTGGTGTTTCTAGTTGTCAAGTGCCATGGATGCCATGCAATGTGGTCAGGATACTGTGGTGTTTCTTGTTGTCAAGTGCCATGGGATGCCATGCAATGTGGTCAGGATACTGTGGTGTTTCTTGTTGTCAAGTGCAATGTGGTCAGGATACTGTGGTGTTTCTTGTTGTCAAGTGCAATGTGGTCAGGATACTGTGGTGTTTCTTGTTGTCAAGTGCAATGTGGTCAGGATACTGTGGTGTTTCTTGTTGTCAAGTGCAATGTGTCAGGATACTGTGGTGTTTCTTGTTGTCAAGTGCCATGTGGTCAGGATACCGTGGTGTTTCTTGTTGTCAAGTGCAATGTGGTCAGGATACTGTGGTGTTTCTAGTTGTCAAGTGCCATGGGATGCCATGCAATGTGGTCAGGATACTGTGGTGTTTCTTGTTGTCAAGTGCAATGTGGTCAGATACTGTGGTGTTTCTTGTTGTCAAGTGCAATGTGGTCAGGATACTGCTGTTTCTTGTTGTCAAGTGCCATGTGGTCAGGATACCGTGGTGTTTCTTGTTGTCAAGTGCAATGTGGTCAGGATACTGTGGTGTTTCTTGTTGTCAAGTGCAATGTGGTCAGGATACTGTGGTGTTTCTTGTTGTCAAGTGCCATGTGGTCAGGATACTGTGGTGTTTCTTGTTGTCAAGTGCAATGTGGTCAGGATACTGTGGTGTTTCTAGTTGTCAAGTGCCATGGGATGCCATGCAATGTGGTCAGGATACTGTGGTGTTTCTTGTTGTCAAGTGCCATGGGATGCCATGCAATGTGGTCAGATACTGTGGTGTTTCTTGTTGTCAAGTGCAATGTGGTCAGGATACTGTGGTGTTTCTTGTTGTGAAGTGCAATGTGGTCAGGATACTGTGGTGTTTCTTGTTGTCAAGTGCCATGGGATGCCATGCAATGTGGTCAGGATACTGTGGTGTTTCTTGTTGTCAAGTGCAATGTGGTTAGGATACTGTGGTGTTTCTTGTTGTCAAGTGCAATGTGGTCAGGATACTGTGGTGTTTTCTTGTTGTCTAGTGCCATGTGGTCAGGATACTGTGCTGTTTCTTGTTGTCAAGTGCAATGTGGTCAGATACTGTGGTGTTTCTTGTTGTCAAGTGCAATGTGGTCAGGATACTGTGGTGTTTCTTGTCAAGTGCCATGGGATGCCATGCAATGTGGTCAGGATACTGTGGTGTTTCTTGTTGTCAAGTGCCATGTGGTCAGGATACTGTGCTGTTTCTTGTTGTCAAGTGCCATGGGATGCCATGCAATGTGGTCAGGATACTGTGCTGTTTTCTTGTTGTCAATGTCAATGGATGACATGCAATGTGGTAAGGATACTGTGGTGTTGTTTGTTGTCATGTGTCATGGATGCCATGCAATGTTGTCAGGATACTGTGGTGTTTCTTGTTGTCAAGTGTCATGGATGACATGCAATGTGGTCAGGATACTGTGGTGTTTGTTGTGGTGACGTGTCATGGGATGCCATGCAATGTGGTCAGGATACTGTGGTGTTTGTTGTGGTGACTGTCATGGGATGACTTGCAATGTGGTAAGGATACTGTGGTGTTTGTTGTGGTGACGTGTCATGGGATGACATGCAATGTGGTAAGGATACTGTGGTGTTTCTTGTTTGTCAAGTGTCATGGATGACATGCAATGTGGTAAGGATACTGTGGTGTTTCTTGTTGTCAAGTGTCATGGGATGACATGCAATGTGGTAAGGATACTGTGATGTTTGTTGTGGTGACTGTCATGGGATGACATGCAATGTGGTAAGGATACTGTGTGTTTTGTTGTGTGACGTGTCATGGGATGACATGCAATGTGTAAGGATACTGTGGTGTTTCTTGTGGTGACGTGTCATGGGATGACATGCAATGTGGTAAGGATACTGTGGTGTTTCTTGTTGTCAAGTGTCATGGGATGACATGCAATGTGGTAAGGAACTGTGGTGTTTCTTGTGTGACGTGTCATGGGATGACATGCAATGTGGTAAGGATACTGTGGTGTTTGTTGTGGTGACGTGTCATGGGATGACATGCAATGTGGTAAGGATACTGTGGTGTTTGTTGTGGTGACGTGTCATGAATGACATGCAATGTGGTAAGGATACTGTGGTGTTTGTTGTGGTGACGTGTCATGGGATGACATGCAATGTGGTAAGGATACTGTGGTGTTTCTTGTGTGACGTGTCATGGGATGACATGCAATGTGGTAAGGATACTGTGGTGTTTGTTGTGGTGACGTGTCATGGGATGACATGCAATGTGGTAAGGACACTGTGGTGTTTCTTGTGGTGACGTGTCATGGATGACATGCAATGTGGTAAGGATACTGTGGTGTTTCTGTTTCTTGTTGTCAAGTGTCATGGAATGACATGCAGAAGGTTGAAGGGGGGGGGGGGGGGGTGTCAAAGATGTCAGTGGCTACAGGATTAGAGATCTCTCACCCACCAAGCCCAAAGGCCCACCACTAAACAACAATAAACTTAACAAAAACACTAAACAAAAAACACAAAAGTGTCATAGCTTTGGTGAATGGTCTAGTAATCAGTCACTTTGAATTTACTGCACAAAGTTTGCAGAAAAAAAAACAACATCCTCCACTACAGCCCTGAAAGTACAACACGACAGGAACAGAAATTCAGATCCCCCCCCCCCCCCCCCCCCCCCCCCCCCCCCCCACACCTCCCCAATCAATCTGTAACATATTCTAGAAATTTAATGGAAATTCAGATCCCTCCAGGCCCGCCCCCCCCCCCCCCCCCCCCCACCACACCTCCCCAATCAATCTATAGCATATTCTAGAAACTTGAAGAACCATGACGTGGTATAGCCAATCAAAATCATGAAACACTCCACAGTTTCTGGAATCTTCACGAAGCTTCTTGCATGTTTCGGAAGATGTTGGCAGTCCAAAGAAATGCCAAGCACCAACATGTATCAATCTTACTTGTACATGTGTCGTGTAATAAATAAACCTCATGTGAAGAAAAAAGAAACATGCAAAGCCCAACTCAAAACATATTGACTGAACCACTCATCAACACATGGTAAACATTATACCAGAGTCTTTACTGAAAGGTCTATCTGAATCCATTCATTAAAAAAAAACAAAAAAACACCCAGCATATACCAGAGCACAGCTATGTAACCACAATCACTAAATCTTGATCTTCCTCACTCACCCCCCCCCCCCCCCCCCCCCCCCCCCCACCCCACCCCCGGACCCTGCGACACTCACCTGTGCGCAGGTGAAGGCTGCTGCGACCTCTTCCCTTGCTCCTCTGACCTCTGACCCTCTTCGTCTCCCTCTTCTGCTGGTCGTCGCTTTCCCTTCTTCCTCCCCCCCTCCCCTCCTCCTCTCAGAGCGTCCCCTCGCAGCGCCTCCGTCCTGTGGGCGTCGGCTTTGTGCTGCGCAGCGCGGTGGGTCTGAGGTTTGGGGAGCTCCGAGGAGTGGGCGTCCATCCTCCGCCCTTCGGCTTTTGTCTGGCTGGATGACGCGCCCTTGTCCTCCTGCAATCAGTGTACAGGTTCCATTAACGAAGCAACAGCTGCTTTCATTGGCCAGTTCCCAATAAGATCTTCCTCCTCCCCAATCAGTGTACAGGTTCCATCAACGATGCAACAGCTGCTTTCATTGGCCAGTTCCCAATAAGATCTTCCTCCTCCCCAATCAGTGTACTGGTTCCATCAACGATGCAACAGCTGCTTTCATTGGCCAGTTCCAAATAAGATCATCCACCTCCCCAATCAGTGTACAGGTTCCATCAACGATGCAACAGCTGCTTTCATTGGCCAGTTCCCAATAAGATCATCCACCTCCCCAATCAGTGTACAGGTTCCATCAACGATGCAACAGCTGCTTTCATTGGCCAGTTCCAAACAAGATCTTCCTCCTGGGACTAATTTCCAATTCCACTTGCTGCAAGGTTCACATGCTTTTCCACGCACAACATATTCATTCTCTTTGGGCTAGCCATGAGCGATCT
>CM031629.1:27667261-27673532 GCA_018398815.1 Conus ventricosus | reverse complement strand
CCCCCCCCCCCCCCCCCCCCTCACCCATCCACCCCCTCAACCATCATTCTTCCCTCCAAGGGTTGCGACCTTGCCATGGTCGGAGGCTTGATCTTTTAAAGTCTTGTCGTATCAATATTTGTAGAAAAGGCTTTTTTTAAAATTACTTTAGGCCTTAATAGCCAAGTTTCTGATTGCCTGAGCATAACTAGTGGGAGTTGATGCCCTGATGGGATCTCCTATGTCAGACAGGCTAACAGTGAGGCCCTGACAAAGTGTAACCTGCCGTTGACCTGTTCTGTCTTCAGTGTTTCTCAGTGGATCGTTTTCTCTAGAACAAGCTCCCTCACTGTGTTCCACAAGCTTCACTTCCCTGAAATGATGTTTGCAAATATTATCTTTCTTCTAAGAATCATTTTGACCACCAAACATATTCCTTTTATTTTATTCGTCATTTCTTTGGCTGTCATATGTGTGTGCGTGCGTGCACACACGTTTGTTAAGAATTTAGGTGTTATGTGCTGTGGGTTTTTGTTTAGCACAAAATGAATATTTTGTATTAGCTTGCATATTATCAAAATCGTTACTGATTTTCAGTGTGATTATCATTGTCATCGTGTGTGACAGATCTGTCCAAGAACCCAGAGGTGTGCCAGTATTTCAGTGTGATTATTATCAGTCATCCTGTGTGGCAGATCTGTCCAAGAACCACCTCATTGAGGTGCCGGCAGAGGTGTGCCAGTATTTCACTGTGATTATTGTTATCATCCTGTGTGGCAGATCTGTCCAAGAACCACCTCATGGAGGTGCTTTCAGTGTGATTATTATCATTGTCATCCTGTGTGGCAGATCTGTCCAAGAACCGCCTCATGGAGGTGCTTTCAGTGTGATTATTATCATTGTCATCCTGTGTGGCAGATCTGTCCAAGAACCGCCTCATGGAGGTGCCGGCAGAGGTGTGCCAGTACCGCTACATGGAACGCCTCAACTGCTACCACAACTTCATCAAGACCATTCCCGCCCCCCTCAGTCAACTCCAGGCTCTCACCCACCTCAACCTCAGGTCAGCCACTGACCCCAGTACTCAGGGGGTTTAACTCCTTCACATTCAGTGCTGGTAACACTGTGTCAAAAGCTCAGCATGCTATTGTCAGTGTCACAAGAAACAAATCTTTTTTTTGTTTTTTGTTTTTTTCTTTTGCTCTTAACTTGGGAAAGAACAGGAAGACCTTTGTAATGTAAAAGCAAGAAGACTAAGGCACATGGGAAAGAACAGGAAGACCTTTGTAATGTAAAAGCAAGAAGACTAAGGCACATGGGAAAAGAACAGGAAGACCTTTGTCATGTAAAAGCAGCAAGACTAAGACACATGGGAAAAGAACAGGAAGACCTTTGTAATGTAAAAGCAAGAAGACTAAGGCACATGGGAAAGAACAGGAAGACCTTTGTAATGTAAAAGCAAGAAGACTAAGGCACATGGGAAAAGGACAGGAAGACCTTTGTCATGTAAAAGCAAGAAGAAGACTAAGACACATGGGCAAAGAACAGGACGACCTTTGTCATGTAAAAGCAAGAAGAAGACTAAGACACATGGGCAAAGAACAGGACGACCTTTGTCATGTAAAAGCAAGAAGAAGACTAAGACACATGGGCAAAGAACAGGACGACCTTTGTCATGTAAAAGCAAGAAGAAGACTAAGACACATGGGCAAAGAACAGGACGACCTTTGTCATGTAAAAGCAAGAAGAAGACTAAGACACATGGGCAAAGAACAGGATGACCTTTGTCATGTAAAAGAAAGAAGAAGACTAAGACACATGGGCAAAGAACAGGACGACCTTTGTCATGTAAAAGCAAGAAGAAGACTAAGACACATGGGCAAAGAACAGGACGACCTTTGTCATGTAAAAGAAAGAAGAAGACTAAGACACATGGGCAAAGAACAGGACGACCTTTGTCATGTAAAAGCAAGAAGAAGACTAAGACACATGGCAAAGAACAGGACGACCTTTGTCATGTAAAAGCAAGAAGACTAAGGCACATGGGAGAGTGCAGAACTGTGCCCAGGTGGAACAGATGGTGGATCTGCCCTTTGTTTCAGATTTGTGCCATGGATCCACACTACCATTTTGTGGAGGGTTTTTTTGTCCAAGGCCTACGGTCCATTTTCTACCAAATTTTGTTCAAATTGGTTTTTGAGGTTTGGGGAATCTTGACTGGGTGCTTTTTGATTGGGATGAACATCAAAGTTGAACAGGTTTGTTCTTTTGATTGGGATTTACATCAAAGTTGAACAGGTTTGTTCTTTTGGTTGGGATTTACATCAAAGTTGAACAGGTTTGTTGTTTTGATTGGGATTTACATCAAAGTTGATGTTAACAGGTTTGTTCTTTTGATTGGGATTTACATCAAAGTTGAACAGGTTTGTTCTTTTGGTTGGGATTTACATCAAAATTGAACAGGTTTGTTGTTTTGATTGGGATTTACATCAAAGTTGATGTTAACAGTTTGTTGTTTTGATTGGGATTTACATCAAAGTTGATGTTAACAGGTTTGTTCTTTTGATTGGGATTTACATCAAAGTTGATGTTAACAGGTTTGTTCTTTGATTGGGATTTACATCAAAGTTGATGTTAACAGGTTTGTTCTTTTGATTGGGATTTACATCAAAGTTGAACAGGTTTGTTCTTTTGATTGGAATTTACATCAAAGTTGATGTTAACAGGTTTGTTCTTTTTTGTGTGATTTACATCAAAGTTGATGTTAACAGGTTTGTTGTTTGATTGGGATTTACATCAAGTTGATGTTAACAGGTTTGTTCTTTTGATTGGGATTTACATCAAAGTTGATGTTAACAGGTTTGTTCTTTGATTGGGATTTACATCAAAGTTGATGTTAACAGGTTTGTTCTGTTACCACATGTCCATCTTTCCGTCAGTTTCATTAAAATCAGTTCATAAGAAAATCAGACTTTCAGTTGTTCAAAGGGAGTGCTGTAAGAGATATTTCAAAGTGATAACAGTTTTTAAATCATTCTGGACAACATACAGGATAGTTTGTGACAAGATCATCACAGCATCAGCTGACATTGGAGACAATGCTTAGTTGTATCTGTGCACCAAGTCCTTCAGCCAGAGCCAGAGTGTTCAGCTAGGATCAGGTTTTCCTGCTTTATCATCACAGCATCAGCTGACATTGGAGACAATGCTTAGTTGTATCTGTGCACCAAGTCCTTCAGCCAGAGCCAGAGTGTTCAGCTAGGATCAGGTTTTCCTGCTTTATCATCACAGCATCAGCTGACATTGGGAGACAATGCTTAGTTGTATCTGTGCACCAAGTCCTTCAGCCAGAGCCAGAGTGTTCAGCTAGGATCCGGTTTTCCTGCTTTATCATCACAGCATCAGCTGACATTGGAGACCATGCTTAGTTGTATCTGTGCACCAAGTCCTTCAGCCAGAGCCAGAGTGTTCAGCTAGGATCCGGTTTTCCTGCTTTATCATCACAGCATCAGCTGACATTGGAGACCATGCTTAGTTGTATCTGTGCACCAAGTCCTTCAGCCAGAGCCAGAGTGTTCAGCTAGGATCAGGTTTTCCTGCTTTATCATCACAGCATCAGCTGACATTGGAGACCATGCTTAGTTGTATCTGTGCACCAAGTCCTTCAGCCAGAGCCAGAGTGTTCAGCTAGGATCAGGTTTTCCTGCTTTATCATCACAGCATCAGCTGACATTGGAGACCATGCTTAGTTGTATCTGTGCACCAAGTCCTTCAGCCAGAGCCAGAGTGTTCAGCTAGGATCAGGTTTTCCTGCTTTATCATCACAGCATCAGCTGACATTGGAGACCATGCTTAGTTGTATCTGTGCACCAAGTCCTTCAGCCAGAGCCAGAGTGTTCAGCTAGGATCAGGTTTTCCTGCTTTATCATCACAGCATCAGCTGACATTGGAGACCATGCTTAGTTGTATCTGTGCACCAAGTCCTTCAGCCAGAGCCAGAGTGTTCAGCTAGGATCAGGTTTTCCTGCTTTATCATCACAGCATCAGCTGACATTGGAGACCATGCTTAGTTGTAATCTGTGCACCAAGTCCTTCAGCCAGAGCCAGAGTGTTCAGCTAGGATCAGGTTTTCCTGCTTATCATCACAGCATCAGCTGACATTGGAGACCATGCTTAGTTGTATCTGTGCACCAAGTCCTTCAGCCAGAGCCAGAGTGTTCAGCTAGGATCAGGTTTTCCTGCTTTATCATCACAGCATCAGCTGACATTGGAGACCATGCTTTGTTGTATCTGTGCACCAAGTCCTTCAGCCAGAGCCAGAGTGTTCAGCTAGGATCAGGTTTTCTGCTTTATCATCACAGCATCAGCTGACATTGGAGACCATGCTTAGTTGTATCTGTGCACCAAGTCCTTCAGCCAGAGCCAGAGTGTTCAGCTAGGATCAGGTTTTCCTGCTTTATCATCACAGCATCAGCTGACATTGGAGACCATGCTTAGTTGTATCTGTGCACCAAGTCCTTCAGCCAGAGCCAGAGTGTTCAGCTAGGATCAGGTTTTCCTGCTTTATCATCACAGCATCAGCTGACATTGGAGACCATGCTTAGTTGTATCTGTGCACCAAGTCCTTCAGCCAGAGCCAGAGGTGTCAGCTAGGATCAGGTTTTCCTGCTTTTATCATCACAGCATCAGCTGACATTGGAGACCATGCTTAGTTGTATCTGTGCACCAAGTCCTTCAGCCAGAGCCAGAGTGTTCAGCTAGGATCAGGTTTTCCTGCTTTATCATCACAGCATCAGCTGACATTGGAGACCATGCTTAGTTGTATCTGTGCACCAAGTCCTTCAGCCAGAGCCAGAGTGTTCAGCTAAGATCAGGTTTTCCTGCTTTATCATCACAGCATCAGCTGACATTGGAGACCATGCTTAGTTGTATCTGTGCACCAAGTCCTTCAGCCAGAGCCAGAGTGTTCAGCTAGGATCAGGTTTTCCTGCTTTTATCATCACAGCATCGGCTGACATTGGAGACCATGCTTAGTTGTATCTGTGCACCAAGTCCTTCAGCCAGAGCCAGAGTGTTCAGCTAGGATCAGGTTTTCCTGCTTTATCATCACAGCATCAGCTGACATTGGAGACCATGCTTAGTTGTATCTGTGCACCAAGTCCTTCAGCCAGAGCCAGAGTGTTCAGCTAAGATCAGGTTTTCCTGCTTTATCATCACAGCATCAGCTGACATTGGAGACCATGCTTAGTTGTATCTGTGCACCAAGTCCTTCAGCCAGAGCCAGAGTGTTCAGCTAGGATCAGGTTTTCCTGCTTTATCATCACAGCATCAGCTGACATTGGAGACCATGCTTAGTTGTATCTGTGCACCAAGTCCTTCAGCCAGAGCCAGAGTGTTCAGCTAGGATCAGGTTTTCCTGCTTTATCATCACAGCATCAGCTGACATTGGAGACCATGCTTAGTTGTATCTGTGCACCAAGTCCTTCAGCCAGAGCCAGAGTGTTCAGCTAGGATCAGGTTTTCCTGCTTTATCATCACAGCATCAGCTGACATTGGAGACCATGCTTAGTTGTATCTGTGCACCAAGTCCTTCAGCCAGAGCCAGAGTGTTCAGCTAGGATCAGGTTTTCCTGCTTTATCATCACAGCATCAGCTGACATTGGAGACCATGCTTAGTTGTATCTGTGCACCAAGTCCTTCAGCCAGAGCCAGAGTGTTCAGCTAGGATCAGGTTTTCCTGCTTTATCATCACAGCATCAGCTGACATTGGAGACCATGCTTAGTTGTATCTGTGCACCAAGTCCTTCAGCCAGAGCCAGAGTGTTCAGCTAGGATCAGGTTTTCCTGCTTTATCATCACAGCATCAGCTGACATTGGAGACCATGCTTAGTTGTATCTGTGCACCAAGTCCTTCAGCCAGAGCCAGAGTGTTCAGCTAAGATCCGGTTTTCCTGCTTTATCATCACAGCATCAGCTGACATTGAGACCATGCTTAGTTGTATCTGTGCACCAAGTCCTTCAGCCAGAGCCAGAGTGTTCAGCTAGGATCCGGTTTTCCTGCTTTATCATCACAGCATCAGCTGACATTGGAGACCATGCTTAGTTGTATCTGTGCACCAAGTCCTTCAGCCAGAGCCAGAGTGTTCAGCTAGGATCAGGTTTTCCTGCTTTATCATCACAGCATCAGCTGACATTGGAGACCATGCTTAGTTGTTATCTGTGCACCAAGTCCTTCAGCCAGAGCCAGAGTGTTCAGCTAGGATCAGGTTTTTCCTGCTTTATCATCACAGCA
>CM031629.1:27644761-27662261 GCA_018398815.1 Conus ventricosus | reverse complement strand
ATCTCAGAAAGTACATGGCCAATTTATAAGGGGTTTGGATGATCTTGTGACAAATCGGATCCTCTGTCCATATGTAAGTGATGTAATGGTGAAAATGGATTAAACAACCGTTAAAAACCGTTATTCTGCCGTTATTTCTTAAATATAGGTTGATTTTAATTAAACTTGGTATATAGAAAGGTTATCACACACAAATGGCACTTCTATATAGTGTTTCAAAATTTGACCGTTAAAAACCGTTATTCTTGACATATTGCCCGATTTGGATAACATTTGTTATGTACACAGGCTTTGGCCCAGTGAGGACTAAAATACCGGTTTCAAAAGTGTACATCGGTTAAATAACCGTTAAAACCGTTATTTCACCTTTGTTTCTTATCTCACAAAGCACTTGGCCGATACCCTCCGGGGGTTGCGACCTTGTCGTGGTCGGAGGGCTTGCGCGGTCCAGTGATCCCTTAGGCTTTGCTGGCGGGGGCATCAATACTCGGAGATAGGCTGGTTTTTTTCAAACTGCTTCTAGGTCCGAGAGGCTAAGATGCTGTCTGGCCTAAGCGTAACGTGGTAAGGAGTTGATGCCCCTGGTAGGGCTTCCCATGTCAGATAGGCTAAGGGTGAGGATCCTGACTAAGAGTAACCCGCCTTTCTCCTTTTCTTGTTTTCTGCCTTCTTATTTGGCCCTTTTCTATCTTCGTCTCCCCTTCAAGTCTTCTTTTGCACACTCCTTTTCTCTCTGAAAAAAAGATTCGTTCGTTCGTTCGTTCGTTCTGTGGTCTCCTTAAGATCCGCCGTGTTTGCCGTGCGGTGCGACCTGTGTCGGAGGGGAATGAGATCCTGGTGATTGAGAGGGCCAGCGCTCTCAACACATCACTTTGGCTCGGACCTCTCCTAGACAGGGAGTACACTTTGGCCCGGGTGTACTAATCGGCTCCCCTTCTTGGGGCTGGGTCAAGACAGGCAGTTCCCCTGCTGGCCATGTGAACCCCTGCAGTGCTCAGATCTCTGTCCCCGGGAGTTGAGCATGATCAGGGGGGATAGGGTTGGTAGTTTCTGTTTGTCGTATATCTCTCCCGAAGCCTGGAATGGGTCAAGACATTGGTTTCTTGGCCCTGGCCCCTTAGTTGGACTCCAAGGTGGGTGGGTAAGGGAGGGATGAAACACAATAAACTCAATATGGCTTTTTCAAAAAATATCCCCCCCAAAAAGAAGAGGAAGGCAGCATCCCCTATTTCAGGGGATTTCGATACTGACAGTTCCGCGTATCATCATAGGGCAAAGTGCGTGGTGTTGTGGTTTATTAGAGTGCGCCATGTTGGCCCAACACCTCCGGCTTCAGCACTCAGCTGTGACAGGTAGTACTGGGCTTCAGCTTACCAGTAGCAGATCTATTTATCTGACCTGACGGGGATCTGATACGGAGGTACGACAGAGGACAGGTTTCTGGCTTCCTGGCTCATGATGGAAGGGACGGAGCAGGAAAGACCCCTTTCAGCTCTGAGCCCTTTTGCTATCCAAAAGGGCTTTCAAGGTATAGCAGGTGACCCTCGGTCCATCAAGAGGTTGAGGAATGGCTCGTTTCTTATTCAATGTAAATCACAAAAGCAATCTGAACAGCTGCTGAGGGCAACAAAACTTGTGGACAGGGAGATCAAGGTGACTCCCCACAAACAGTTGAATTCGTCGAAAGGTGTGATACGCTGCCGCGATTTATCAGGTGTCTCAGAGGCAGAGATCAAAACGGAGCTGGCGTCCCAGGGTGTGACGGAGGTGCGCAGGGTGACAGTAAAGAAAGGTGCAGAGAGAGTGGCCACCAACATCCTCTTTCTGACATTCTGCAACCCTGTGCTGCCTCCGGTCATCAAAGTTGGTTACCTGAATGTTCGTGTTCAGCTGTATGTGCCGTCCCCGTTGAGGTGCTTCAGATGCCAGAGGTTTGGCCATGTCAGAGACCGCTGTTCTGGGCAAGAGGTGTGCGGTGTTTGCTGCAAGGCAACCCATGATGGGCCGTGTAAAGATCTGGCACATTGTGCTAACTGCGGTGGCGACCATCCCTCCTCTTCAAGAAACTGTCCTCTTTGGATTCAGGAATCCGCAATACAAAAAATAAAAACTGAAAAGAAAATTTCCTTTTTTGAGGCCCGCAAACAGGTTGTGGGGCAGTCAGACGCCAACAGCTTCTTATGCTTCGGCCGTAAAAACAGTTCCCACAGTTCCCACTCGATCAGTCTGCTGTCAGACTGATGACTTTACGTTTTCGAAGACATTGCAAGGAAGAACAGTCAACTCTGGTGGAAGCAGGTCCACCACCTTCCAACCAAAGTGACTGCCCCTGGTGGAGGCAAAAAATCCACCACCCCTCAGACTGCCCAGCAGTCTATAACATCTGCTGCTGGGCAGATTAAAAAACCAGCAATCCCCCCTCGAACTCCTCTGTCCAGTGCCCGTGCGGACAAGGGAGTTCAACCCAGTGTGGAGATGGTGGAGATGAGGAAGAAACCTCCACCGTCTCCCAAATCCAGACCTTCTTCACCTGTTGGCAAGTCTGCCAGCAGGTCTGTAGACCAACACAGTCCAGTGAAACTAACCAATAAATTCACACCTTTAGCAACAGACGTTGAAGAGGAGATGACCTGATCTCTCCCCTTTTCGCCCTCTGCACCATGGATAGTACAATATTCCATTGGAATATCCGTGGACTAAATTCTAACTTTGAGGAGCTGCAGCTTCTGTGTCAATCTATAAAACCTTCCGTCGTGGCTCTTCAGGAAACTCAAATTCAAAGCCAGAAGACCTTCACTCTTTCTGGCTTTAATATTCTTTCAAAACCTGCACAACCATCCACGTTGGGACTGTCGGGCGGTGTTGCCCTTCTCCTACACAAAACTTTGCTGTATAGTCCTGTCGCTCTGTCTACCTCCCTTCAGGCTGTAGCTGCGAGAGTCACTCTCCACAAGACTGTGACAATCTGTTCTCTTTATTTACCTCCTTCTGTCCCGGTTTGTCGTCAGGACCTTGTCAGTCTGATAGGAGAACTTCCTCGACCTTTTTTGCTTTTGGGGTGACTTTAACGGTCACAATCCTCTTTGGGGTAGTGTCAGTACGTCATCCAGAGGTCTGCTAATTGAGGATGTCCTTTCGGATTTGGATTTGTGTTGTCTGAACGACGGATCTGCAACTTACCTCCACTCTTCCACAGGTTCACTTTCGTGTTTAGATTTGTCGATTTGTGACCCCTCGCTGGTCCTGGACTATGAGTGGTCTGTCCATGATGATCTGCACGGAAGTGACCATTTCCCTGTCCTTCTACAACCCGTAATAACTGAACACGTCTCTGTCTCTCAACATCTAAATTATAAGAAAGCAAACTGGGATCTATTTGCAGCCACTATTTCTAAGGAATTCCAGGACACTGATTTTCTTAAGAGTCCGGACCCAGCAGAATCACTAACTAACACTGTGATCAAGTGTGCTAAAGCTTGTATTCCAGTGTCTTCCGATAAACTTCAAATGCCAAAAACACCCTGGTTTGATTCAGACTGCCAACAAATTTCCAAAGTCCGAAAACGGGCTCAGCGTCAGGTGTACCAACGACCTTCGGGTCCCAACGCTCGAGCCCATCAGAAACTCCGTGCCAAATCGAGACACACTTTTAAAATCAGTAAACGTCGGTCCTGGAGAAGCTTCTGCTCCAGGCTGACATCGAAAACTTCCAAGAAAAAAGTGTGGAATATCATTAAGAAAATCAAAGGGAAGAACACCTGTCCCACTGTGAACCATCTCAAGTTTCGGATTCTTTAATAACGGAGAAGAAAGCAGTTGCTAATCTGCTGGCATCAACCATTGAAAAGAATTCTTCCTCTTCTAACAAATCAGCCACTTTTGTCAAAAATAAAGCCCTTAAGGAAAAATCACCCTGCAACTTTTCGTCAGACAACATGGAAGACTATAATCTTCCTTTCACGTTAAACGAACTGAAATCTGCCTTACTTTCTTGCAGCGATTCCTCTCCAGGTATAGATGAAATCCATTATCAACTGTTGAAACATCTTCCGCAAATAGGTCTGAACATCCTGCTACAGGTATACAACCATGTGTGGACTACTGGTTTCTTTCCACCTTCTTGGCGAAAAGCCCTCATTATTCCAATTCCCAAACCTGGAAAGGATCTTTCTAATCCATCAAACTACCGTCCCATAGCTTTGACCAGCTGTGTTTGTAAATTGATGGAGAAAATGGTCAATGCTAGGCTCATGTGGAAACTTGAAACCGATGGCCTTTTGGCGAAAGAACAGTGTGGTTTCCGCAAACATCGGACATACCGTTGACCATTTGATTCGTCTGGAATCTACACTTCAGAACGCCTTTTTGAACAGACAGCATGCAGTGGCAATTTCTTTGACTTGGAGAAGGCCTACGATACCACCTGGAAGTCTGGGATACTTCTTGATCTCCACGATCTGGGTTTTTGAGGTCATCTTCCGCTTTTTATTCAAAATTTTTTGGCAGAACGACAGTTTCAGGTCCGGGTTGGCACCACTCTCTCTGATGTCCACGAGCAGGAGTTGGGTGTTCCACAGGGAAGCATACTGTCTCCTGCCCTCTTTAGTATTAAGATCAACAACATTGTGAAATCAGTTCAGCAGGGTTCAGACTGCTCATTGTTTGTGGATGATTTCGCTGTCTACGCAACTGGAAGCCTGTACCCGAGTGTCCAGCGCAGGCTCCAGCTTTGCGTGGATAAAATCCATCAGTGGGCGGATGAAAATGGTTTCACCTTTTCTGCTACAAAAACACAGTGTATTCACTTCCATAATTTCCGTCAGTTTTTTCCAGATCCTGAACTTCAAGTAGGGAAATCTCCCATTCCAGCTGTTAAAGAGGCCAAATTTCTGGGAATCATTTTTGACCAGAAACTTAACTTTCTCAGCCACATCAAAAACCTCAAAACTGCTTGCCAGAAAGCACTGAATATTCTGCGGGTCGTAGCGCACACCAACTGGGGCGCTGATAAGAAAACTTTGCTGCACCTCTACAGAGCCTTGGTCCGTTCCAAACTGGACTAAAGGTTGTGCTGTGTACGGCTCCGCAAGATCGTCTTACCTCAAACTCTTGGACCCTATCCACCATCAAGGGCTTCGTCTCTGTCTTGGAGCGTTCCGCACCACCCCTGTGTACAGCCTGTACGCAGAGGCGGGTGAACCTTCACTGTCCAACCGCAGGCTGAAACTGTCTTTGAATTATATATCCGACTGTTCTCAGAACCGCAGAATCCTGCCTATGACTGTGTCTTTGACCCTCCGTTCCAAAGTAAGTTTGAAAACAACCCGAAATGTATTCCGCCGTTTGGTCTTCGTATGCGGCTCACGTGCGGAATGCAGGTCTAGACCTAGGAGTTGTGTCGGATTTTTCCAAGTTTCCGGATCAACCTCCGTGGACCTTTTTCACACCAGCGATTCGTTTCGATCTTGCAGCTTTTCGCAAAGAGTCTACCAGCTCTCTGGCGTACAAGGCTTTGTATGCTGAGCTCTGTTCCAAATTCCCATCCTATCAAAAAGTTTTCACTGACGGTTCCAAGTCTGAGGATGGAGTGGCCTGTGCAGCCTACTGCCCTGGGGCTCCTTCTCAGATACTGTTGGAACATATACATTCAGATGCTTCTGTCTATTCTGCTGAACTTACTGCTCTGGTACTGGCTTTGAAGATAATCTCACATTCTTCGAAGAGGGACTTTCTGGTTCTGTCGGATTCGCTGTCAGCTTTGGAGGCCATAGCTGGCCGCAACCTTCAACATCCAGAACTTTTACTTTTTTTTAAACTTTTTAGCAAGTTGAAGGCGGACGGTTACAACATTACTCTTGCTTGGGTTCCTGGTCATGTTGGCATCGGCGGGAACGAAATGGTTGATCGTTTAGCCAAGAACGCCACAAGAGAGAAACTGTCCAAAACTTATATCCCCTGCTCAGATGTGAAACCCAAAATTAACGATTATGTGAGAGACCTCTGGCAGGAGGATTGGAACACACAGACGAATAACAAACTTTTTCAGATCCGTCCAAACCTTAAGGACTTCCTCCCATCTACGTCGGGTGGTCGTAAAGAGGAAACGGTTCTGTGCCGGCTCCACACCGGCCATTCGTATTTTACCCATTCTTACCTTTTAAAGAGTGAAGAAGCTCCGTGGTGCATTCCATGTCATGCGCCACTCACAATGAAACATGTTCTTTTAGAGTGTTGGGACTTGCACGATGTGAGACACAAACATTTTACAGCGGAGTCCATGAAGATCCTGTTCAGGGATGTCCTGCCAGACGTGATCCTTGAGTTTTTGAGAGAGATTAACATTTTTCATCTGATTTAAGATTTTACGGCAGAAAGATTTTTAACACAGTTTCTGGTGCGTTTGTAGACGATGTCATTTAACGAGATGTGTGAAAGTTTGTTTTTTTTTGGTTTTTGTTTTTTTAAATGACTGGTGAGTTGATTTTAACGTGGTGACAGCCCTGATGTGGCCCTTTGCGGTCGGCTGGGCTATAAGCAACATTATCTTATCTTATCTACTTGGCCGATATATAAGCGGTTTGGAAAACTGGGAGTACGTTTATATGCTTCGCATCTTGTTTCTCTGTTGCGTTTCAGTCGTAACCAGCTGACCGTGTTGCCAGTGTGTGTGTGTGAGCTGTCCTCCCTGGAGGTGTTGCTGGTGTCCAACAACAAGCTGCTGTCCCTGCCGGACCAGATCGGTCAGCTGCAGCGCCTGATGGACCTGGTGAGGCTTCAGGGGGATGAGGAAGAAAAGGCTCGCTGGTGTTGTAGGAGACAGGACGCATCTCTCTTTCACTCTCTCTCTCTTTCCTCTCTTTCTCTCTCTCTCTCTCTCTCTCTCTCTCTCTCTCTCTCTCTCTCTCTCTCTCTCTCTGTTCAAATTTGTGTATGTCCGGTGCATGGGGAATCATGATATTTGTTGCGCAGATTGCCAAGTTGCATCGCTGTTAGATTCTTCTGATCTGTTCTGTTTTCTATCCAATCTTTAAATTTAATTTAAGATTTTCTACAAATTTTTCCTTATGAAATTTTGCTATTTTCTTTCTCTCTTGCGTATCAATGTTGATTATGCAATCCGCCGATGTGTTTTTAAATTTTCCGTCACTGAGCGCATCACAAGCATTTGCTTGTTGTTGCTTCAGTTCAGTAGTTTGTGTATGTACACATCTGTTCAATAAAGAAATGTTTAAAAAAAAAAAAAGGAAGGAGAGTAATGATATCAAATTTGATGACACCCCCACCACCTCCACCCCCAGTTCCACAGCTGTAATCAGCTTCACAGCATTTCACTCCCTCTCTGTCGTCACGGGTTCACCTGATGGTGGGCTCCATCTTAGTACCGCTTTCTCCCAAACTTTGAAGCACCTGCCTCTCCCCATCTTAGTACCGCTTTCTCCCCAAACTTTGAAGCACCTGCCTCTCCCCCGTCACCATTGTCAGTGTATAATTCAGAAAGATACATTCATGTCCCCATCACCATTGTCAGTTTATAATTCAGAAAGATACATTCATGTCCCCATCACCATTGTCAGTGTATAATTCAGAAAGATACATTCATGTCCCCATCACCATTGTCAGTGTATAATTCAGAAAGATACATTCATGTCCCCATCACCATTGTCAGTGTATAATTCTGAAAGATACATTCACATCTGTCTGTTTCTGTTTCAACTCCCTCACAATCAGTAGTTTTTTAGCTGTTTGGGGGATTTTCTTTTTTTTTTTCTTCAAACTACGATTTGCTACACGCTGTGGTCAGTTTGTAACATGGAAACGAACGATGTCCTGTTTCTCGTCTTCCCCACAACCCTTCCCTCCATTCACCTCAGATGATACGGTCATCCTTTTTCTCACAATGTTAGGTGCTTGTGGTGATAGCCCCTCCCTCTCCTCCCAACTGGCCATCAGACCTTTCTGTCTCTATTTTTTCCTTTTTTTTTTTTTAAAACTCTCTTCAGTTCTTTCCCTTGAATTCGATCACCGGTGATCGACGGTTTTCTTCCCGGAATTATGATATTTTAAAACAACGTTTTTGTTATCTGAAGCAATGTATCGCCTTAAAAAACTGGAAATCGACACATTCGTCACAAAAATAATATTATTTTAGAAATAATGCACAGAATGTTACGAAAAATTCATGCAAAATGCAAAAATCTCAAAAACTGTTGAGAGTTCATGAATCTGAAAGCCTTTGAGCTAGTCTGCTATTGTGTTTACTTCAAATGTCTTTTTTCTTTTCTTTTTTACTTTTTGGCTGAAAGCTGCTTAATTAACCGAACATGCCAAACGATGTGTGTGGTATTAAGGAGAGCGAGATGTGACCATTTTTCAGGATGTGAGCTGCAACGAGATCACCCACCTGCCCCCTCAGATTGGAGACTTGCGCTCTCTGCGCTCGTTGAACGTCCGCAGAAACCTTCTGGTGGAGCTCCCAGTGGGTAAGTCCTGTTGATGTTGACGGGCACGTGGTGGAAACAGAAAGAAATGCATGGCTCTGGGTAAGTCCTGTTGATGTTGACGGGCACGTGGTGGAAACAGAAAGAAATGCATGGCTCTGGGTAAGTCCTGTTGATGTTGACGGGCACGTGGTGGAAACAGAAAGAAATGCATGGCTCTGGGTAAGTCCTGTTGATGTTGACGGGCACGTGGTGGAAACAGGATGAAATGCATGGCTCTGGGTAAGTCCTGTTGATGTTGACGGGCACGTGGTGGAAACAGAAAGAAATGCATGGCTCTGGGTAAGTCCTGTTGATGTTCACGGGCACGTGGTGGAAACAGGATGAAATGCATGGTACACTCATTGGCTCCTACCCCGCCCGCCCATCATTACCCCACATCTTAGGTTCTAGTTCTGTGGATACCCACTGATTAGCTTTCTTTGTGCATCTGTTTTTTCCTTTGTGTGTGTGTGTGGGGGGGGGGGGATCAGTCTGTCTCTCTCTCCTCCTCATTCTCCCTCTCCCTCTCTCTCTTTCTGTCAGTCTGGCACTTTGCATTAATCCACCTCTTTCTTTACTGATTGTTTTCAATATTCTGTGTCTGTTTCCTTTCTCATGACCTCTGTGTTTTTTTCTTCTGCGTTTGTCTGTCTGTCTGTCTCTAGTTAATATTTCCTCTCTCCTCTCTCTCTCTCTCTCTCCTCTCTCTCTCTCTCTCTCTCTCTCTGGAGTGTGTGTGTGTCTTTCTGTCTGTCTGTCCCTTTCTCTCTCTCTCTCTCTCTCTCTCTCTCTCTCTCTCTCTCTCTCTCTCTCTCTCTGTCTGTTAGTGTGTGTGTGTGTGTGTTTCTGTCTGTCTGTCCCTTTCTCTCTCTCTCTCTCTCTCTCTCTCTCTCTCTCTCTCTGTCTGTTAGTGTGTGTGTGTGTGTGTTTCTGTCTGTCTGTCCCTTTCTCTCTCTCTCTCTCTCTCTCTCTCCTCTCTCTCTCTCTCTCTCTCTCTCTGTCTGTTAGTGTGTGTGTGTGTGTGTTTCTGTCTGTCTGTCCCTTTCTCTCTCTCTCTCTCTCTCTGCCTTTTTAAGTGGTTTAATCTTGGTTTAGTTACACGCACCAAACCACTACCCACAAGTGCAGTAAACTGCATTCTTGTGTAGTGTCTTCTGCCAGATACTAGCCTTCCATGGTATAACACAAAATACACTGCCAGGTGGAGCTACAAGACTGAGAGGATCAGTGCTGCAATTCCTCTTGTTCTGCTGCCGTGTATCCTGGTCATCCTGTTCACATTGCAGTTAACATTGTTTTTGTACTCCCAGTTCTTATAGAACAGGGAATACTTTACAGTGGGAACGACGAAATGCTATCTGTCTGTCTGTCTGTCTGTCCGTGGTCAAAATGTGTTCCACTCGCTCCAGACAAAACTGCTGGGCCAATCTTTCTGAGAATTTGTAGGTATGTTCATTATGGGTCACGGATGATGCTCGATGTTTTATTTTTACCAGAATAGCTGTTACTAACGGCTATAATGGCCCAAAAGGTTTTTCTTCTTTATGGAATATCTCGGAAAGTACTTGGCCGATCTAAGCTAGTCACAAAAAGTTAAGGGCCAGACAGAAAAACTCTCACCAAAATAAAACGACATAACGCACAGGAAAACAGCTTATACCGTATTTTATTTCATGTCTTTAGCTTTCATGTCAATGCCATTGCAATTGTGTCAATTCAATTTTTCTGGACAAAATCAAGGATCAAACATCATAACCCCTCTTTTTGAAAATCACAAAATTGACAATTCACAAGAAAGTTTATTGAAAAGCTTCAGTAGTGCGTATGTCCGCCATTTGCACCCACACATTCCACGCATCAAGGCCTCATGGACTGGATCAGAGTCACAAGGGTCTGTTGAGGCATGGCGTTCCACTCCTGCAGCAGAAATTGGAACAGTTGGTGGAGGTCAACAGGAGGAGGGTGGTTGTCGTGGACGCGGCGATCCAGATGGTCCCAAAAGTTCTCAATAGGTTCAAATCAGGCGAACGCGATGGCCAGTCCAGTCGTGGAACCTGCTGCTGCCTCAGGTAGTCGTTCACCACAACGGGCGCGGTGTGGAGTGGCGTTGTCGTCCATGAGGGTGGCACCGGGTCCCATGGCTTGCAGAGTGGGGATAATCAACGGCCTCACGATTTCATCTCTGTACCTTACGCCAGTAAGTCTGCCTGGCACAAGGTGAAGGGGTGTCCTGCCATGAAGGTGGATGCCTCCCCATACCATCAGGAGCCGCCTCCATAGCGATCGGCTCACGAACACAGCCATCAGCAAGCCTCTCCCCTGGACGACGCCAGACGCGTACCCGGCCATCATTTCGGGACAGGGAGAATCTTGACTCATCGGTGAAGAGGATGGTGCTCCATTGCTGCCTCGTCCATCGCTGATGACGTCGACACCACCTCCTTCTGGCCTGTCGATGGTGCTGTGTTAGTGGGAGATGGACGGCGGGCCTTCTTGAGCGGAGGTTGAAACTGTGAAGGCGACCTCGGACGGTCTGGCGACTTACGTTGATGTTAGTCGTTCTTCTCAGCTCCTGTCTCAGAGTGGTTGCATTGATGGTTCTGCTGCGGACTGCTGTCAGCATCAAGTAGCGATCGTCTTGCCCGTTGGTGATTCTTGGCCGCCCTGAGCGTGGTCGTTCCTCGGCTCTTCCAGTGTCTTGGTATCGCTGGTGAAGGCGTTGAATGACTGAGTGGCTCACTCCCAGACGTCTTGCCACCTCTCTTCCAGAAATGCCATCTTGGAGCCATCCCAGAGCCCGGCCGTGATCTAGTGTTGACAGTTTTCGTCTTGGAGGCATGGTTATTGCAGCCCCGATTAGCGGTCATTTTATACCCACCGCAGGCAAATTGTCATTGAAAAGTGTTCAACATAGGCAGGCCTTGCACGTGCACTGTGCCGATTTCTCAATTCAAAACTGCTGTGTAATCTGCGCCTGGCCAAACTTCATGCATTATTCACGGATTTTTGGTGTTTTGGCTGAGCGCATATTCTCGACCCGAAAAATGCGTCGTCTGAAAGATTATTTCGGTCATACAGTGTGGTGTGTGAGCTGTCAGAATAGCTCAGAATGAAACACGCTGCGCTTTGTTTTACGAGCATTCAGACCCATTACTTAGAGTACCCCCAAAATCTAAGGCGGCCCTTAACTTTTTGTGACTAGCTTATAAGTGGTTTGGATGATCTTGTGACAAATTGGAGCCTCTTTCCTACATGTAAGTGATGTAATGCTGAAAATTAATTAAAGATTAAACAATCTTTAAAAAAAGTTATTTTGTTGTTGTTTCTTATATATCGGTGGATTTTAATGAAACTTGGTATATAGAAAGGTTATCACACACAAATGGCACTTCTATGTAGTTTTCAAATTTTGACTGTTAAAAACCGTTATTCTTGACATTATTGTCCGATTTGGATGAAATTTGGTATGTACACGCGTATTCATGATAAACTGGGAGTGCGTTTATATGCTTTGCATCTTGTTTTCTTTTACTTTGCAGCAATGATCAAGCTTTGTTGCTTGTGTGTTCATGCATGATTATGTTTTTCTTCCAAGGAGAAGCTTACGTTCAGTTTATATTATGGTTGAAGAAACAACTTCATGGAGATTTTGTGTTTGAAAGTGAGTCTGGACTCTTTAAAGATCTTACATAATCAAGCATTGCACTGTATTTTAGTTTCTGTTTTTTCCCCGTCTTTTTTAAAGTCAGTTCCTTAAGTGTAAAGAGAGGAAAATTTACCGAAAGATTTAGCCAGATTATTGTGATTTTTTTAACCCCTTCACTGCCACAGTATAATAGCACATTTGAAAATCTGTCTGCCGTGGTAAAATGGAGCTTTTTGGGGTAGGTTCAATGAAATGGTTACTGCTCACTTATTTCTTGACAGATCTCTTTGATTTTTTGCACGTTTGTTGTTATGCATTTGTCCACAATGTTCTATCAAAATGGCTTGATTATGTTGATAATTAGTATAGCAGAAATTGACATAATTATAAAAATTTAACCAAAAATAACAGTTTTCGAGTGTACACAAACACATTGCGCCAAACAGAATGAGTCAAAACACTGAAAAAGTGGTCTTACTACTTATTGAATATCAGCACTAACACATGAAAGTCATATAAATCCCAAGGAATGTTGTTCTTGATGATAATCTGCTCATAATTGGGGGTACTATTTTTTAGGTAAAAAGGGGCATAATCATGCTTTTCGCGGTATGTTCACTAACATGTACATACTCATTTATTTGTTGAGTTATTTGTTAGATGTTTTGTGGATTACTTACTTATACCCTTGTCTACAATTTCACATCATTCAATATTGGTTTTGTTGGTTATGATGATGGTTCACACTAATAACATGTGATAAAACAGTTTTTGTTTTGTTTTCAATGTGAGAGTTTTAGAATAATTGAGCATATAAAAACCCACTAAACACAACAAAAATACCTTTTGGTGTTAGCTCAACAACATTACAAACACCTGGGATTCATATTGTTGTCAATAAATCTCCCTCTGTGTAACAATCTGTCTGTTATTTGGGGGTACCCAAATTCTCCTAGAAAGGGGCATAATTTTACTATTTGGGGTAGGCTCAGTACCTCAATTACTGCTTATGTATTTCTTTACATATGACTTAGATTTTATGGCTTCTCTTTCCTTATACTACAAACTTTGATGCTATATAACAATAATGTAGTTTTGTGAGCCATTAGGGATGGACAGGGATACATATATTGGTGGTTTTACAAAAAGAACAGTTTTCAGGTATACATAAACAAATTGCACCATATAAAATCAGTGTAAACAATGAAAAAGTGATGTGACTAATTGTTCAACATCAGCACTAACACATGACAGTCATATAAATCCCAAGGAATGTTGTTCTTGATGACAATCTGCTCATAATTGGGGGTACTATTTGTTGGTAAGAAGGGGCATAATCATGCTTTTCACGGTATGTTCACTAACATGTACATTATTCACCCATTTGTTGAGTTATTGTTAGATTTTTTGTGGATTACTTACTTATACTCTTGTCTACAATTTCACATCATTCTATATTGGTTTTGTTTGTTATGATGATGGTTCACACTAATAACATGTGATAGAACACACACACACACACACACACACACACACACACACACACACACACACACACACACACACACACACACACACGCATACATACAAACAGTTTCCACACACACACACACACACACACACACACACACACACACACACACACATACACACACACACATACACACAAAACACACACACACACACCCACACACACACACACACACACACACAGTAAGCAGACCCACAGTTGAGCACACACACACAACACACACACACACACACACACACACACACACACACACACACACACACACACATACAACACATGCATACACACAAACAGCTTCCACACACACACACACACACACACACACACACACACACACAACACACACACACACACACACATTACACATATGCACAACACACACTAACAGTATCACACACACATGAATGTAAAAACATCACAATGATACAAAACAAAAAAACTGCTGTGGATGAGTGCTTCTGTGTTATACAAAATGAACAAACTTATATGGAAAACTTGCATACAGAAATAATGCTTAGGCGCGTGCGTGCGCGCGTACACACACACACACACACACACACACACACACACACACACACACACACACACACACACACACACTCACACACACACACAGTCCCACCTATCCATACAGTCATTGTTTGCCATAATTGTAGTTTCAGTAGGAAATGGGGCAAAGAAGAGAAATACAGAAAATGAATAGTGAAGGAATGAAGAATCATGTAGTAAAAACAAAAACAAAACAAAACAAACCAACAAAAGAAAAATAGAGCTACTTGCCTGAAACCAGTTTCTGGTCATGAAGGAACTGAAGACTGGAACTTTGTACAGCTGAAAATTGGCACAGTTGACTTGCAGACCAGAATTCCCAGTCAAAACAACTGCAAGGTTGAAGGGCTGTGCACCTCTTTCTTTGATCAGCTGTTGCTGACCACGCCCCATGCCACGCCCCCGGCCGCTTCCACGGGACCTTCACCGTCGTTCTGAACCCGTACCATGTCCACCACCCCGTTCGTCAAGAAAGGAGGGGGTGCAGTGCTCGTTCACGGCACGCGTTCGGCAATTTCCGCTTCGTCGCCCACCTGAACGGCTCTTTCTTTACTGATGTGTTGTGTACAGAACAGTGAAGCCACGTCCCTCACCAGCATGTATCTCCGATAAAAGTGGATAGTGCCGATTCCCATTCGTCTCCTCCTCATCGCTAGTATCAGGATCCGATCCTCAAAGGTCTTCTTCATCACTCTCTTTATACTTTATAACATCATCTAAAATATCAAGGGCAGTGTGACGCTTGGAAACGGGACGCGTCGACGAAGTGCTAGGTTGAGCTGCCATCTTGATTATGCTTATCAGCTGTGACCTCTCAACTCGCAATTTGCATAACATGTGGTCAGCTGGCTGCTCGCGAGAAGGGAAAGGGGCTGTTCCTTGACACCAGTAGAAGAGGTGAGAACATTTAGAGGGTCGTCTCCCAAGTAGATTTTTCTGCTTTCTGTTACGAAGTTAGGACGTGACACTCTCGTTCGTGGCGTAGCGGTTTTCTGTTTTCTGCGGCTTTCTGGACGTGCGTTACACGTTCCAGGCAGGGAACGGTTAATCCTTTAATCCTCTCACTACACAGTACCAATTTTTTCGTAAGCATTCGTGTTGTCAGCAGATTATTTTCTGGAGTGCCAAATGATAATGATGACTGATAACGAGGAGTACAGCTTCTGTAGCGCTCATCCTAACAGCTAGGCTACTGGGCGCTTTACAGATTGTTAACACAAACACACACACAAAATGCACACACACACATGCACAGATGCGCTTGCATGCATGCATGCTTTATGAGTGTACATGCGTGCACACACAAGCGCGCATCATGCGTACACCCAGTTAGTCACAGGGAACATTTGAATGGACAGTACAGGCAAGAATGTTCACTTCGAAGAGGTCAGAGAGATACTGGACAGGCGTTTCAGGAGCAGAAATCTTATAGCATAGACAGGCAGATTGGTTCTGAATCCTGTGCTCAGTTTTGAGCCAATGTGGTTTCTTTAAAGATTTTCAAATGACAAAATTGGGGTGGGGTTTGAAAAAAAGAAAATAACCCCCCTCCCCCCTCCCCCCCCCCCCCCCCCCCCCCCCCCCCCCCCCCCCCAAATTCTGCAAATCACAATCAGGCAAAATGTTGTATAAGAATATAGCGTTGGATTGAATTTGCAGTGCAGTGTATGTTTTTCTGTGTGTTGATGCTGCTAAGTGAGCAGTTTGATCACTTGTCTGATTGCGCCCAAGTCCCTGAACTGACCTTTAACATGGACTGGCTCCATACTTTATTTATCCGTGTGATGTCTTGATGCAGGATCTCTTAGAGTTTTAAAAGTACATTCATCTAAAAGTCCTTGATTTCTTCTTTTCAGACATACCAAACATGATGTTAACACGGACCAAACATAACACATAAAATAAATTCCAAAAATGCCCAAATCACTGCGTAGGCAGGGTTTTAGTGTGAGCACTGTGTGCGGGAGGGGGAAAACTCACGCTGCTCGCATACGCAGGGATAGTGTTAACAGTCTCCTTAAAAACACTGCATTTCACATTTAGTTCTCAGTCAAAGCCTCCAAACACCCTGTATGGGAATGAAATGTCAGGTCACCCTTAACAAGCACTGTGCTGGATCGGTAGTCACTAGTCATGGTGGACAGGTGGTCAGTAGCAGAATAGCACAGCTCAAAGATTGATGTTTGATATTGTAAAGTGTACAGTGATTGCAGTGTGAAACTGTAGGACGACAGAAGACTGACATGGTGTCTGTGGTGTGTGTGCTGCTGACAGAGATCTGCAAGCTGAACCTGATCTGTCTGGAGATCTCCTGCAATCACATCCAGAAAATCCCGGCCGTCTTCTGCAAGCTGGAGGCCCTGGAGAGATGGTGATCCAGCACAACCCCCTGCAGTGCCCGCCTGCACACGTGAGTCGGCTGTCTATGTCTTGGCTCAGAACTGTTGACCTCAGCGCTGACACTGACCTGTGACCTCATCATTGCCTCATGACCTCGCAGTGTGGCCCTGCGTCGACAATCCTACACACTTGATCAAAAATTTACTGAAGCTTACAATCTGTAGATGATTGAAAAGATGATTGTTTTTACCTGAAATGATCCCCACTGATTTTCATGAGTGCTTCTTGTACATTTCTGCAATCGTTAAGAATTATGGCACTGAATTCTTCAAAAAAGATTAAAAAGTCTGCAAGGTATGTACACTTACTTTGGAAATGTTTCTTGTGTCCATTAGCAAATGCACTCTGAAGAATTCGATGTTTTTTGTGTCTAAAGTTGTGTTCTCCTCATACGTAAACATGTTCTTTGTCCTGTCCCTTACCTACTGCAAGCTTATCATATTGCCAGGCACGTTGTCCTCCCTTCCATTGTCGGGTTTTTGTCTTCAGTTTTGTTTTTGTTGGTTTTTTTTGGGGGGGGGGGTGGGGGGGGGGGGGGGGGGGGTCTTTCAGAATACCCTAGAATTCTAGAACAGGAAATCTTTTTTCTGGGTCGGATAAAATTTTGTGTTTCGAGGTAGGTGAAATTTTATATTTGGACAATTTCCAGTTTTTGTCATTATCAGTTCTTAGATAATTAGGCTTCATCCTCTCCACTAACCAACCCAGTGTGTCACAGAGCAGTAGTGATGGTAGACACCAGACTGACTGACCATCAGAATGTGGAGATGATGACTTCCCATTTGTCTTACGTCAGTGTGATCATCGCTTCCTTCCGACACCCTCAACTTCCTTGTCAGGCTCAGCTTGACTGAAAAATTACTTCACTCTCTCTCTCTGTCCAGCAACATCTGC
>CM031629.1:27595845-27644661 GCA_018398815.1 Conus ventricosus | reverse complement strand
TAGAACAGTTAAAGACTGTAGTTCTATTTCACATGAAAGACAAAGACTCATTTGAAGAATGTTTGCGCGAAAATGATGTTATTGAAAATGACCAAGAAAAACATAGGATTAAACAAAAACTAAAATCTGAAAAGTTAGTAAATTAGTATTAAAAACGGATAACCCTGCACAGTATGTTTGTTTGTAGATAATCGTTATTTTTTGGTTATTGACGTCTTACTTGCCAGAGAACAGTAATATGCGCTTGCGTGTGTGTGTGTGTCTGCCCGCCTCTCTGTCTGTCTGTCTGTCTCTCTCTCTGTCTCTCTCTTCTCTGTCTGTCTGTCTGTCTGCCGGTGATTCTCTCTCTCTCTCTTCCGCCACAGGAAAAGGCGGCTTTTAGGCCACTTTCGCCCAAAAACTCGGTGGAGGAGCAAGTGGCTTAGAACAGACATTTATCTGTTCTCTGGGCTGGATCAACCTTGGGCTTCTTGCGACGAAATCTTCGTAACTGCCCACAGGAATGTCGCCGCCTTGCCTGCATTGCACTCGTCAGGTCCACCCTTGAGTACGGCGCTGTGGCATGGGATCCATTCACAAAGCAAGACATCGACCAAATTGAAGAGGTCCAACGATTAGCTGCCCCTTTATTTGCAATAACTACAGAGACAGGGACCCAGGCTGTGTCACTAAGATGCTACAATACCTCCAACTACCACCTTTGGAGGACCGCCGAAGACAGCTTCGACTCGCCATGCTGTACAAGATTGCCGGCGACCTAGTCCCTGCCATACCACCTGATTCCTTCCTCACCCCAGCAGATCAGACCAGGCGGAGAATTAAACCAACCACATTTACAATTACAGACTGTGTAAGCCAAAACCCCCTACAAAGGCAGATCTACAACAACAATAGAGCCTTCGTCATACAGTCCACTGCAACTGAACAATACAGAAACTCCTTTTTCATCCGAACTCCCCTGGAATGGAACCTCTTGGACAACAACACCGTCCAACGGCAGAATGCCAGTGCCTTCTCCACCGCTCTAGGCAGGGTTGAGGCGGCCATATTTCACCACTAACCCGCCAACACCCCTCCCCGTCCCCCCCCCCCCCCCCCCCCCCACATCCCCCTCTGTTTTTAATCTTTTAGAGTCTTGCGCTGCGCAATCAGTTGTGTAATAGCCATCACTGGCTCCTACAACTAGCCGCCAACCAACAACTGCAGGCGGAGATCCAGATCCAGATCCCAGACCCAGAACACTATATTCAATCCACACTAAAGAAAAGATCTTTCAATTTAGCGTCTTCAGTTCAGTTCAGTTCAGTTCAGTTCACTTGGGACTTTGGATAGCCTCACAGCTTTTTGTGTCCCAATCATCTTATTTATTTCATTAACAGTGGTTGCATATTGCATGCATATGCTCAGGATATATTTTAATCTTTTATATCAATCAAATTGGAATTTTAACATATTTAACTTAGCGTTAGTATCCAGAAGGTTTTTAAAAGTATTCAAATCTTTTGCTTTTTTAATGTGTAGAGGTAGTTTGTTCCAATACGGTGCCACTCTGTTACTAAAGGAACATTTTCTAATATTAGTGCGACAATATTTAATTTGGATTTTGTTATCAGAATTTCTTGTAATTTGATTAGAGGTTAGTTGAAAAAAATCTGTTAAAATTTGTACTATTAAGTCCCTTAAATAGCTTGTAAGTCTCAATCAAGTCTCCCCTTATTCGTCGGAACTTTAACGATGGTTAATTTAACCTCGAAGTCTATCTGCATAGCTAACATATTTAAACTCCTTAATTAACAAGGTGGCTCTTTTTTGCACTTTCTCAGTACTCGCTGATTGCCTTTTTAAGTAAGGGCTCCATATCACATTTCCATACTCCAGTGGGGTCTAACTAATGCCTTATAATTATATAGTACTGTAAAAACTTCAGTATCCAAATATGAAAAAGACCGTCTGATTATGCCGGGCATTTTATTAGCTTTCATCATCACACTGTTTATGTGCTTATCAAATTTCAGACTGCTATCAAACAGTACACCAAGATCTTTTTCTTTTGAAATGGAGTCAACATTTGAGACAGCATCATTATATTTCATAGTATATGTATACTCCGGATTATTTTTTCCATAATGTATAACCTTGCATTTAACTGGATTAAAATATAAATTCCATGTTTCACTCCACTTAATTAGATTATCAATATCATCTTGTAACTTCAGATGGTTACTTACAGAATCATATATTTTCATGTCATCTGGAAATATTTTACATGTCCTAATTACACCTTCTGGCAGGTCGTTTATAAAAACTGAATAGAAATAGGTCCAAGAATACTTCCCTGCGGAATACCACTTACAACATCAATACTTGAAGAATAATTATTTCCAGCTCTGTCACCCTTTGTACTTGATTAGAAAGAAAACTCTTAATCCAGTTGTATATATTCCCATTTATACCATAACCTTCTAATTTTTTTAACAATCGGTAGTGGGGCACAGAGTCAAAGGCTTTTCTGAAATCCAAGTAAATTACGTCAAAAGCAAGCCCATCATCGATCATATTTGTAAAATCTTCCATTACTTCTAAAAAGTTGTGTCATACAAGATTTACCCTGTCGAAAAATCCATGTTGGCAATCTGAGTATAGGTAAAAACCATTCATATGGTTTACTATTGCACCTCTCACAAATGACTCAAGCACTTTGCAAAGGATACAAGTCAAACTTACAGGGCGATAATTTCCTGGGTCAGACCTGGTGCCTTTTTTTAAATATAACAGTTACAGTTGTAAACCTCCAATCACTGGGTACCACTCCATCTCTTATTGATTTTTTAAACAGCACGCACAAGGGTACTGCTAGTTTTTCACATAACTCCTTTAGTACTCTAGCTGGTAAACCATCTGGACCAGAAGCTTTAGTAACATCCAGTTTACTAATTTTTCTTTTAACGCTAATGGTGCAATGACTATATCACACAGAATGTTTCCATCAGATAAAGAGGCGTTGTGGATTTCAGGAACATTTTCAATATTTTTATGTATGAATACACTAGAAAAGAATTTATTTAGCGCCCCGGCCTTATCATTATCACTAACTGCAATATTACCATCTTCATTTTCTCAGGGGACTAATTGAAGAGTTGACATTCAATTTTGAGCGGACATATTTCCAGAAGCATTTAGGATTCTCCCTATTACTACTTTTTGCAATTTTATGCTCATAGTCTCTTTTTGCTTTTCTCACCAGTCTAGAACATTCATTTCTTAATTTAATATAATTTTGGTAATCTATACCATCTTGTGTAATCAAAAATCTTTTATATAAATTATACTTTTTTATTTTCTTTATTACAGATTTCCTCAACCACTTTGGTCTTAAATTCTTGTTACCTTTACTTCCAATTCTGGGTATATATAAATTCATTGCTTCTTGAATGTTATTTCTTATAGTTGACCATGTTTCCACATCTAAGCTATCTAACTCAGTCCAGTCAACCTTTCTAAGATCCTCTCTCATTTTGTTGTAATTCCCTTTTGCATAATCATATTTATGGTGTTTGCTTTGCTTGTCATAGTCATCAATTGCAATATATATTATACATCAAATATCAGCACATCATGATCGCTTTTCCCAACTGGACTGTGGTGTTCAATGTCAGATATCAGGTTATCATCATTTATTTACAAGAATCAAGTCAATCAAGCTAGGTTTTTGTCCTGTTCTTCTTCTAGTTGGACTGCGAACAGGCTGAATCAGATATATGTATCATTAACTGCTTCCACAAACACTTCATTTTTCTTTGAGGGTTCTTGCCAGTTTATTCCTGGATAATTAAAGTCTCCCATTTTTCAGATGTGATCGAACTTTTTAATAATATCCGAATGTAAAATATCCAAAAGTTTAGTATCATTCTCAGCATTTGAACTGGGGCTTCTATGCATACATCCAAGAGGAGTTTTTTAAGCTGTTGATGTCAGGTGCATATTTGGTGTTAGTAGGCAGTGCATTCCAATAATTAGCAATTCTGAAGGTAAAACAATTGTTTCTTTTGTTAGTATGGCAATGTCTGATAAAAATCTTGCCTTCATTATTTCTCGTGCAATCCACCTCTGAGAATTTGAAAAGCACAGGCACATTAACATCATCATAATTATGGAATAAATTTTTAAAAATTGAATCGGGTCTCCTCTGATCCTCCTTCCTTTCAGTGAGTGTAATTGGAGATAATGTAATCTTTCTTTATAGTTTAAATTACTACATTCTTTCAGGGTTTTAGTAGCTCGCCTTTGTACATTTTCTATCATTTTTGACTGTCTCTTGAGATGGGGACTCCAAATTACATTAGCATATTCGAGATGAGGCCTAACAAATGCTTTAAAGAACTTGACAAATGTCTCCTTTTCCAGAGAGGTAAAAGTTCTCCTGATGAGTCCCAACATCTGATTTGCTTTGTTCACTACTCTCTGGATGTGAGGATCAAAGGATAGATCTTTATCAAAGGTTACTCCCAGATCTGTTTCTTCATCACATGTATTTATTTTCTGCAATTCGTCGTTCACAATCATAGTATATTCAAACTGTTTATTCTTTTTGCCAATGTGCATCACCTTACATTTTGCTACATTGAAGTAAAGGTTCCATTCATCTGACCATTCTTGTAGCTTGTTTATGTCCTGTTGGATCCTTGTGCTGTTTGTCGCCTTATCATATATTTTTGTGTCATCTGCAAATATTTTGCATGTGGCTTGAGTCATGTACGGTAAATCATTAATGAACACAGTGAATATGGGCCCTAGGATACTACCTTGTGGAACTCCACTTAGGACCTCAGATGTCTTGGTTCTCTCTTCTCCCACTCTCACTAACTGTGACCTTCCTTTAAGATAAGATAAGATAATGTTGCTTATAGCCCAGCCGACCGCAAAGGGCCACATCAGGGCTGTCACCACGTTAACTTCCTTTAAGAAAACCTCTGATCCAGTTTAGAACATTACCATTTACTCCATATGCTTTTAGTTTAGTTAGCAGCCTTTTGTGGGGGTCAGAATAAAATCCAAGTACATTATATCAATTGGCTCCCCATTATCTACCAATTCTGTTAGGTTGTCTATTACTTCTAGTAATTGTGTGACACATGAGCTCTTTTTCCTAAATCCATGTTGGCATTTAGCATTATAAGTCACTTTCAGTAAAATGAGCAACTACCACATCCCTTACAAAGCTCTCAAAAATCTTACATGCAATACAAGTCAAACTCACCGGCCTGTAATTACCTGGGTCTGTTTTGGAACCTTTTTTAAATATAGCTGTGACCTCTGCAGTTTTCCAATCTCTAGGCAAGGATCCTGTTTCAAAGGATTTGTTAAATATATTACATAGTGGACTGGTTATCTCATCACTTACTTCTTTTAACACTCGTGGTGGAATGAGATCGGGACCTTGAGACTTGGTAGGGTTTAACTCTTTCAATTTGCTTTTAACTGCATATGTGGTTACCCTTACATCACATACATAGATACACCATCAGATCGGGAACCCTCTGGTAAGTTTGGGACGCTACTTAGTCCTCACATGTAAAAACACTAGAGAAGAATTTGTTTAGCATTTCTGCCTTTTCTTTATCGTTACCTACCAAACTTCGATCTTTCCTTTTCAATGTGCCTATTCCAGTGTTTATTTTTATCTTTTCTTCAACATATTTCCAGAACATTTTGGGGTTACTTTTACTTTCTTTACCTATTTCTCTTTCGTAATTTTTACGGCTTCTCTTAACAAGTCTGTTGCTTAAATTCCTTATTTCAATATATCTTAAGTAATCCTGTCCTGATTTGGTGCACAAGTATCTTTTGAACATCTTATATTTCTTTTTGATTGTTTTAAATGCTTTTCCATCCATCCATATCGGCTTTATGTTTTTTACTGAACCTATTTTCGCTTTTGGAATGTAAATGCTTTTCCATCCATCCATATCGGCTTTATGTTTTTTACTGAACCTATTTTCGCTTTTGGAATGCACTCTTCCATACCTGTTGTTAGTACTCCTTTGAGGTGATTCCAACTATCTTCTACATTCATTTGGTCCATAGTTGTCCAATCGTGGTTACTTATAATACTTCTCAGTTGGTTATAATGTCCTTTGTTTAGATTGAAAAGATATCTTGCCTTTGGTTTCATGTTGCAGTTTGTTAATGTATAAAATTCAAAGGTCAACACATCATGGTCACTTTTTCCAACTGGATCCTGGTGTGTAATATCTGAAATAAGATTATCCTCATTCACTAATATCCAGTCATCCAAAGTTGGGTTCTGTCCTGGTCTCCTCCTTGTTGGTTTGTTTACTTTCTGCATCAAGTATGCATCATTGATTCTTTCCACAATTTGCTCACCTTTCTCCCCTGGCCACTTTCCATCCCATCTGACAAATGGGTAATTGAAATGACCCATAATCAATACTTTATCAAATTTTAACATTATATCAGATTTTAACAGGTCAAACATTTTTTCATCATTAGCTTCAGAACTCTCATTAGGACTTCTATAGATGCAGCCAAGTAATACTGTGTTTCTATCATTGGTACAGAGCTTAATCTAGAGCGCGGGATTGGTACAATCCCCCGAAAATCTGTTCCTTCCCGCAATTATCGAGTCTTAACGCGGGCAGACTCCCGCACAGTTGCAGGACTGCCCGCCCTGTTCACTGATCGTTGCGGGCGCTCGTTTGTCGTCTGCTTGAAAAACTGAAACTAGGACTGAGCAGGAGCGAACGATTTCTTGATATTTCATTGGCTGTTAGTGTAAATCAACCAATCGGCGGCGTTCATCTCCTCCATCTCGATCACCGACGGGAAGTTGCGAGAGTTTAAGGCGCCATATTGGATATTTTCCAAAATGAAGCGTGCACCCACTCTATTCGACTTCGACTTTCGTTGAGGAAAGTGAAGAAAAAAAAAAAAGATTCTCTGCCATGCGAGGGTGGAGAAGATCATGAAGAAGCCGCAACTACATCCAAAAGCTCGGAGAAGCAGCCCGAAAAGAGTGCCAGTGCAAGGGAACACCGGTTTCAAGACGATTGGCTGAAGAAATGGCCCGGGGGGGGGGGGGGGGGGGGGGGGGGGGGGGGGGGGAGGGGGGGGGGGGGGGGGGGGGGGGGGGGGGGGGGGGGGGGCCGTTTGTGGTGGGGGGGCCCCTTTTTTGATATGGGGGCGGGACTGCCCCCCTTTTTCAAAAATCCTAGATTAAGCTCTGTTGGTATTAAATGTGCACCATACACTTTCCTGGAACTCAAATGTGTTTAGTTCTTCACATTCACATGCGTTTAAGGATTTCTCTGTATATAAATTATAATGCTACCCCTCTACTTATTTTGTTATTTAAGAACATATCGTACTTTGGAATATGGTATTCTGATTCGATGAAATTCTTAGCATTCTTGGGGTTTTTTTCAGTGAGACCAATTATACTAGGTTTAATTTCGTGTATTCTTGTAAAAAAAACCTCATCTTTTTTGTTCAAGAAGCTGTCCATATTGGTGTACAGTACCGAGCATCCATTCACTCCATACCTTGCACTCTCACGACTCCCTCTCTTACCATTCATTCTTCCATTTTTGTTTGTTTTATTTACACTATGTCCATGTCCTTGATCCGTGATGAGGAGGCCAAGCTGCCAGGCACCAGAGCGGCAGACGGACACACAGCAGAAAGAGGCATTTGCCGTCTTTTTTTCTTTTTTTTTTGTTTTGTTTTGTTTTATTTAGAAATAGAGTTTGTTACTTACCACCAGTGACATTGACAAACAAAGCACATGACAAGACACAAATTTGTACTGTCCCAAATGTTAAATGTGATTTATTTTTTTTGCCTGAAGAAGACCCAAGTGGTTGAAATGCATTGTGTCTTGTCATGTGCTTCGTTTGTCAATGTCATTGGCGGTAAGTAACAAACTCTATTTCTAAATTTTGCTTCGTTCGCCGCCGTCAGTCACTCCATTTTGAAACTTGTTTTGTTTTGTTTACAAATTATGATCTTATCAGAAAAGAATGTGCACACATTGGTGATTTATAGACATCAGTTTTTATTCCACCAGCGTCTGGGATTTTTTTTTCTTTTCTATCTGAGAAACGTTTTTAGTTAAAATGCAGTCAGTTATAAATAGATCTGTCTTAATCAGAGAAGTGAGTACGTGTGGAAAGATTACAACTACAAGTAAAAAACAAGAACAGCTACATAAACTGTATGAAAGTCGTGCTGTCAGAAAAGGTACTGAGATCGCTGCAGATAAGTCTCATGTTCTGTCTAAACATTATAATTTAATGCCATCATGTAGAAGATTTCAGATTCCAAGATTTGAAACTAAACATCTAAAAACAGCTTCCTTCCTGTATCGATCAAACTAATCAATCAAAAGTAAATTTCAACCCAACCCTGCTTTCACTGCTTGCGTATGTGTGATCACGTTTATGTATAAGTGGGTATGGATGCGGGGAGGTGCATGAGCGTATGCGTGCATTTGTATGTGTAGGTGGGCTTGCGCATAAGGGGAGGGGGGGGGGGGGGGGGGATCTTATATGTGTATGTAATACATTTTGTTTGTTTATGTACCATTCTGTAATCTGTAATTTGGCTGTCATGCCTACCTTTTTTATTGGCCACTCTTAATTTCTCAAAAGAGATAATAAAGTGGTTTTGATTTGATTTGATTTATCCAAACATGAGAGAGAGAGAGAGAATATGTGTGTGTGTGTATAAGGTGTGTGTGTGCGGTATTCTGCATGACATTTGCATATACTTCAACATAACTTATGTCTGTTTTCAGATGGCAGCCGAAGAAGGGAAAAAGAAGAAATTTTACTTTCTACCCAGAATGGACATTCTCCTCATAATGGAGGTGCTACAACAGAACCCATACAGAAATGGGAACTCTGTATACGGATTAATAACCCATCAACTGAGACAGAGGTCAGTTGAAAATTTTTGTCTTTAAGAAAAGAAATGTGTGTGTGTGTGCATGTGTGCATGGAGTGTGTGTGTGTGTGTGTGTGTGTGTGGTTTCTTTGCATACTGATGTATAGAATATCACAGTCTGCTGTGGATACAGTGGAAAGAAGCGGGAAAAGGGATGGGGGTGGGCTGGGGGTAACAGGGAAGTACATGTTTTAGAACGTGCTGCAGTTCAAAACTGCATCGTACTTCGACAAAAATGCTCACAGTGTCCCTTTTCTCTGTCTTTGATTGATTTATAATACCCAAATGTATTCACACTTCTTTTTTATGCAGCTCTAAAATATCCTTAGCATTTTGAAGCCGGGGCATATGAATATGTTAAAAAAAGGTAAACAAATATAAATACGGAAATAGTGGTAGAGGGGGTTAGAAAGTTGTTTGTTGCTTGAGAGCAAGAAAATCAAACCGTATTAGTTTTCATACTTAGTCTTTTGTTCTTCTTATATTTGTTCCTCGCCTATCGGAGGGAGGGTGGGGTATGATGGTAGGCCGCTGAACATTCGTTCAATCCGCCTGCAGACCACTCCCTTTCTCTCTCCCCACCCACCCTCACTCCTCCATCCCCCCTCCCACCCCCCCCCCCCCCCCCCCCCCCCCCCCCCCCCCCCCCCCCCCCCCCCCCCCCCCCCCACTTTGACCTGTAGAAATTTTCAGTGCCTTTCTTTTTTCTGCCCTAATTCTGGCTTTAAAAAAGAAAAAAGAAACAACAACAAACACAAAACGAACAAACAAACCTGTCTGCTGACTGTTTGGTTCCCAATCAGACTTATTAAATGATGTGTGCTATGAACTAAACTTGGGTGTGTATGTGTGTGTGTGTGTGTGTTACAGGAGGAGTTCCGTGACGCGGAGCGCAGAACACTACAGGACAGGGTGGACAGACTGTTGAAATGTTTTCGAAATGAACAGCTTCAAAGCATGCGGAGGTCAGGAACTGAGGAGGAGTATGACGAAAGAGAAAGGCTCTTGCAGGACCTCAGCGATCTGGAAAAAGAATGGGCCACCCGCAAGAGACCTGCCACAGCCACCGCCACAGACGTTCACAAGACAGCTGCCAAACAGCATGCTGTTGGCAGGCCTATGCTGCTAAGACTGGTCGCCCCTTTGCTGCCCATGGCGACTATTAAAGCAGAAGAAGGTCCTGCTGTACCTGCAAAACAAGTACCTGACCTGGAAGTAGGAAGACAGGAAGAGAGAGCTGAAGGAGTCAACAGTGATCCTCGACCTCTGGCTGCTGTCAACGATGATGGTCAAGACAAGCTGAATGAGGCAGAACGAGATCCAAATGTACGGCTGACCCAAGCAAGGCTCATAGAGAAAAACTCCAGCAGCCCAGCTGCAGGTTGGTCCACGACAATGGACTACATGCGTAATATACTGGAGAAAGAAGAAGAAAATAAAAAAACTGCCTTGGAAGTCCAGAAAGAAGAAGTGAAGCTGAAGAAGGAAGAACTAGAAGTCAGGAAGATGGAGGCTACAAACGAATGTCTGAGGATTGAGGCCCAGCAGAGAGAACAGGAACGCCGGGCTGACATGGAAGAGGAGAGAAGAAAGGAAGAACAAGAAGAGAGGAAACTGATGATGGACAGACAGAAGGAGGAAAGGAAGGAGATGATGGACAGACAGAAGGAGGAAAGGAAGGAGATGATGGACAGACAGAACGAGGAAAGGAAGGAGATGATGGACAGACAGAACAAACTGATGGATGCTATGCTGCAACTGATCCAAGCTACCAAGAAATGAACAGAAAAATGTAGAAAGAAACCATTGCCGTAATTTTTTTTTTCATGTGTTGTAGTGAAGATGAATAAACACCTATCACCTTCTAGTCGCTGAATTGTTCCATTGAGTGAATGAGCCACACGTTCCAACGAACCAACACCACTCGACCACTTGACTACACGTGGTGTCGCCGACAGGATCGGAACAAGGGTGACCCTACAACAACACACAGCAGGATGGAAGATCAACAGCCTAACTCCCGATGGTGGGCACCTCCGAAGCTGCCTCGCTACTCTGGAGACCCTGCTGACGGACCGGCGGAGGAGTTCATCGAGGAAGCACAACGCGTCCTCAAGGCCTATACTATGCCAGACAACATGGCGGTAGAATTCATCATCCGCCACCTCTATGGGAAAGCACGCTGCGAAATCCTGAGTGTGCCAGACGTAGAAAAAGACAAGTCCGACAAGGTGCTGAACATCATCAAGAGATGTCCACATTCCATGGAAAGCAGCAACACCCCGGGCAGACTGTTCTTGAATTCTCCCAAGGACTTCGAACACTAGCGGCACAAATAAATTCCAGAAGAGCAGACAGTGTGCCCGACGAGATGTTGAGGGATAGATTTATCGAGGGACTTGCATCAACACCTCTGAAACGGGAACTGAGGCGACAAGTGAGAGGGGACGCTACCACCACTTTTTCAACCACTAGAGAAGAGGAGCAGAGAAGATGAAGACCCGTCAGAAAACCCCATCCAGTACCAGCACTTCATCCCTCCTAAACCCCCATCCCACGTGTAGTCAAGTGGTCGAGTGGTGTTGGTTCGTTGGAACGTGTGGCTCATTCACTCAATGGAACAATTCAGCGACTAGAAGGTGATAGGTGTTTATTCATCTTCACTACAACACACACCCCTTGATTTCTTTAATGGACAGTTATTTGTCTTTAGTTGCACAGTAGCATGAGTCTCTCTAACTTTTTACAAGAACTGATACAAGAATTCAGCATTAATTTTGTCAGTCATAATAAAGGGATCATTTCTAATTTTAAGGCAATCAGAATTTTCATTACATCAAGCATATTACATGATTGTGTGTGTGTGTGTGTGTATGGCAGCGCGTGTGTGTGTGTGTGTATGCGTGTGTGTGTGTGTCGGAGAGACGGACAGACAGAACGACCGACCGACAGACAGAGAGATTACTTTGTGTTCGTGTGTGTGTGGGGAGGGAGGGTGGTGTTGGTGGTGAGTGGGTTTGGGAGAAGGGAGGGTCGATGCGCACTGACATGCATTGTAAGTTTTTTTATGAGCAACGTGCAAAGTGTACATTCCATTATAATTCAGACAGGTAATCATACTATACATTCTAGTCGGTGAGTGTATAATGCTTTAATGAAAATATGAATTGCATCAGATAAACAATTCCATTCCATCCATGTTGTTTATAGCCCTGCTGGTTATAGGGGCCATACCAGGACACTCATTTCGTTAGTCAATTCCCTACTTAGCTTTAAAAATATATCAGTAAATTTTTTTTTTCTAAACATGTCAATATTGCTTACAAATCTTTGTTCCATAAATTTTTTTCCAGATCAGATGAAGAATATCTGGAATTACAGATTACCATCCGGTGGAACATTTCCGAGCAGGATTTTCATGGAGTGGTCCTAAACAGTTCACACCACCCAAAAGGCCTAGAAAAACAAAGTGTCGGCTAGGTACCCCGCACTGAAATTTTTTGATCGATTTGGAAAGAGGGTCAGTAGTGTATTACTAAGACAAGTATTTTTTAAACGAGCAAAATCTGAAAAAGTCATATGACATACTCCAAACCAACTTTCAGACACCTCAGGTAATAAAATAATGTAAGTTCTGAGGCGTTGGGTTCATAACAGGAACAAAAAAGGCACACAAAAAAAGACAGTTTTCAACTTACCCGATTCTGAGAAAGAGTTATGTCCCTTAGCTGTACTAATGCAATTCTTATGTGCACAAATGATATATATTTCCATTGAAATCAGCCCACATTCTATACAGTTCAAGTCAAGCATAGCACAGATGTTCACTGAATTATGTTCACATTCTATTTTTGTTGTCACTTTGGATGACTGTCCACTAGTGAAAGTATAGATTTTGGCATATTATTGCTTGGTCACAAACAGTAATGACTTTTCTGGTCTAAATGTTCAGCAAAGTCCATGCTTCTGCAGAGGATAGTGTTGACTGTTGACATGTCTGTAGCACTGCCATCAATGACTGGAAGGTATGTCACAGGAGCACAGGCTGGCACTTCCTTCTGAACAGCTGCATTAAATCCAGTCATCATGTTTTTACACACTTAGAAAAGCCCAAGTCGTTCGCACGTATTCTGTTTGTTGACTTCTCCTCTGCCTTCAACACTATACAGCCCCATCTTTTGGCCAGTAAACTAAAGCAACTTGGCATCTCCTCTTATCTCATTCTCTGGATTATCGATTTTCTGGTAAATCGCCCCCAGTGGGTTCGCTTTCATAACTCTGTTTCATCCGTTTCTTATACATCAACGGGTGCTCCCCAAGGTACAGTTCTTTCTCCTTGTCTGTTTACTCTCTACACTAATGACTGCAGAGGTAATAATGACAGCCTTATCAAATTCTCTGATGATACTGCAGTCACAGATCTCTCTAACTCAGATAGAGCTTTTAATGAAATTGTGAACAGTTTTACACAGTGGTGTGACACCAATTTCCTTGATCTTAATGTCCAGAAAACAAAGGAGCTGATCATTGACTTCCGAAGAAATGCTGATCCTATTCCAGATTTACTGATCTCAGGTAGCAAGGTTGAAAGGGTGACTGAATATAAGTACTTAGGTTCTGTTATCGATGACAAACTTACATTCACTTCTAATTCTCTCTCTGTGTATAAAAAATGTCAGTCAAGAGTGTATTGCTTACAGAAATTGAGATACCTTGGAGTGAACTGTAACGTTTTAAAAGCATTCTACAGAAGCAATATTGAATCTGTGATCACTTTTTCATTTTTAGTGTGGTATGGTGGATTAAATGTGAAAAACAAATGCTTGCTGGAAAAGATCGTGAAACGGTGTGGTAAGATTATTGGTGTTAAGCAACAAAGTTTAGGAGAAATGTTTGAAATAAGAGTGCCTAAGAAAGCTCAGAAGATTGTATGTGATGAAACCCATCCTCTGTTCCCCTTTTATGAAAAGATGCCTTCAGATAGACGATTCCGGCAATTGAAATGTGAAACCAACAGACTGAATCGTAGTTTCTTGCCTATTTCAATCCGTTCATTGAATAATCACTGACCTGACCATCCTGAGTAAATGTTTAATGCTGTCGTTATAAAGATAGAGGAGAGGGTGAGGGCGAGACTTGGATAGAGAGGGGTGGGGATGGGGGGGGGGGGGGGAGAGAATGAGAGTGTAGATGTTTTGGGGAGGGGGATGATAATCAAGTGACAATGATTTTAAAATTACCTCAGTTCTCATCCCATGTAGATTGTGTGTGTCTGTGTGTGCCCCTTTTTTACCATTTATTTTAGCGTACAGCTGTTTTTATTAAATTGACTGGATGTAAAATGGAGTGTATGTTGGGTAGAGTTATTGATTAGTTTTTTGTGAAAATAAGCCTTACTTTATTTATATTTTTAAATTTGTGGGCATGTGCAGGTGTGAGTGCATTTGCACATTTTATATTATTCGATGTTGTGTACTTATATGTCATGTGTTTATGTGCTCCCACCACAACACAAAGTTCTTATGAAAGAAATAAAGTGTCTTGAGGTTGAGTCCAGGGTGGCAAAGGAAGGCTTTCAAGTGATTGGGTGCATAGCTTTGAGCACAAAATGCATGTTTTACAATGGTGACTTTGGCATTTTCTTGTGCAGCATCAGCAGAACCTAGGTCTGCAAACTGAGGATCTGTCCTCTTTTTAGAGAAATACACAAAGTTAGTCTCAGCAATCTCCAGTTTTCTTTTTGTGGATTTGCTGATGTTAGAATAATGGATGGTGGCATTTTCCTCAAATGTAGCTGGCAAAGGATGTTGTCCACACTGAATTGCAATCCCATTCACACAGTGTGTTGTGTTTTGTCCATTCATAGTTTCTTCCTGGAAGTGAATGTTGTTCCATACCACTGTGTTGTTTATTGAGACCTGTTGATAGAAGATGGCACGGGATTTCTCTTTTCAGCTTCAGCGATAGAAGTCTCAGCTCTCTGAAGTGTAATCTGTGAGATACAATGCCCAAGCCCATTCGATATGTTAACAAGTCTTCCTGATCCTGTTATGTGTCTTACCGCCATCCCAAGTATGCATTATCTGCTTTGGCGTAATGTATTTCTTTGCAAAGGAAATAATGTCCTGTTAGACAGATTGTATCTTTTGCTTTACATATGATGGAACATGTACATATGAACCTGTTCAAATTCACATGTGAAACCACAGATCCAGGCAATGAAGTTGAATAATTCAGCAGGAGCAATTTTAAAAAGAATGTCTTCATTTCCATCATCAGAAGAAGGAGGCTATGTAGATACTTTTAAGAGCTGTTCTCAAGACATTCCTCACAGAAAGAGCGGACATGTAAAGTTGCTTCCATTCATTTTCCGAATCATCGCTTGCAGCTTCTGCACTTATCTCTGACTGTTTTATCCCAGTCACATGCCTTTGTCTTATTGTTCCATAAGTTTGCTGACATTCAGCATTAGAGTCTGTAACATCTGTATTCCTCTGGGCCTTAAGATCCTGAGTGTAGATGACATCATTGTTAGACTCATTAATACTCTCTAACTCTAAGTCACTGTCTTCTGATTCATCACTGTCGCCAGTTTCAATGTCTTCTAGTTCTGTGCTCACAACAATGCTCTGCCCAGCACTGGAAAAAAAACCCACCACCTGTGACTTGCTTTTGCAAAGTTGCCCTGCAAAAATAATGCAAGAGTATACTGCCTGAAGGCGTGTTTTTAAATAATTATATTTGCCTCTATAATGTTTGCTCAAAGAGATATTTTCCACTTCTTGACATGTTTGCCTCAACAGTCTGTTGATCTTAGTGACGGTGACTATTCTTCCACTCTTCCGCAGTTGTGGTTCTGTAACATTCATACACTGGGTAGAAGTTGATTGGGATGAACCATCAAAGTCAGTTGTTTTGGCCTTCACTGTCCCCTTGGATGCTGTATGCATCAGATTTCTGCAGCAGGAGTTGTGATACCTGCGAGAGCAGTGAAGATTGATATTAAAACTAAGACAAGAGGCTCAGAGGGAGGGAGGGAAGGGGGAAAAAGGAGAGGGAGGTAACAGAGAGAACAGGGAGGGAGATTAATAGCAAAGTTTTGAAATATATATAAGATATACCGGTGAATTCTTAAAATAAATACTAACAACTTAACCGCAGTCACCATCATCATCCCCATTATCATCGTCACTTAATAAATACAATAACAAAAACCATCACAACAATTGGTAACTCTCAAAGGCAGTAATACTGGCACCAAAGTAAAATGGGGTACGGAAGAAAGTGGATTGAGATTAGCATACCATGAATATGGGGGAAAAAGGAATACACTATAGTGAAGTTCCACTGCGAAAAATGTAGCTTGAGAGTGAAGGTACAAAAAGAATATAAGACCAGGAGGAGAATGGTGACTGGATGGATGAATATGAAAGAAAACTGATGAAACATTATGACCAAAAAGGATGTTAGATGAGAGAAAAAAATCCCAACTGAGAAAGCGGGTCTTAACTTTTTTAAAATTTGTTCTTCAAACAAGGATCTATGAACATTTTCTTTCTGCATCTGTCGGCCTCTTGAGCACACCACTCATGTGCACAGGGACACACATACAATGACACCTGTCATACACTTCTCTGTTCTCAATAAAAACAAGAAGCACAGCAACACACACACACACAGGTGCCCAGCATGCGCCCTCGCACTCTCATAAATTTGTCAGTCTGCATCAGCAACATCCCCTAATTGTTTATTGAAGTTCTGTCTGATGTCAGACAATATTTGTTTGCTCATGACATGTTTGTCATTCACTATGTGATGCGTGACACCACCTCCAAATTTATAGTTCTTACTGTTATAACAAAAATGCTTTAAATACTTACTTGACAAAGTTTTTCTGGACACCATGTTCTGTGGCTGTGTTGCGCTTCCACTTGGTCTTCTTGCATAAAATGTTGATGGGTGGCAATTTTCTGTCGTTATGGTCTCACGTTTTTTTCTTGGTGAAACTGTACCATTAGCTTTGCCCTTCTGAAAACGCACCTGTGCTTGCTCTATTCTGCGTTTGCTATTGAACCGCATCTAACACTGGGGGTGGTACCGTGCTTTTTCTGGCTTCGAGTCGAAACCCAGAAGCTTTTGAGCGATCGCCCATTCTTCTCCTTCAGCCTGATGTGGCCCTTCGCGGTCGGCTGGGCTATAAGCAACATTCTTCTTCTCTTCTTCTTCCTAAAATACTGGTTCACTCAAAAACGAGTAGGTCACCAGCGCGCATGTTAAAAAGTAAAATAAAATAACATAAAACATAAAAACAGTGCAACTCAAGACTGTTGGCCCCTGGAGCAAATTTGGCAACAAGGGGTCGCACTCGATTCAAGAAGTTAAAAGCAATGGCCAAATTCAGGCCCAGATAAAAGTAAAATCTGGGGAAGTAAAAATAGAAAATCGTCAATATGCAGATCTCAAAACTGTCGAATCAACTTGTCCCCAAAATGAGACTGCACTTGTGGCAATCTTGATGGCACCCGGCAGTGAGTTCCACAGCCGTACAACATTAACAAGGGGTTGCACTCGATATTCAAGAAGTTAAAAGCAATGGCCAAATTCAGGCCCAGGTAATAGGAAAAATATTGGGGAAGTAAAAATAGAAAATCGTCAATATGCAGATCTCAAAAACTGTCGAATCAATTTGTTTTTTAAATGAGATTGCATTTGTGGCAATCTTGATGGCACCCGGCAGTGAGTTCCACAGCCGTACAGAACTGGGATAAAAAGAATGTAAGTGGCTGTCAATATTTGATGCAGGTATGGTATAACATTGACCGCCACTCCTGGTGCTACTTTTATTCAATACTAGTTGTTCCATTGGAATTCCGAATATCAATTACTTTAGCTCTGCCTTTGAAGAAGATGTTAAGTTTGATAAAAGCTCTTCTCTCTTCTAAGGGTTTCCATTCTAATTTCCTCATGTTCTTCCTAGTATTCCCCTTTTCTCTGATGTGGTTCCCTGTTACAAACCGTGCTGCTCTCTTCTGAATCTTTTCGAGGTTATCAATGTCCTTTAGATGGTAAGGATCCCAAACTGAGCAACCATATTCCAGTACTGGTCTAACCAGTGTTTTGTAGCAGTCGTCTTTAACCTTTTTGGGGGCAGTCATTGATATTCCTGTATAAGAAAGCTAAGATGTTATTTGCTTTCTTACATACTAAATTGTAATGTTCTTTCCATTTGAGACGACTATCTATAATCACACCTAAATATTTTGCAGCATTAGTTTCTTTAAGAATAGTATTATGGATAGAATAATCTGATCTAATTGATGAGCGTTTGTTACATATACGCAACACTTGGCACTTTTGGGGATGAAATTCCATTTTCCAAGTACTTTCCACTCTTGTAAAGCGTTTAGGTCTTCTTGTAGAATGCGTGTATCATTCTTGCTTTGATTGTTCTATATACTAAACTGTCATCTGCAAAAAGCCTTATAGTGGTTCCAGGAGAGAGATTTCTACTTATGTCATTTATTATAAATTAAGAAAAACAGGGCCCAGAACAGTTCCCTGTGGTACACCTGACAAGACTGTTTACAATGGGATGACGCCCTTCCACAACAACTTTCTGCGTTCTCCAACGAGAAATGATCTAGCCCATTTTAGCAAAGAACCGCAATGCCGATGTGTTCTAATTTAAGCAGCAGGCCCTCATGGTCAACCTTATCAAAGGCTTTAGAAAAGTCTAATAAAATTGCATCTATTTGCTGCCTGTTGTTAAGACAGTTATTTAAAATCATCGAGAGTTGTTATAAGTTGAGTCTCACAACTCCTTCGCTGTCTAAAAACATGTTGGGCATTATTTATAAAGTCATATTTGTCAAGATGGTCCATTATGCTACTATATATTATATGTTCAGTAATTTAGCTGATATGGATGTAAGAGATACAGGTCTATAGTTTTCTGCTTTTGTTTTGTCACCCTTTTTGAATAAGGGAAACAATGCTCGCATCTCGCCACTCATCAGGTATTACTCCCTGGTCCAGTGAAGCTTGGTAAAGTAGTTGGTTATACCTCACTCAATTCATTGGCACATAATTTAAGAGCTTCCAGGAACGCCATCAGGACCAGTAGCTTTGTTTTCATGATGTTGATCAGTAACTTAAATACTCCTGCTTTGTTTACTTTGATGTTCTGCATTTCAGGGAGTTTTATCATCATCCTTTAGTCTAACGTTATTAAAGGTTTGGGATTTGAGAAAAACTGAACAAAACTGCTTATTTAGTAAGTTTGTTTCCCTTCAGGGTCCTGTATTAGGTTATTCTGGTTGTTTCTCAGGTCTGGAATCCCAATATTTGTCCTGTCTCTACTCCTTATGTAAGACCATAATTTCTTGTTTTGATGATCACCTTCAGAAATCATCGAATTAACATAATTGGAGTGAGCAAGCCTACATTCTCTCTGACACCTTCTCTTATATATGTTTATACCTAACCAGTAATCTTTCTGAATTGGGATGTAGTTTCAATTTCTTAAAGAAACGATGTTTCCTTCTCAACAAACGTTTAGTTTTTGTAGTAATCCATGGCTGGTGGTTCTTGCTTGAAGTTATTTTAGTAGGTATGTTGTCATCCATAATAAATTCCAAGTTAGTTTTTATACACTTCCAAAGGTCACTGACATTATCTTAACACTATGGGACCTCAAAAAAAGACGACTGAAATCATAAGTATCCTTGCGCAATTTTGATAACTGCTTGGTTCCAGAGTCTGATGTACGTTTAGGGGTTTCTTCGAAAGGTTGAAAGTTGCTCTCTAAGAGGATTATGTCATGATCACCCAGGCCTGCAATTAATTCCTGATTGCCTAAAGCGCCTGGACAATTGGTAAAAAATATATCCAGGAATGCCTTACCACGAGTTGGTGCTTCAACTGACTGTTACTAATCCAAGGTCTTTGGTGGTATCAAAAACTGGAGTATTATATTTTTACTGTATTGATTACCAATTATGGCATCTTCACCCCAATCAATATCTGGTAAGTTAAAGTCTCCACCATCCATAATATTGCCTTCTATTGGCCAAAACAACATTAGGAATGTCTCTGCAGATAGACGAACATAATTTACATCTGAGTCTGGAGGTCTGTAAACTGATCCAACAATGACAGGTCTCTTATTCTTAAATTTAATCCTACAAAATAAACTTTCACTATTTTGCCTTGGTATAAAAACTCACTGGCTAAGTTCTTCCTAATGGCAATCAAGACTCCCCCACTCTTTTTCCAAGTCGTCATTTCTATAAATATCAAAATCCTCCATTAGAAGTTCACTGTTGGATGTTCCCGTTTCTAGCCAAGAGAGAACAGGAATATGCCGACTCTACGCACTTTCGCCCTCACCCAGTTTTCGGGCGAAAGTGACGTAGAGTTGGCATATTCCTGTTCTCTGACAAGTAACCAAAAAATAACGACCCTACAAACAAACATACTGTGTAGGGTTATCGTTTTCAATACTAATTTACTAAACTTTTCAGATTTCAGTTTTTGTTTAATCCTATGTTTTTCCTGGTCATTTTCAATAACATCATTTTCGCGCAAACATTCTTCAAATGAGTCTTTGTCTTTCATGTGAAATAGAACTACAGTCTTTAACTGTTCTCTAAAGTCTTTTAAAACTGAGTTATATTTCTGACATAAAATCCACACACTTACCCCAGCATGTCTTCGCTGAAAGCTAGTTTTGACAAAGTGTTTCTCTTTTTAACTATGTCTCTTTCTGCGAACAGTCATCTATAATAAATAGTGTCTGCGTTCCTTCAAACAGTCTATAAAACTGTTCTAAACACTCACTCAGTTTATTGCTAGGATTAACTAAATATATGTCATCATCTGTCCATATAAACCTTCTATCATGATATGCTTTGTTCCATTTAAGTGTTGGGCAGAAAATCACAATTTGATTAAAATTATAGCGATAAACTGTTTGTAATAGGTCGAGGACAAATATTGTTTTTCCACAACCAGTCTGTCCCCAAATCAATGAACAATGAGGGGGTTTTGTTATAAAGTTTAACTGCTCCATAGTTTTATAACAGAACTTAATTAATCCGGTTATTGTTTTTATCATGCCCTCTGTTAAAACTTGTTCAGTATAATAAAATCCTATAAGGTCTAAATGCGTAAGATTAATCCAATTCAGTTCTGTAAGATTGTTTCTATTTAGACTAATATTGATTTTGTTGCTTGTTGTTATGACCTTAATATCCTCGTCATTGTGAAGAATGACGACGGTAACTTTAAGTTTTTCAACGTCTAAGTTTTGCCAGCTAATTAGAATTCCTTTTAGAAGGACGTCACTAACGCCCACAACCCCATCCCTCCCCTTATCTTTTAAGACAGAAATTTCAATATTATTGTGAACGCATCTCCTAATTTCATTTGCGGAATGAACTGTAATTTTGTAGAAGCATCCTTTAAAACCGTTTCTCTTCTGTGGAGGATGTACTGTTTATTCCCATACGGCTTTATTTCAATCTCTTTCCGACTATTGTCGTCTGGCATAAGACTTACATGTAAAGGGCAGAGTTGAATGCTTTTCTGAAACTTTTTTGATGGCTAAATATGTAATGGGCTTATGAATTCAAATTTTATGTCCCATTCTAAATATGGTTCTAAGTGCCATTTGAGGGCAGGCTTTCGAACTATTTTATATTCATACTGGCCAACATTATTTGCCTCTAGATTGCGCAGTTGTTCTAGTTTAGGAAACTTTTTGCTGTCGCTAACCTCTTTGGTTTATAATCACCATCTTTAGTGTACTCAAACCCATACAAAGTGCCTATCTCACCGTTCTGTTCAAAATCCGCAACGTCTGCAAGGTCTTTTAATTCTAAAGTTATACACCTTACAGGCGCTAATGTAACTCTGGTTCTTCTGGCCACGCGACATTATTTTTTAGTAACGTATTATTTATTTCCAAAACAATGTGCAGGTTATCACATTTCACGACTTTCCCTGTTTTGTCTTTGATTTTTATAATAAATGATCGACCCTCCAAAATAATTTTTAAACTGTAAATTAGGAATGTATAATTTCATAATCGCAATATGGGCCCTTTTAACCTAGGGGTTTAAAAAAAGAATTTAAATCTAAAGTTTTTTTCCTTGCCCTTTTAAACTGCTTTTTCCAAAGGTAAAAAGGGAAAGTTTATTTCCCAAAGGGGTTTGAAAGTTGTTTCAAAAGGGGGTTTAAATTTTTGTTTTGGTTGCTTTCCCTGTTTGCCTTTAAAGCCCCGGAAAATTGGGTAAAAAATTTTCAGGAAACCCTTTAAGGTTTTTGGTCTTTTTTTCACTAATTGTTCCCCCAAAATTCCTCCCCCCCCCCCCCCCCTCCCCTTTTTTTTAAAACCGGGGTTTTTTTTTTAAAAACGGATTTAATTTATTTTTAACTGTTTTTTTGTTAAAGGGATTTTTAAAAACCCTTCCCTTTCTGGGAATTTTAAAATTTTTCCCCCAAATCCTTTTTTTCCTTTTCCCCCTTTTGGGGGGCCAAAAAACTTTATTGAAAAACCGGTTTTGGTTTTTTAAATTTTTTGGGGCCCAAATTAAAAAGGGGGTTTGTTAAAACCCTTTAATTTTCCAACCTTTTGACAGGTTTCCTTATTTTTTAAATTTAATCCTAAAAAAATTTAAATTTCCCAAATTTTGCCTTGTTTAAAAATTTTCCTGGCAAATTTCTTTTTTTAACCCCCCCTTTTAAAGGACTCACCCCTCCCTCCTTTTTCCCAAGCCCGGCCCCATTTTTTTTAAATTAAAAATCAAAAAACCCCTTTAAAAGTTCCCCCAAAAATTTCCCCCCCTTTTCCCCCCCCCCCAAACCCAAAAATCAAATTTTCCACCTCCCCCCCCCCCCCCCCCCCCCACCCCCCCCCCCCCCCCCAAAAACCCCCCCCCCCCCCCCAAAAAAAAAAAACCCCAAAAACCCCCCCAAAACCCTTTTTTAAAAACCCAAAAACCCCCACCCCCCCCCCCCCCCCCCCCCAAAACCCCCCCCCCCCCCCCCCCCCCCCCCCCCCCCCCCCCCCCCCCCCCCCCCCCCCCACCCCCCCCCCCCCCCCCCCCCCCCCCCCCCCCCCCAAAAAAACCCCCCCCCCCCCCCCCCCCCCCCCCCCCCCCCCCCCCCCCCCCCCCCAAAACCCCCCCCCACCCCCCCCCCCCCACCCCCCCCCCGCCCCCCCCCCCCCCCCCCCCCCCCCAAACCCCAAACCCCCCCCCCCCCCCCCCCCCGGGCCCCCAACCCCAACCCCCCCCAAAACCCCCCCCCCCCCCCCCCCCCCCACCCCCCCCCCCCCCCCCCACCCCCCCCACCCCCCCCCCCCCCAAAATTCCCCCCCCCCCCCCCACTCCCCACAAAAAAATTTTTAAACTTTTAAAATTAGGGAATTGTATAAATTTCATAATCGAAATTACCCGCTTTCCCGGAAGGAAGAGTCTTAAAAAAATTTGGGGGGTTTTTCCCCTTTTTTTAAAATTTTTTTTCTTCAGGGGCTTAGTTCGTCCAAAATAAACCCTAGAGTAATGTTTGTAATGCAAGATCGAGGGGGGATTTTCCCCCTCATAAGTAGTTTTTTTTGGCCCCAATCAAAAATCATGTTTTGTCATCTGCAAAGCCAAACTTTTTGCTAGCTTAAATAAAAAAGGAAATTGTGCTATTTTCTTTTTTCAGGTTTTGTTTTTTTAACATTTTTTTTTGATTTGCTTTGTTAAGTTTGAGAGTTTTGTCAAAATTATAAATTGTTTCTTTTAGGGGCCAAAACCCGAAATAACCATCGGGTTTATGGTTAACCGACAAACTCCCTTCCCTTCTTTTTTTAAAATTTTAGAACCCCCTTTTATTCTCCCGGGGTTCACTTTTTTTAAACCTACGACTTTGTAAAATATTCATGAAGCGAAACCTTTTTGGCCCCCGCATTCGTTTTTAAATTTAGCTTGTTTAAAAACAAAGGGGCCCGGTTTTGGGGTTGTTATTTTTAAAAAAACATTTTTAAAAAAAATTTAAAAATATGATTCCTTTTAAAAAATTTTATTTGGGATCAATTTATTCCTGTTTTGGGCCGGGGTTTTTTCAATAAAAATTTTAAAAACCCCCCCAAACCACCCCCCCGCCCCCCCCACCCCGTCCCCCCCCAATTGTTGCTTTTCAAAAAAAAAAGGTGAGTTAACTCCATTAAAGGGCCCCTTATCTTCCCCCCCCTTTTAAATTTAAGGCTACACCCAAAAGGGGGAGGAAAGCGTGGTTTAGTTCCGATCCCTGTTTTACCCGAACCAGTTAAAATTTTTTGCTTTTTTTGTTTTGTGCTTAAAATGGGTGGGGAAAAGTGTCGTATGCTGTATCCATTTTAAATCACCCTGTTTTTTTGGTAAAGGGAAAAGGGTTTTCAGATTTCTTTTTTAAATTACACTTTCAGAGTATTTTGTCTGAACTGAAACGAAAACCCATTACCAAATGCCCAAAACCTTTTTAACCTTCAGCAAATTGCCCATAAGGGCTTTTGAAAGGATTGTAAAAATTTCGTTTTTAACCCCAAAGAGGGAAACTTTGGGAAAAAGTTGGATCTTAATCAGGGCCCTTTGGCACCCCTGTTTTTTGGGGGGCCCAATGAAAGGGAAAGTTTAAATTTGACTGGAATCCCCCTTTTAAAAATTTTTCCCCCCCCTTTCAGCCCATCAGTTTTTTCACCTGGGTCCATGGGAGAAGAGCAATAAAACGCTTTGGAAAACTTTTATTTTTAGACACTTCAAAAGGGTTTAACTAGGGCGGGAAATAGAACGAATAAACAAATCAAATTCGTATTTTCTTTTTGGTGGTTTGTTTAGGGTCGCAAGCCCCCAGGAAAAAGATCGAGCTTTAACTGCCTTTTACTGGTTTGCGCCCCAAAAACAATATTAGCAAATTTAGGGACCCCCTTTAAATTTTTACATTTGTTTTTCCTTAAAGCTTTCCCAAAGGGTTTCCAAACTTGTTTTAAAATTACGCAAGATCGAAAGGGGGACTTTGCTGTTGGAAACGGGTTTTAATACATGCGGGCCTTTAAACCTCGGGACTCCGGAATGGGTTAAATTTTTAAACTATAAAAATAAAAATTTCTTTTTTTGGGCAGGTATAACAAAGGGTTTAAAAAAAAAAAAACGACATAAAATTCTGGGGCCCATTTAATATTAAAAACTTTTATAAAAAGCCCTAAAATTTGTCATCCAATCCCCAAAAGCCCCAAACCCCCAAAAAAACCCATTAAAGGGATCAGCAAAGCTCGGGCCCTCTGTTCGCAATGCCAGGGTTATAAAAAGGGACACCCGTTTGGCCCTTGGTTTTAACGGGCTTTGGTTTTCTCGGGTTCCCTTTTTTTTTCAAAATTTGGTTTTCCCCCAAACTTTTTAAGGGGAACCCTAATCCCCCTTTAAAGGGCTGGCCTTTAAACCCAATTCTTTGCTTTGCAGTAGACAAAACCCCACCCTAACACCCCCCCTAAATTTCCCGGGAAAAAGGGCCCCAACGGTTTACTGGTTTAATTTTTTTAAATTCAAAGAGTTTTCAAGTGTTTTTTTACCCAGGGTTTATAAAGGTGGAGGCGATGGTGGGGGGGGGAGGGAACTGGCCTTTGACCTACCGCCTTTTTGTAATGCCAACCCAGTTTTCTTTTTGGAAAATTCCTAAGGCTGTTTATAAGTTTGGCCAATGTGATTTCCCTGCTCTCTAAACTTTGTTCTTATTCGTTCTGTTTGTGTCGTGTCTTCATAAAAAATTTTTTTCCGATAGTTTCTTTTATTCTTTTCCCTTTGAGTTTTTTTTTGGGCCCGGGTTTTTAGTAGTTGCCCTTCTAGTCTTGTGTTTCTTTTTTTTTCAAGATTTTTTAGTCTTTGTCTTTTTCTTTTTTTAAATATCAGGCCCTAATTTTTGGCCCCGTCATAGCCTCAACGAGTTTTTCTTTTTCTCTTTTTTTTTGGGCTAAATTAGTTCACCTAGTTTTGCAAAATTTTTTTTTTCCCCTTTTAAAGGGGTTCTTAAAGTACGATAAAGGGCTAAAAATTTCCCTGTTAGGCAAGGGGGGAAACTTTAAATTTGTTTTTAACGCTGTTTCTTTTTGAAAACTGGTTTCTGCTTCTTTTGTATTTTTTAAATTTTGGCCTGCTGTTTTGGTTTTAATTTTTTAAAGGTTCCATGTTTTTGCATTTGGGTTTTATCTGTGGGGGGAGTTTTTTGTAGTGTGTTTTGAAGTTTAGAAACGGGCCTCCCCCCCCTTTAAATTTTTGGTTTAGCAATCCCAAAGGGTTTTTGATCTTTCAATGATCTATTTCTAATTAAAACCCAGGCAAAAAATTTTTGATGGGTGGGGTTTAGTTGTAAGGAAAAAATTTTTCCCCTTTGGGATCTTTTTTTAAATTAAATTTCCTTTTTTAAATTCAAAATTTTGGGGTTTCTAAAAATTCGGGAGGTTCTTGCCTAAACTTTTTTTAAAATGCCCGGGACCTTTATTTTCTTTTAAATTCACGCTGCATTGAGAGCGTTGGGAGCAAATGCTGTGTTAAAGGGATCATTTCATCTTTGTCCCCAGGATAAAAACCTTCAAAAATCTTCTTATCTTCAATTCCTCCCTTTTTTTTTAAATTTTTAAAATTTTTATTTTGCTTCAAAAAAATGTCACAAGCACTTGGCTCGTTTCTTAACCCGCATTAGAAGACTAAAATAAACCCCCTTTGGGGCGTGAAGGGAATAAGCGGTCTATTACTTTTCCCAAAATTTAACCCAAATCTACTATTGATGCGGATCAAATTTTACTTTTAAAAATTTCCAGCCCTTTTGGAGCAAATAAACGTGTTTTGTCCCCAGGTTACTGGCGTCTTACTTTAAAAAATTTAGCGCTCAAATCAACAACAGCCCAAAACGGACGTTGTAAAGAACCTGGGGGGGGCAATCTTTAAAGAAAATTTCTATAAAATTGAGGGGAAAGAAATATTTTTTTTACACAATGCGGGACTTATTTTTAATTTTTTCTGTTCTATGGCAAACCCGCGAATAAAAAGGGCCGACTTTGCGTTTTAAAGGAAAATAAAAAATTAAAAGAAGCAAAAAACTTAGAATGGGTTCCCCGCAGATACTAAAGCGGAAAAAAGTATTTTGGGCTGAAAAATTTTGCGTTTGGAAACGTTTTCCCTTTTTCCCTTGTTTTGAGTTTTTTAAAGCGCATTGCCCCCCTTATTTTCCCAAAGGAGCTTTAAAAGACAGATTGTATATAAACAAATTTTTTAATGAATAAAAACGGGGTTATCATTAAAACGACCCCGAAACCCTTTGTACATTTTTTCTGAAAACTCGTTAGAGTTTGCGTTGTTAGCAAACCCTAAATTTTGAAAGGGGGTTTGGCAACAATTTCAGTCAAAATTTGCAATATATTACGTAAAAAGGTTAATTAAATCATACAACTTTTTCCTAAAAGCAGGGCAGGAAACAAATTAGGGAATTTTATTTTTAAGCGCCCTCGGGAAAAGATCCCCTTAAAGGTATTTTATTGCTGTTTTGAAGATGAAAAAACCATTCAAAAGGGAAGTGAAAAGTTTTTTAAAATCCAAAAAAAACCGTTTTTTACAATGTTCGTTTGAGGGCGTGCCAAAACCAAATCTAGCAGCGGGCCCTTTAAACCTTATCAGCTTTTTGATGAAATAAGAAAACTGTTTGGGGGGGTGGGAGGGGGTTAGAAAAACCAACGTTGCCCTTGTGGCAAAAGATTTTACACCCTTTAAAAAGGAAAGACTTGTTTGATTATTTAAAAAACAAAATAGGGTTTTGGGGGGGTTTTTGCCCAAAGGGGTCAAAGGAGGAATTCAGTTACATGGAAGGGGGGGGAGAACTGGGGAGAGACGTAATAAACATTAAAATTTGTTAAAGAAGAAGAAGCCGAAAAAAAACCCCCTTTTTTAATGTACTTTTGGGTTTTCCTTAATATATGGGGCAGCTGAATATTAAAAATTAACGGGAAAAAAAGATTACAATTAATTATTTTTATTTATAAAAAGCTTTGTCTGTTAAAGTTTACCCAAATGTGCCTACAGCCCCGGGTTAAAAGAAGGTTAGCGGGGAAAATTCTCCCTGTTTTAAAAACCCTTTGAATTTAAAAACCTTCGTTATTAACCAACTTTAGCAAATGCGCAATTTCTAGTGCAAGCCCCTTTCAAAATAAAAGAAAAACCCAAACGAAGGTTTTTTTGCTCCCTTTTTTGTTTGTTCCCATATGTTAATAGGGGAAATGACTAAAAGGGGCTTTTTCCCGCGGGAAAAACGAGTGTTGGGTTTCTTTTTGCAACGGGGAAAATGGGGGCCACCCGCAGCTTTACCTTAGGAGGTTTGTCTTTAGCCCCTGGGCCCTTTGTGTTCTTAAAGCTGTAGGTGCCGTAGAAAAAAAATAAAAACTAAAATTCCCAAAAGCACACAGCGGGGGTTTTAAAACTTTTTAACAGCAAAAAACTTAGTCTTTTTAAAATGAAAATTAAATAAAGCCCCTATTTAAATAAAAACATCCGGATAAAGGGAATTTTAATCGTTTAAACGGGGCCGATTTTGATGACTAAAAAAAGACAAAGTTTGATTTTAAAAGAAAGGCGGGGGGGGGGAAAGGGGGTTTTTTCTCAACACCCAGCCCCCCGAGAGAAAAAAAGGGGGAAATTGTTTTAAAAAAAAGTAAGGGGACATTAAACTCTGTTCTAAACAGCTCCCCCAATTTAAAAAACCCCGACGGGTGTTTTTTATATTTATTTTTATGACCCCCAAAGCGCAAAAAGGGGACCGTTGATATTGGTTTGTTTTTTGTATTTTTTTTTTTTTTTTTAAATAAATATTTGGGTTAGAAAAGAAAGTCGCATGGCTAAGTTAAATGAAGGCAAGAAAAATTGTTTAAAGGGAAAAATGCTAGGGGGTGAAAAGGTTTTTTTCAAAAAAATTGGAATGTTTTTTGATTTAGAATAAATTGCCCAAAAAAACCCGTACGGCAAGTGTTGTTCATGAAAATTTTCAATTTCCCAAGGCAAAAAAAAAAATTGGGACCCCCCGGGTTTTAAATTTAGTTAGCTTTTTTTAAATCGACTATGTAACAATAAATAAAGGAAAATCTAGAAGTTGGGTCTAAAACCTAAAAAAACAGACTATTCTTTCTAAAACGCCCTTAATCACCCGGTTGGGGGCAGAAAAACTCCCTTGCACAGTTTGCGTTTGCTGCTGAAAAGCCAAAATTGAGAGGCTTGGTTGGTAAAGAGGGGCGCGGGGGTTTTAGAGTTTAGTTTTTAAAAAGGCTAAGTATGCCCCGGGAATTTTTGGAAAGGCTTACATTCCGCTCCCCCGGGGGAGTTTGGTTTTTTTTTTAAAGAGAGCTTTTTTAAAACTTTTAAAAAATTCAGCCAAAAAAGGGTTTATGTGGTGCGTTCTTGCCAAGGGGCCTGCTTTCATGTCCGCAAACACGCAGGAAAAGAGTGATAACATCGGAAATTTTTAACCGCCAAAGATTTTTAAACTTCAATGGAAATTATCCTTTCCTTTTTGTGTAGCCCAAATTTTGATCGTTTGAAGAACAAAAAAACCCCCTTTTAAATTGTTAATGTATAACATGGGTTGGGGAAAAATTTTGGGGGTTTGCCAATTAAAAGTGCCCAAAAAGAACATTTCCAAACCCAATTTGGCGAACCACCCAAAAGTCTTGGGGTTTTTAATTTAAGGTTTTCGCCTGAGGGGCCTGCCCCTTTTCAATTGATACGCACAAGAGCAGTTTATTTAGCGCTATTTAAAAAACAAAAAACATAAAAAGGAATTCTGTAAAAAATGTTTAAAAAAGGAATTCAACCGCTTTTGCCGCTTTTTGGAACTTTTAAAACTTTTGAAAAAAGTTTTGTGGGACTGAAAGGGACAGAAAAAAACTCCCCCCCCCGCCAGGATCAAAATTTTAAAATTTTTAAAGGGAAGGGGAAAGGGCCCTTTCCCCAAACCCAAGTCCATACGTAGTTTACGCAGAACTTCGAGTGCTTATTGTTCCTTATAAAGGGCCAGAAACCAAAAAATTCAAAAAAAAAAGTCTTAATGAGTAATCTTCAGATTTGTTCATTTGCCTTCATTGTTGTCGGGGTGGGAGGGGTTTTTTCAGGCCAGAATTATATAGGGGCCCCCCCCCCCCCCCCCCAATGCTGCAGAATCTTTTTAGAACGCTTTTCAGAAAGTGCGTTTTTTGGCTGTTCTAATAATCTAAACTTATCTAAAACATAATGACCCTGAAAGGACAAACAACGTATGATTTTGCCACGAATTGTTGGATTTGCGGTTTAGAGCTAACGCCCAAAAGAGTTTAAACCCCACAGTTAGGACCATGATCACATTAGTGGGAGGTTTTGGGTGCAGGCACCGTTTAAAGCAATCTTTTAACTAAAGTTTGATCCAAAAAAATATGGGGGGACTGCCTGTTTTTTCTTTTTCCCAAATTGCGGGGGTTATGACTCTCACCTTTTTAAAGCAAGCGTAACCAGCGCCCTTAGGGTTTTTAAAGCATTTCCCAATTTATCAGGAAAAATACTTGTTTTTTCTTTAAATAACTGTCCCTTTTTTCGACTATGAAAAAAAATGATGGGCTCTTTTTTGAGGGACTGGTTTGTCCTTTTTTAAATCCTGCCCCAATTAAAAACGGAAAAATTTTTTTGACTTTAACCCCTTTTTTAAGGGCCGGGTTTTTTTAACCCCTTTTGAATACTGAAAAAAGTTTGGGGAAAAGGGTTTTTCGAAGATTAACCCCTTCCCCCTAAAAAGGGGCGTTCTTTTTTAGTTTTTAAGGGGGGAAAGGACTTTAGCCGGGTCCCCAAATTTTTAACATGCCAGAAAGCCCTGGCAGAAGTTGGAAGGGGTAAAACGATGGGAGATTTCATTTCTCCTACCTTTATGGCTGAAAATTTTTTTTGTTGGGGGGGACGTCTTTGGGAAAAAAATTTTAGAAAAACCCGCTGGAAACATTACCAGTTTGGGGTTTCCCGCGCATTTTTTTCCCGCACCCGGGATGAGTGGGGCTTTCTTTAAAATTTTACTGGGTTAAGATTGATTTTTTTGTCAGATTTTAAACCAAAAGTTTTAATGATTGAAAAAAGGATTGCGTGGAGGAATTATTTTGGGCGTCATCTTTTCTGTTAAAACAAACAACAAATACTTGGAAGGGCCCATGATCCGGTTTAAAAGGTCTAATTTTCATGTATTTTAGATGCAAACAATTTTGTTGGTTGGGCAAAGGCCCCAACGTTCCATTTGCATTTTAAAAAAAAAAAGTACCGGTCGAATAATATTTTAAAAAAGGGATTTAAAGTGGTTTTTTAAAAAAGGTTTTTTTCCGTTTTATCGCCGCGCGGCTTCATTCTAGAAGTTGGAAATTTGAATATCCTAAAGAACCCCTGAACCCGATAATGACTATCCATTTGGGAGCAAAAAGGAAAGTCTAAAGATGGATTCCCCAAAAGGCCGACCCAAACTTGTTTCCCTAATCTTTTGAAGGGGAAAAAAAATTATGCCCTGGGATTTCAGACTTCTACAAATTTTTTTTTAAGGGCATGGTTTGGGAAGTTGACAGCAGTTATTCCGGGTTAAATTTTTTCGAAACAAAACAGTTCAGAAAACCTTCATCATGAAGAACCCCTGATTTTTAGAAATTAAAACCCCAGATGCTTCAGAAAAGCTTTTTCAAGTTAAAAAAACAACGCTGTTTGGAAAAAAAACTATGGGAATTCCCCACAAGGCAAGATGTCAAAAATTGGTCACCAAAAGAAGATTTAAGCCCAATTTAAATGACCTTTTAAAACCCCAAAATTTTCAGGACTTTCCCCGAAATTTTTATGATTTTGCTTTTTGGTTTAATGATGAAAAAAAAAAAAGTCAATTAGACAAACCGGGATTTATTGGGTTTACTGTTTTGGGTTTTTTTAAAACTTTTGATGTTAGAGTTTCTTTATGATACTTTTAAACCCCCGTTACCTGGTCCAGAGTTTCTTTACCAGATACAGCAAATTTTGTTTTGTTTTCCCTACCCGAAGACATCTTTTAAAGGGCATGGAAACCGAAGTGGTTTAAAAGGGGATGAGGTTGGTCGACAATCTGATTACCCTAAAGATTTTGCCCTTTTCCCTTCATCCCTTAAAAAGAAAGGTTTTTGGGAAAAAATGAAGGATGAATTTTTCTGGAAAGGTGATCAAGGAGTTTTGTGGGGGGGTTAAAAGGCCAAAAAATGTAAAAGTATTCGGCCGGAGAAAAACATTTAAAAAAGCAAAGGGAATTTTCTCGCGGTTGTGCAGTCAAAACATATCACATGGAAAAACTTTAAAGAAGCATTGTTTGGCAATTAAAACTTTTTATCATGACAACGGGAATAAAAATGCGATCTAATTTACATGGGATTAAAAACAAACGTTGGGAACAAAGGGGTGTTTAGAATAAAAAACAAACACAAAAAAGGGTGTTTTTTTAAAAAAAACCAGAGTTTTCATATGCAATTGGGCACTGGGGGGAACCGTTTTAAATTTAATTTTAAACAAAAATGGGGGGGTGTTTTTGGTGGGATTACTTTCGGGTTTTTCCTTTTACAAAAGAAACTTTGAGGGGCTGGTTGTTTTGTTTTTGTCAGTTTCTCGTTTAAAAAATTTCACGGGAGGGGTTATTTTTACAAATTTTTTTTATTTAAAATTTTTATCAACACCTCCAAAACCGGAAACGTTGCCCTGATGCGAAAAAATGTTCCCCCCTTTTGCTTCTCCGGGAAAAAAAAAGGTACCTTATTTTAAACCCAAAAGGTAATTTTAGTTTTTCGGGTTGTACTGGAGTCTTCAAAAATTTTTTGTTTTTTTTTCTTTTGATTGCTTGTTCTGGTTTTACCCTTTAAATTTTCATTTATTCATTGCGCGCTTTAAAATTTAGGGCAGTCTTCTAACCCAAATTTTGTGTTTCGAGAATTGTCAAAAAGTCTCTGTTTTATGGTAGGAGAAAAAATCTTTTGGGTAACTGTTTGTTAAAGTTTTCAATAAAAAACCCGTGATCTGTGAACTCCCGGAATGCCTCCTTTAATGGTAAATCCCATGTTTTTAAAAATAATTGATTTTACTTGGCCTTTAAATTTTTTTTCCCATCATCGCTTTTGGAAAACATGCGAGGGTTTAAATTTAGCGGGGGTTTGTTGGGATAAACAAAATGTTTTTTTTTGGAACAGCAACTAGAAAAAGCACTCTTTTTTTGTTTAAAGGTTTTTGCATCTTTGTACCTTTTATGCTTTGTTTAATGACTGTGAGTGCGTACTTAAACTTTTTTTGTCTAATCCTTCAGAGGGTTAAAAATTTTAGAAAAATCCATTTGATTGGGGGTGTCGTTTGGGGTTTATTGACAAAGTGTGGTCTCTGTATTCGCCTAGGGGGCCCGGTAAAAAAAAATTTTCCAAATGCTTGTTTAGGAAAAACCATTTCTTTTGCTTTTTTTGGGGCCCCTGACACCCGCTGTTGGCCCTTTGTTTTTTTAAATTTCCCTGATTCCCTTCCAAGTTCCTTTTTGGGGGGAATAATTGATTTTGTTCAGTTTTTTTCAGCCAATTTTTATGCGCAACAAAATACACAACAGTCATCCAACGCAATTTTTCCCCGAAAATTTCCCTTTCATCTTTGTTTTTCTGATGGGTTTATTAAAAAAAATCACTGAATTTTGGTGGGGGGGGAATGTCTGGACCCCGGGTTTTCCGTTACTAGATAATATTGTTTTTTTTGCTTGGGTCAAATCTTTAAATATGTAGCTGGGTTTCCCCCCTGTCTTTTCAGTTTTGGCATTAATTTAAAAACAACTGCCTTTAAGTTTGCCTTCTTAAGGCGTCCCTTTTGCGCGCTTGTTCCTCCTTTGCCTTTTTTTATGTCTTTTTTTTTTTCTCGCCCCGGTTTATTCCCCAAATTTTAAATTTCCCAAATTTCTTCCGCCCTAAAAGCAAAGCGCATTTCCCCCAGCGCCGCCCCTTTATTATTGCGGAAAGTTTAAGCCCTTTTTTTTAAATGTTTTTTTTTTCTTACATATTTTTATTGTTGGAATTTTCCTTGGTTTTCAGAAAAATTTTCGTGGGCAACCCAAGTTCAATGATTTTTATTCAGCTTTGCTGAATCCTCAAAAATTTTGTTTGCCAAGATTTGGTGGTTTTTTTTTCTTTAAAAAGCTTTTTTTAAGCTTTAGTTTTCCTACACTTAGTCCTCCAAAAAACCGCAGAATGGGGATTTTTTCATGGTTGGTAAAAATTTTTTTTGGGTCATTTTTTTTAAAATAAAATAATTTTAATTATTTTAAAAAAAATGAAAAAGTGTGATCTCCCAAAGTACAAGGCGCCTAAACCTTTCCCGAAAATTTTGAAAAAGCCAAGTTTTGATCAAACTATTTTTGCCCCAAAAAGGAGAGGCTGTATTTTTTTTTGGCAGGGTTTTGGAAAAAAAAAAAAGTTCCCCGGAAAATGAATTCAGCTTAGAACAGATTCAACAGATGTCGCCCCCAAGCATTTTTAAATTTCATTCAGGTTTGAAGCGCGCTGGGGTCAGAAGGGAAAAAGTGTGGGGCCCCGGGGGTTAGTTTGTTACACTAAACTAGTCAGTTTGAAATTTTCCCCCCATTGATTCCCGAAAAAAGATCTTACGTTTTTGATTTAAAAGCAGATCAAATTTTAAAAAAGTCATTAGATTTTCTAGGCCCCGTGGTTTTTTTACTATAGGGTTTGGAAACATTGTTATCCCCATTAAACATGGGAAATTTAAAAACTTTTAATTTATTTTAGATTTTATTTTTTTTTCAAAAAAGAACCCAAACTGGAAAATCATTAAAACCAGGAAAAATTGAATCAGGGGGGGGAAAGTAACCAAGCTTTGAAAAATCAGCAGAAAAGGTGAATAAAGGGGAAGGCCATTAAAAATTTCCCGGGCGGTTGGGTTTAAGGGAGGAAAAAAAATTAGCAGGTGGAAAAAAACAAAAAAAATTAAAGTTACAGAATATGACTCATATGAAAAAATTAACCCCCCGCCAACGCCAGAAAAAAGTTGATTCAATGCCAGCTATAAAAAACTCCATGTGTTTTTAAAGGGCCCCCCCAAAGGGCTTAAGGGGTTTTTGGGAAATTAAAACTGTTGCCTTTTTTGGCCCCCTTGCTGCTGTTGGGGGGCAGTTATTTATGGCTTTAAATTTAAACAATGGCAACAGAAACGAAAAAAAGTTTTTAAAAAACCCCGAAACCCTTTAAAAAACAGAAAAACAAATGCACGCCAAAAAACCGCCAATAACAAAGCTAAATTTTTATTTCCCTTTAAATTTGGGAAAAATATTTTAAATTTTTTTTTTTTAAAAATTTGTCAGGCGTTTTTTAAAAGAAAAGTCAAAAAATTAAAAACAAAGGAGTCTATTAAAAAACATTTCCTTTGACCCAATTGTAAACAATGCGGGTTTTCCCTTTTGGATTTTAAAAACCCTTTTCCCTTTAAAATTTTAGCAGGGGAACGGGTGAGCAAGGAAATCCCCCAACGATTTACGGTTTTTTGGAGGGGCCGGTTTTGTGTCTATATTAGACATTTACTTTTTTAAAATAAAACATAGATTGTTTTTTTTTTTTTAATTAAAAAGTATTAATAAAGCTTGGTTGTACTTAGAGGAGGGCTTAATCAAGAAATTAAAAAAAGAACCCTTTATAAGAATTAATTTAAAAAATTTAAACAAGGAAAATTATTATGAATTGGTATTATTTAAAAACTTAATTTAAAAACTTGGGGTAATTTAATTAAAAAAAAATTTTTAAGGGGAGGGGGCTTTGGGGCTGGGGGGCTTGGGGGGGGGTGGGGAAAATGGGGGTGTGGTGGGGGACACAGAGCTTTTTTATTTTTTTCTTGTGTTTCACCAAATTGGTTGCAAAAACGTGCTTGCGGTTTTTTTAAAATGCATTGGCTTTTTTTTGAAGTTCAAAGCGCCGCCCCAAATGCATTTAAAAAAAAGCCTGATTAAATTTAAAACAAGACAATTGTATTAAAAATTTTCCCCCCCTAAAAAGGCAGCCCAAGCCGGGGCAGGGGTCCGAAAAGTAGGCCACCCTTCACGCGCCGTGAACGCCCAAACATGCCCCTCAAAGGGTGAGGTAAGGAAATATTTTTTGAAAACCCGGGCCGGGGCTTTTTTGGGGCAGGAGTCCCAGCTTAGGTCACCCTTTACGGGGCGTGGGAAAGACGAAGAAAGAGTCAAAGCAAGGGGGGGGTTTAAAAACTATTTTTAGAAAAAGTCCGGGGCTTTGTGGGGCAAGAGTCCCCCGCAAGTTTAAATCACCCTTTCAAACGAAAGGGGAACGAAAATGCCTTTAAGCCCAAAACTTTTTATCCTTTGCCTGTTTTTCTGTGCTCCTCTTTTTTTCAAAAGGCTAGCCAAAATTTGGGTTTGGCAGGGGTTTCAGCATTTTCTGTGTTGCCCGCTTTTATGGCGGCTCTAAACGCCAAAAATAAGGTTTGTACATCCTTTATTGGGTTTTTTTGGGGGCAAAAAATTTTTTTGAAAAAGTGCCCGGCCCCCACACTTCCCCCTCTCCTAATGGTAAAATGTACTAAAGGGCTTGGGCCTTTTTTCCCCTTAACGTTTTTTGGGGGTTGCTGGAGTCGCTTGTCTTTTCTATGTGGGAGGGTCTTGTTTCCCGTTTTGTGCATGGTATCAAAAATTTTTGTCAGTATTGTCAGCTTTGAAAAACTCCCACTGTCTTTGTTCTGCCCGGGTTTAAAAAATTTTTATTTAAAAAAAACCCAACCCGCACAAAAAACCCAAATTTAAATTTTCTTCTCAATTCACCCACACCTTCTTGAAAAAATTTCCAAACCCGCGCTAACGGGCACCTGGCGCGCTGTCAAAACCCGAAAATGAATCCACCCCCCCCCCCCCCCCTCACCTGGCAAGCCCAAAATCTCTCGGGTTTATTTATTTTTTTGGTTTGCTTTTCCGGGGCGCTGTGTGAACAAGGTTTTGCGCGTCCCCGCTAGCGATTAAGTTTCGGGCCCCGTGCCAGCCTATCTGTTAAAACATAGTTTTTTTTAAGGGTTTTTAGTACATCCGTCATTGTATATTTTTAAAAAATTTTTTTATGGAAAATTTGTTTTAGCCCCAAACTACTCCTCCCAAAACTGGTAGAAGTTTCTAAGGGCCCGCCTAAAACCCCATTTAGGTTTTTTTGCCAGAACTTTTGAAATCGCCATTCGGGTTTATAAAAGCACACTGGAAGGGAGAAAGAATGGTTAGAAATTTAAAAAAAATAGAAAAGTAAAAAACCTCTTAATAACCCGGGGTCAAATTGCCCCAGGGAAAACTGAATTTTATAGTTAAAAAATCAAACAAATTTTAAACAAAATGAGAAATTTTTTTTCTTTTGGGGGGGGGAACAGCAAAAATTTTTTTTCAAAAAACGGGAAACGTCGTGTTTTTCCTCCGCCTTCAACTACCCCGTTTTTAAACGCAATGAAAACAGGGGAAAGAGGCGGCCCCTCGCTGTTAAACGAGGGGAAAGTCGGGTTAAAAAAGCCCCCCTGGGCGGGGGAAAAAAATGGGGTAGTTGGTTGGGCCCTTCCCCTGATGACTCAAATAATTTTTTTCAACAAAAAAACTCTAACATGCAGTTTAAAATAAAACTTTTTGGCCTCGAAAACAAACCTGTTTTCAGTAACGTTTTTTTGCCATTTTTTTAAAAAAACACAAATTTTTTAAAAAACATGGCCCCAACGAGCGCAAATTTAAAAACCCCAAACCTTCTTGTTTTTAATTTGCTCCAACACAATGACAGCCCCGGGGCGTGCCCCGTCGACAGCCTCGATCCGAAATTTTTTATTTCCAAAAGTGGCGCAAACCCCAAAAGAGTGTGTTTCGTTTCACAGGGGCAAAGGGTAAAGGGGGGGAAAAATGCCGCGGCCCTAAATTTTAAGTGATCAGATTTCAGCCCCCGGGTACCAAAATTTGTTGGTGGAAAATTTGTCAAAAGGGAAATGTGCGGAAATTTTTTTTCATTTAATTGGAGAGGGAAAGAAAAATGGTGTTTTGGTGTTGTGGGGTGTGTGTCTGCCCGCCCCCTTTTGTCTGCCCGTCTGTCTCTCCTCTGTCTCTCTTTCTCTGTCTGTCTTTCCGGGTTTTTTCTCTCTCTCTCCTTCCGCCCCGGAAAAAAGGGTGCTTTTTGGGCCCTTTTTTCCCAAAAATCGGTTTGGGGGGAAAAATGGCTTAGAGTCGGGTTTTCCCGGTTCTCCCAAGTTTTTTGTTCCCAAATTTCAACATTTAATGTTTTTTTGGTAACAAATTACTGGGTTTTTTCCTTTTTTTGGGAAAAAAAATTTAAAAATTTACGCCCATGCATTTAAGTTTTTCTTTTCTTTAATGATTTGGGGTTTTTAGTTGCACTTTTTGATTAGGGATTTTATCAGTTTTAGGTTTTAGGGGTGGATGCAAAAAATGAGGACAAAAATTTTAATTTTTCTTTTGGGGGGGTCGGTTTTGGTGAGTTTGGGTCAAAGCGGTTTTCTTTTGGTGCCCCGTCTTCAATTGAATCTTTAAAAAGTGTCGACTAAAATTTGGAAGCCCAGGTAAAAAAAGTCCAAAATATTCACATTTGCATAATTTCTTTTTTAAACTTTTGGGGAAATTTATTTAAAAATACATTTAGTGTGGTACCATGTATTTGCCGACGTTTACAGGCAAATGCTTTATGTTTCCATGGGCTCTCAAAATTTCAAAAAACCGCTTGGATTTTTTACTTTGGGGGATGGACCGGGTTAAGTTCGATGTCTCCCGATAGCAGGATGAGGCTTAAAAGCCATAATTTAACTCCTCTATGTCTAACTCTTTTAATCAAACAATTCCTTATCACTGTACTATTTCTGATGTTAATTGAAATCAGGGTTCAAATCTGGGCCTAGTAATAGACGTAAGAACAGTACTCGGCACAGGTGCACACAGGAGACTAACATGGTTCAGGTTGCACAAAGTTTTAAAACCTGCAAAAATGGAACTAAAGGCGTCTACATCTACATCTAAAATTTCAAAATTAAACTGAGTGCTAGGAATATTGTTGTTCCTGTCACATGTGAAAACAGCAAGGAAAAATAGAAAACTTTTAACGAAGCCGAGGAACAACACGCCGGTAGCCATCTTGAAAAGCCAAATAAGACTCACCTTACCTGAAAGGGTTTAAAACACAATTTCGTTAAAAAAAAAAAGAAAAGAAATAAACGTTAAACTACCAACAGCTAACAGTGCTGATGTTAAAATTCACGGATACTCGTATGAGTAAAAGAAGCAAGGCGTAAAAATTCTTATTGTTCTCCTTCTAAGACCGTCCGCTGGTGACAGGATCGTATAGTTCTAATCCACTGAATGTCAGAAATTTGTTCTAAATAGGTAGAAACTTCACCTTCGCAACAATAAACAACACTCGCTGCCACGTTAAGGGAAATAACTCAATTCAAAAAACAGGTTGATTTGACAGTTTTTGAGATCTGCATATTGACGTTTTTCTATTTTTACTTCCCCAGATATTTTATTGAATATCGAGTGCGACCCCTTGTTGCCAAGTTTGCTCCAGGGGCCAACAGTCTGAGTCGCACTGTTTTATGTTATTTTATTCTACTTTTTAACATGCGCGCTGGTGACCTAGATCTACTCGTTTTTGAGTGAACCAGTATTTTAGGAAGAAGAAGAAGAAGAACTCGTGATGAAAACAGCTGGTAAAAAGACGTTTTCGGCTTCATTAATTCGCCAACTTTTTTGCGTTCTACTGATTAATTTAGAGAGGTTCGGTGGTTCTAGACTATAAAATTTTAATCTTATGTTATCCAAGTACCTTCGTAAAAAAAACAACAACTGATGCGGTTTTCTAGCCGACGAACATGAACGATAGCTCGATGTGGCCCTCGGACTATGTCTTCCCCCTGTTGGGGGGGGGGGGGGGGGGGGGGGGGGGGGGGGGGGGGGGGGGGGGGCTTGGGAGACGTGAGCCGGAAGCACGTGTAATCTAAACCTAAACTGGAATCACGTACGTCATACGTACACATCTGGATGCGTGTACGTATACGGCGATACGTCACGTGGAATCTACAACTCAATGGTTTAACTGACAGAGCTTATTTCAAACTGCTTTCATCAGTAATAGTAAAATTGAACATCTGGACTTATGGGGCATTCCGATTTCATTCAAAACGATTGGAAGATGTATTGATTTAGGTCTAGAGTTATTTATCAGGAATTCTGGGTTTTACGGATAATCTTTACGGAAAAAATCTCCATAGCTGTCCGTTTTTCATGGTGGGTAAAATATTTATCGTGAGGGGAGGGGAGTTCCTGAGTCATATTCCAAGCGCTGATCTGATGTGCTAAAGTCGGAAAAGAGGAGTAGAGGAGAACCACAAACCTAGGCACGCGATAGTGATGAACATGTCGGGAATAAAATTAAGATAAAGAAGGCTTATGTGGATTCCCTGAATCAGTGAGGTTCCAGTGAAACGTCATGAGTGAAGTCTGCGATTTTGCTCAAGGAAAGTGCAACGCCATCAACTTCACGCTGAACGACGGGAAGCAAGTGAGGGAGCTCATGATAAGCCGCGAGGCTTAGGGCCCATACCTGAGTGATACCTGAAAGTTCTTCACAATCACAGTAGGCTACTGTAGAATAGACTACAAAGCTTCGGGCCGGTGAATGGTGAAAATCTGCCTTGACTATGAACATTTAACGCCGTCCGTTTGTTGCCGAATAACATTGAAAAAGTACAGGAGCCCCTGTTTACTGATTATATTTAATGGATCTGAAGGTTCACGATGTGTGTGTGTGTGTGTGTGTGTGTGTGTGTGTGTGTGTTTTAATTTTTTTTTTTTAAGGACAATTACTCCAAGCCAGAGTCTGTTAAACTGGGACTAAAATGCGGTATGTGCACAATCATGCCTACAAGTGGAAATTCCTATTTCAGCTCTGTAGGCCAAAATTAAACACAGGAATCTTTTGGAAGCTAACAGAGCTAGGTTTGTGGGTGACGTTTTTATCTCTTACGAACTATACTGTAGTCTGGCATGTTACGTCATTCCTAGCCAGTGTGCCTTGTGTAGCCTACACTTCCAAAATGTGTCATTTTCGCATGAAGTTGGATATCTACCTCATCAAAAAAAAATAATAAATAAATAACAAATACAAATCGCAGGACTGCAGGTCACCCCTTTCCCTCATATACACCACCACCACTGTCGCTCAGTTTTCTTTTAAACGGTTAACACCAGTATATAACTTTCTTCTCCCCCCCCCCCCCCCCCCCCCCCCCCCCCCCCCCCCCCCCCTCTCTTCGCTCAGTTACTTCTGCCGTGAAAGACCTCTCCCCGTCAATCATCTTCACTGCCGGCTCCACACACCCATTTTTCTGGATGCATGGTGTGTGGACCTGGATTCTCTCGGTCATCCTCCCCCCCCCCCCCCCCCCCCCCCCCCCCCCCCCCCCCCCCCCCCCCCCCCCCCCCCCCCCCAGTTATGATTGGGACAGTGACTGGACATTTAGTGTCCAGAAAGAAGTCCTGCAATCCTATGCCCCTGGGGCCCTTCTTTGGAACTCAGCGAGTGGATGCACACCAGTAGTGCGGATATTTGTATCTGCTGAAAAGCACTGTTGGCATCCAGCAATTCAGCATAAACGCAACGCTGGCTCTACGGCACAGCAGAGATATCATTATCGACGCATGGCAGATTCCAGCGCCGATTTCAAAGTCTCGGTTGTCGTTCACTGAATTCATAATTCCCTTGTCAACATGCTTGCAGTCTGTGATTTTCTTGGATAGCAGTTTGATCGGCTAAACTTCGGGCTTTGTTTCCAATTTCTATGAGGTTGTTAGTGTCCAAGTCTGACGGTGATTTTCGTGTAAGTTGTTCTTTGTGTGTGTGTGTGTGTGGCTGAAGAATCTTCTGCGTAAAGGGGAGGGGGTAAAGGGGGAGGAGATGAGTTAGGGGGGGGGAAATCCATTCGTCCACGATGGGGAGGTGGGTGATCAATTTTGGTTTTAGAGGTATGCAGCGAGGGAAATCAAAGCCTTTGAGCATGCAGCCGAAGGGATGGAGGAGGGCACTCACAACAGACTGACTGTTCGGGCTATGAAGAGCTGTCGCCAAAGTGGCCTTGAAAGGAAGCAGTGCGTTGATTTTTTTATTTTTTTCTTTCTTCATTATGATGCGGTTGTTGAGGCAAACCGACATCTGATGGGGGTGGAGGAGATGGGGAAGAGAGGATATTATGTCTTCATGGCCTTACCCTTGAAAAGCTCGGCAACAGGTTCATTTCTTCAGCATCTGATGCACGACCACCAGGAAGGGCAGGTTGAATGCAGAGCTGATGTACAGTGTGAAATACAGCGTCAGCTTGTAGCGATTTCCCACACTGAAAGGCAGAGTCTGCACATAGAAATCAACACTCAGTTCTGGAGATACAGTCCATAGTATTGCAAAAACAAAAACAAACTAAACAACAACAACCAACAACAAGATGCAAAGCATATAAACGTACTCCCAGTGTATCCTGAATACGCGTGAGATATTCCATAAAGAGGAAAAACCGTCTTGGGCTGGTGTAACTGTTAGTAATGTTTCTCCCTTGCTTAAATCTTTGCACTGGCTTCCTGTTGAAAAACGCATCAAGTACAAACTTTCTTTGCTCTGCTACAAGGCATTGGATGGCCTCGCTCCATCTTACCTCTCTAAACTTCTGTCGACCTATACTCCTTCCAGACAGCTTCGCTCTTCTTCTGACACTCGCATTCTGCAGATCCCTCGTTTTCGAGCCAGAAGACTTGGTGAACGTTCTTTTTCTTTTCAGGCTCCTTCCTGCTGGAACAATCTCCCTTCTGCACTCCGAAACTCAAACAGTCTTTCTTCTTTCAAGTCCTCCCTCAAAACAACTCTCTTCAAAACATAATTTTTCTGCTCCTTCGCTGGTGTGTGTGCGTGTGTGTGTGTGTTTGTGTGTGTGTGTGTGTGTGTGTGTGTGTGTGTGTGTGTGTGTGTTAGGGCTTATTGCTGTAAGCGCTTAGGGCTTTTGTTTAAGATTAAGCGCACTAAATGTTCCTTATTATTATTATTATTAATGGCTATTCTGGTAAACATCGGCTATCGTCTGTGACCTAAAATGAACATACTTACAAATTTTCAGAAAGATCGGCCAAGAACTTTCTGAGATTTTCCATAAAGAAGAAAACCATTATGGGCTGTCAGTAACGGCTCTAACGGTAAACTTAAACATCGGGCATCATCCGTGACCCATAATGAACATATCTACAAATTTTCAGAAATATCGGCCACGTACTTTCTGAGATATTCCATGAAGAAGAAAAGGCGTTACAGCTGTTAGTAACAGTATAACGGTAAACTAAAACATCGGACATTATTTGTGACCCATAATGAACATACGTATACATTTTCAGAAAGATCGGCCAAGTGCTTTTTGAGATATTCTATAAAGAAGAAAAACCGTTACAGGCCGTTACAGCCGTTAGTAAGGGCTATAACGGGGTAAACTAAAACATCGGGCATCATTCGTGACCCATAATGAACATACCTGCTAATTTTCACTAAGATCAGCCAAGTACTTTCTGAGATATTCCATAAAGAAGAAAAAGCGTTACAGGCCGTTACAGCCGTTAGAAGCGGCTGTAACGGTAAACTAAAACATCGGGCATCATCTGTGACCTATGATGAACATACCTACAAATTTTCAGAAAGATCGGCCAAGTGCTTTCTGAGATATTCTATAAAGAAGAAAAAGCGTTACAGGCCGTTACAGCCGTTAGTAACGGATATAACGGTAAACTAAAACATCAGGCAATATTCGTGACCCATATTGAACATACCTACAAATTTTCTGAAAGATCGGCCAAGTACTTTTTGAGATATTCTATAAAGAAGAAAAACCGTTACAGGCTGTTACAGCCGTTACTAACGGCTATAACGGGGTAAACTAAATTATCGGGCATCATCCGAGACCCATAATGAACATACCTGCTATTTTTCACAAAGATCGGCCAAGTACTTTCTGAGATATTCCATAAAGAAGAAAAAGCGTTACAGGCCGTTACAGCCGTTAGTAACGGCTGTAACGGTAAACTAAAACATCGGGCATCCTCTGTGACCCATAATGAACATTTCTACAAATTTTCAGGAAGATCCGCCAAATTTTCACAAAGATCGGCCAAGTACTTTCGGAGATATTCCATAAAGAAGAAAAAGCGTTACAGGCCGTTACAGCCTACAAATTTTCAGAAAGATCGACCCAGTAGTTTTGTCTGGAGCGAGTGGAACACATTTTGACCACGGACACACAGACAGACAGACAGACAGACAGCATTTCTTCGTTCCCATTCTAAAGTACTCCCTGTTCTATAAGAACTGTGAGTACAAAAACAAAACAAACAACAACAAAAAAAAGGGGGGGGGGGGGGGGGGGGGGGGGGGGAGGTCGTCAACACTGATCATGTATTTCGGGCGTCCAAAAGTTCACTGAAACTGTTTCAGGCTTACTTGTTTTAGATGAACGTGGATTAGATTTTGTTGTTGTTGCTGCTGCTGTTGTTGCATGTCGTAATTAAGACTAGGGAATTTCCAGTGAACTTACCCCTGAAGTGTGATACGTCATTTTGCTTCGAGGTAAACATCTCTAACTTTATCAGAATAATGAGCCCACCACAAAACCTTCTCCCTTTCTTTAAATCATTTATTTACCACCGACACACACAGACTGTCCTGACTACGTGTTACAGGAATCGACAAGAAAGGTTTTGAAATTATTTCATGTCCATAGGGGAACACGTACGCTTATGAGAAAGAGAGAGAGAGAGAGAGAGAGAGAGAGAGAGAGAGAGAGAGAGAGAGGGGAGGAGAGGAGAGAGAGAGAGAGAGAGAGAGAGAGAGGAGAGAGAGAGGAGGAGGGAGAGAGAGAGAGAGAGAGAGATAGAGATGGCGCAAGAAGTGTGCAAAACCATGCTGTGTTGTCGAAAATGAATTTTCCATCTTTTGGACAAATAAGATTGTTATCCTGATTTGTTGAAGGGGGACTTAGGGGAGGGGGGTACTTTCACACATATGTTCATATTAGCTGACTGCTACACAACTAAGGAATTATTTTTATGAACAAGTAAGAAATGTGGAAACACAGGTGCAGGCCAACAATTCTTCTCTCATGAAGACAATGACAAAGGCAAAGGCTTAAAGAGAAAAAATTTTTTTAAATGAGAATGAAAAAAAGGTGGCTTAAGAATGTTAATATTAACATAACTAGGATACTAGGAGCACAAGGGTACCACAGAAGAAGCCTTGTCTTTAAACATAATCGTTTGTGTTACCTGTCAACATCCGTCCTCTGATTGGAATTCATGTGTGGAAACTGGCTGATTGTGTCGAAGTGGTGACATTAACGTCCTATCACATTGCTCTTCAGGTCACTTTGTCTATTGTGGATGCAGCGTAGAGAGTTGTTTGCTGCTTCGATGTATCCGTTAGTTCCCTGGCAAAAGGACAAAAACTGCGGACAGGGGACCCGTCCTTTAGTAGTTCTATTGTGATCTCAGCTTGATATCCTTGGTGGATTCTTGTGATGCTGTCACTGGACACAGTAGTTCTATTGTGATCTCAGCTTGATATCCTTGGTGGATTCTTGTGATGCTGTCACTGGACGCAGTAGTTCTATTGTGATCTCAGCTTGATATCCTTGGTGGATTCTTGTGATGCTGTCACTGGACGCAGTAGTTCTATGGTGATCTCAGGCTGACATCCTTGGTGGATTCTTGTGATCCTGTCACTGGACGCAGTAGTTCTATGGTGATCTCAGGCTGACATCCTTGGTGGTTTCTCGTGATGCTGTCAGCAGAGGACAGTATGGTGCTAAGATGGGGGTTCTATCCCTGGGTATTCTCCTTGACACCTGACGTTCTAGTGCCGCATCTAGGCTGCTTTTAAGGCAGTAACTTGGTAAACGCTTGAAAGACAAAAAAAAAAGGGGGGGGGGGGTTGGACAGGGATGAAGAATATGGAAAAGAAAACAAGGGGTGTGGGGGGGGGGGTGGGGGGGGGGCTTAGAATGTAAATATTTAAGCCTTTGCTTACAGCACATGAGCATCAGTGAAGAAATTCGAACTATCTGAACATCCTGTCCAAAGTCAACTTTCGTCTCGTGAATAGGATCCGGCTGATTGTGAACTCATGAATAGGATCCGGCTGATTGCGAACTCATGAATAGGATCCGGCTGATTGCGAACCCATGAATAGGATCCGGCTGATTGCGAACTCATGAATAGGATCCGGCTGATTGTGTTAAGCAATGAGATTAATGTCCTGTCAGCATTGCTCTGAAGAACACTTTGCCCGTTGTGGATGCAAAATGAAATATTGCTGGCTGCTACGATGTAGCAGTGTGGGATCCGTTTGATTCCGCGGCAGTAGGGTACACATTGCAGACTGTGGTCATCCTTTGGTGGTTCTCTTGTGACCTCAGGTTGATACCCAAAGTGATGTGTCTTGCGATGCTGTCGGTGGAGGATGGTGTGGTGCAGTTCCTTTCCTTCTCTGAGTGTCCTCCTTGGCGCCTTATTATCCCCCCCCCCCCCCCACACCACCACCACCCCGCCCCCGCGTGTGACCAATTCAAGGGGAGCAGGACGACTATTCACAGAACACTGTTTCATATCACACAGTGATCTTGCCCCCTGTGCACAGGGGAGTCCTCCATCACACAGTGATCTTGCCCCCTGTGCACAGGGGAGTCCTCCATCACACAGTGATCTTGCCCCCTGTGCACAGGGGAGTCCTCCATCACACAGTGATCTTGCCCCTGTGCACAGGGGAGTCCTCCATCACACAGTGATCTTGCCCCCTGTGCAGAGGGGAGTCCTCCATCACAGTGATCTTGCCCCCTGTGCACAGGGGAGTCCTCCATCACACAGTGATCTTGCCCCCTGTGCACAGGGGAATCCTCCATCACACAGTGATCTTGCCCCCTGTGCACAGGGGAGTCCTCCATCACACAGTGATCTTGCCCCCTGTGCACGGGTGAGTCCTCCATCACAGTGATCTTGCCCCCTGTGCACAGGGGAGTCCTCCATCACACAGTGATCTTGCCCCCTGTGCACAGGGGAGTCCTCCATCACACAGTGGTCTTGCCCCCTGTGCACAGGGGAGTCCTCCATCACACAATGATCTTGCCCCCTGTGCACAGGGGAGTCCTCCATCACACAGTGATCTTGCCCCTGTGCACAGCGGAGTCCTCCATCACACAGTGATCTTGCCCCCTGTGCACAGGGGAGTCCTCCATCACACAGTGATCTTGCCCCCTGTGCACAGGGGAGTCCTCCATCACACAATGATCTTGCCCCCTGTGCACAGGGGAGTCCTCCATCACAGTGATCTTGCCCCCTGTGCACAGGGGAGTCCTCCATCACACAGTGATCTTGCCCCCTGTGCACAGGGGAGTCCTCCATCACACAGTGATCTTGCCCCCTGTGCACAGGGGAGTCCTCCATCACACAGTGATCTTGCCCCCTGTGCACAGGGGAGTCCTCCATCACACAGTGATCTTGCCCCCTGTGCACAGGGGAGTCCTCCATCACACAGTGATCTTGCCCCCTGTGCACAGGGGAGTCCTCCATCACACAATGATCTTGCCCCCTGTGCACAGGGGAGTCCTCCATCACAGTGATCTTGCCCCCTGTGCACAGGGGAGTCCTCCATCACACAGTGATCTTGCCCCCTGTGCACAGGGGAGTCCTCCATCACACAATGATCTTGCCCCCTGTGCACAGGGGAGTCCTCCATCACAGTGATCTTGCCCCCTGTGCACAGGGGAGTCCTCCATCACAGTGATCTTGCCCCTGTGCACGGGTGAGTCCTGCTGCCCGGCCTTCCAGAGCCAGTTGGTGCCAAACACAATCACAGAGTTAGACCCTAAAATTCCATGCAGTATAGCCTGGCTGGGGGTAGAAACGCTGCGATCACCAGATGCCCCACATCATGAAGAACAAGTGAGACAGTCCACTGCTGCTCGTTCAGCATTGCCCACGTCATCAATCTGCCACCTTGACGACCTTCATGCCTGGTCCCCCCCCCCCCCCCCCCCCCCCCCCCCCCCCCCCCCCCCCCCCCTTCCTGGCACCTCTCGCTAAGCCACCTGGCAGGAAAGTGACCGATTGGATCGGACCTCCCTTGGTATCAGGGGGCTAAAAACAAAACCCTACAGCCTTCTAAACTGCCAGCAAAGGGTAGAAAAGAGAGAGAGGAAAAAGTACTGTCAGGGAATGAGTTGTGCACAAAATAAAATCAGTAATTAAAACGTAATCAGTGTAAACGGAAATCTTTAAACCTATGCTTGAGGATCCAAAGGTACATGGGTGGTCAAAAGTTATCAGCGTACTGTTTAATAATGCGAGAATTGTTAGTCACATCATTGCTTACACAGTTACAACAGCTGAGAATTGTGCAGAAAAGCCTTTTACCTGGATCTCCTAAAAGAAGCATTTCTCCCACTGGTTGCCTAAACGATAATACTTTGAACAAATAATCAATGGGCGTTGAATGGGCATTTTGTTGGCCTGAATGTTGTGTATCTTGCCTGAAGAAGACCTAAGAGGTCGAAACGCGTCATGTTTTGTCTTGTGATTCGTTTGTTCATGTTTGCCGGATAGGCCTACAGTACTTAAGATTTTATTTTTTACGATTCGTTCAGATTTCCGCCTGCAGTAGCCTCACTTTAAAACTATGGCTGAGTTAGATCTGAAAAGCTGTAGATCTGT
>CM031629.1:27578345-27590845 GCA_018398815.1 Conus ventricosus | reverse complement strand
CTAATAGTGTGGAACAGCGAACGAACAGTGCAGAAATCCCCCTTTCTCCCTCCTACCTTCCAATCGTGGCGCTGTGTAATTCTTTCTGACAATCTGTACTTCTGAAGTCTGTAGAATACGACAGTGAATTTTGTTCGCAAGTTTTACTTATCGTTTTATAACCTTTCTAATTGCAATAGGTCTTGAGAATAATACAGTGAATTTTGGTCGCAAGTTTTACTTATCGGTTTTTAACCTTTCAAATTGTAATATAGGCATATGTGATCGGTTTACATTCATGTTCAGTCATATTTGGGAAACAATTTTAAAATTATTTTTATTAAAGTACATAACACCCTAGAAAACGACCTTGATTACTACTGCCCATGTGTGCGGGAGCGCACGCGTGTGTGTGTTGGGGGGGGGGGGGGGGGGGGGGGCGTCTGAGAGAGAGAGAGAGAGAGAGAGAGAGAGAGAGAGAGAGAGAGAGAGAGAGAGAGAGAGAGAGAGAGAGGGAGAGAGGTCACGCCGGAAATAACGATTTTCTAAGGGCTTTTCTAGTTGTTGTTGTAGTTGTTGTTGTTGCTGTTGTTTTAGTTGCTATATTCTCCAGATTTCCGAGGAGGTAACAGGATTCATCTTAAATGGTCGCGATTTCTATGTCTGCCTCATTTTCCGTGCTCTTCGGTGGCAATACACACGCCGCTCATTCCTTCTCCACGGATCTTCCCATGAGCTTGCCAACAGAGACGACCTTCTTCATGGACACTTCCCATGAGCTTGTCAACAGAGACGACCTTCTCCACGGATCTTCCCATGAGCTTGTCAACAGAGACGACCTTCTCCACGGATCTTCCCATGAGCTTGTCAACAGAGACGACCTTCTCCACGGATCTTCCCATGAGCTTGTCAACAGAGACGACCCTTTTTCATGGACACTTCCATGAGCTTGTCAACAGAGACGACCTTCTCCACGGATCATCCCATGAGCTTGTCAACAGAGACGACCTTCTCATGGACACTGAGCTTGTCAACAGAGACGACCTTCTCCATGGACACTGAGCTTGTCAACAGAGACGACCTTCTCCACGGATCATCCCATGAGCTTGTCAACAGAGACGACCTTCTCCATGGACACTGAGCTTGTCAACAGAGACGACCTTCTCCATGGACACTGAGCTTGTCAGCAGAGACGACCTTCTTCACGGATCATCCCATGAGCTTGTCAACAGAGACGACCTTCTCCATGGACACTGAGCTTGTCAACAGCGACGACCTTCTTCACGGATCATCCCATGAGCTTGTCAACAGAGACGACCTTCTCCATGGACACTGAGGTTGTCAACAGAGACGACCTTCTCCACGGATACTTCCCATGAGCTTGTCAACAGAGACGACCTTCTCCACGGATACTTCCCATGAGCTTGTCAACAGAGACGACCTTCTCCGTGGATACTTCCCATGAGCTTGTCAACAGAGACGACCTTCTCCACGGATACTTCCATGAGCTTGTCAACAGAGATGACCTTCTCCACGGATACTTTCCATGAGCTTGTCAACAGAGACGACCTTCTCCACGGATCTTCCCATGAGCTTGTCAACAGAGACGACCTTCTCCACGGATACTTCCCATGAGCTTGTCAACAGAGACGACCTTCTCCACGGATACTTCCCATGAGCTTGTCAACAGAGACGACCTTCTCCACGGATCTTCCCATGAGCTTGTCAACAGAGACGACCTTCTCCACGGATACTTCCCATGAGCTTGTCAACAGAGACGACCTTCTCCACGGATCATCCCATGAGCTTGTCAACAGAGACGACCTTCTTCACGGATCATCCATGAGCTTGTCAACTGAGACGACCTTCTCCACGGATACTTCCCATGAGCTTGTCAACAGAGACGACCTTCTTCACGGATCATCCCATGAGCTTGTCAACAGAGACGACCTTCCCCACGGATACTTCCCATGAGCTTGTCAACAGAGACGACCTGAACACGAACTTCGACTAGCATGCAGGCTTGGAGAGGGAATCCGAACAGCATGAAAGTCAGAGAATTTGATTGATGACGATGAGGATGATGAAGATGATAGTACAGATTTTCATTCCGGTCTGAAACGGCAAAACTCACTGTCCTTATAAGCGGGCCTAGTAGGCGGTGTCCTGAGTATGTCTGATCAGTACAGGCACCACTGAACTCTGCTGAAGTGACTCGGCAGCAGTGCGGGGTTTCCTCTGGTGGGTTGCATTTTGACGACGTGACGTTGACTGCTCGCTGTGGATTGTCGATGGCGGGTCTGTTGCGGGACAAGCCAGGGCTGTGGCTGTGGACGGGGGGGGGGGGGGGGGGGGGGCGGAATGAGCGGCGTGTGTATTGCCACCGAAGAAGCGACCTCCCACGACCTCCCAATCAGGAGTCCGTGACTCGATCACTACGACTCGACGGGTGGTTGATTTAATGTATTTATGCTCGCGCGTGTGATAGTTTCTAAATGATTTAGCTTCTAAATTAAAAAGAAAAAGACTTGCACCAATGTATATCAAAGCGATTCATATCTAATTACATACACGCGCACGAGCACATATAAATGCATTTGATAACACGTACATAAATGTACGCTTGTGCGCGCATGCGCGCGCACACACACACACACACACACACACACACACACACACACACACACACACACACACACACACACACACACACTAACAGTATCACGCGCACATAACAAAACAGCATTCGCGTTCTGTTTGTCTGATTTTATTGGTGGAATTGTGATTCTGATTTTCTGTGCAACATGTTCTGACAGCAACACGTGTACAAACAAACTAAAGAAGAAGGGGAGGAGGAGGAGGTGGGGGGGGGGGGGGGGGGGGAGCAGGGTGAAAAAGGATAGGGACACAAAGCCGTGGAGGATGCCTAATGTCACCAACCAGAAAATGGCGTCCACATACAATGAGACCTCGTCACAACAATTTGTTTTCCTTGGAGGACTAAGTTTTCTGGGCCATTTCCCCCTTTTTTTCTAGTTTTTACCCGTACTACAGTTGTATCTCGCTAAGGACACTCTGCCGTTTGAGACCTCCTTCTGGAGTATTTGTGGAGTACATTTTTCGCAGGCTCCATTGTAAATATAACCCAGAGAAATGTACTCTGGTAAATGAGACTGAATGTGAAAATTGCGCATGTAATCTATTCACAGAATGAATGTGAAAATGGCGCATGTAATCTATACACAGAATGAATGTGAAAATGGCGCATGTAATCTATTCACAGAATGAATGTGAAAATGGCGCATGTAATCTATACACAGAATGAATGTGAAAATGCGCATGTAATCTGTACACAGAATGAATGTGAAAATGGCGCATGTAAATCTATACACAGAATGAATGTGAAAATGGCGCATGTATTGTAAACATAAACCTTCTGCACAGACCGATGTGTGAAAATAGCGCATGCAAAGCATACATAAACTAAAAGTACTGTAACGTACACATAGACCTGAAAACTGGTCCTATTCATGTACTTGAGGTGGGGGGGGGGGGGGGGGGGGGGACGAGAAAGAAAGGGTTGACACGATCAATACATCATTCGACAATATCTTCCTTCTGACTTCGAGATCTCAGAGACAACGATTATGCATCGAAGATTAAACGAGTTGCAACAGGAACTCAATTCGTTTTGTCAACAGCCGAAGTTCACGCTGACACTGGCAGGTAAACACTGACGTGACCGAATGGGAGAAGATAAGATAAGATAATGTTGCTTATAGCCCAGCCGAGCACAAAGGGCCACATCAGGGCTGTCACCACGTTAAAATCAACTCACAAGTCATTCATTCACACAATTCTTTAAAATACATTTTTTAAAAAACATCCGAAAGTTTGTTAAAAAAAATCTTTCCACTGTAAAATCTCAGATCCGATGAAAAAGTTAATTCTTTCAAGAACTCAAAGATCGCGTCAGGCGGAACATCTCTGAACAAGGTTTTCATGGAATCTGCTGTAAAATGTTTGTGTCTCACATCATGCAAGTCCCAACACTCTAAAAGAACATGTTTCATTGTGAGTGGCGCATGACATGGAATGCACCATGGAGCTTCTTCACTCTTTAAAAGGTAGGAATGGGTAAAAATACGAATGGCCGGTGTGCAGCCGGCACAGAACTGTTTCTTCTTTTCGACCTCCAGACATAGATGAGAGGAACTCCTTAAGGTTTGGACGGATCTGAAAGAGTTCGTTATCCATCTGTGTATTCCAGTCCTCCTGCCAGAGGTCTCTGACATAATCGTTAATTTTGGGTTTCAGATCTGAGCAGGGGATATATAGGCCTATGTTAGACAGTTTCTCTGTTGTGGCATTCTTGGCCAAACGATCAGCCATTTCATTCCCTCCAATGCCAACATGACCGGGGAACCCAAGCCAGAATAATGTTGTAACCCTCCACTTTCAATTTGGTCAAAAGTTCAAAGAAGTGTCAAAGTTCTGGATGCTGAAGGTTGCGGCCAGCTATGGCCTCCAAAGCTGACAGTGAATCTGACCGAACCAGGAGGTCCTCTTAGACTGTGAGATTATCTTCAGTGCCAGAACCAGAGCAGTAAGTTCAGCAGAGTAAGCAGAGACCGACTGGGAGAAGGGTCGCACAGCATCCAAAGAGAGTGAGAATGGAGATCTTTCTGACCTCCAGCCAGAGGACGTCACTATTCATAGCGCAGGGTGACGGTGGTGAAACATCATCAGACGAGGGGTTTTCCCCTACTTCCAACCGTGAAAGACAACATTCATCTTGTTCATGTGGAAGAGTACGTGGATTATAAACCTGAATCATCAAAACTCGGTTGTGTAAAAAGTGTTGTTTTTCATTTCTCTCTTTTATTTGCATAACTATATGTGACGGGCAACACGATTCGCTGAATTCTGTAAACATGGTCGCGATTGGTACATTGTTGTACCTCTGTTCATCTGTTGAGCGGCCCGGCGTGTGTGGAACAATGTCAAATATGGTTGGACATTGCGTGCTGAAAACATAAATCGAAACCTGTGTCTTCCAGCTGGAAAACTGAAGCACACCTGGCCTGTCTCGTGTTTGCAGCTGCTCCCATCTGAATGAATCATTTTGTTGAGGATGTCACAAGACTGCAACAAGGCTTCATTAACTGATACAACATTACAAATACGATCTGGATTAGTCTGATTCATATATCCTAAGTATTGCTCCAAAGTATTACATTCCACATTTCTTTCACCGATGGAATGGAAAGCCGGGTCTTGGAATCTTGCGGTAAGTTTCTGGTGTTAACCCATTGCAGACATCTTTTGGAAAAAGAAGAAAGAATTGAAAGTGTATATTCCTCACCCCTACCCCACCCACCCTTTGTTTTGTTTTGTTTTGTTTTGTTTGTTTATTTGTTTGTTTATGTTTGTTTTTAACGATTGTCATAATAGACGATCCAGACTAAGACGTTTGGTCCTGCTAGCCCCTCCCACAGCTGTTGAGTGTGGCTATGGGTGTTGAGTGTGGCTATGGGTGTAGAGTGTGGCTATGGGTGTGGAGTGTGGCGATGGGTGTGGAGTGTGGCTATGGGTGTGGAGTGTGGCGATGGGTGTGGAGTGTGGCTATGGGTGTTGAGTGTGGCTATGGGTGTAGAGTGTGGCTATGGGTGTTGAGTGTGGCGATGGGTGTGGAGTGTGGCTATGGGTGTTGAGTGTGGCTATGGGTGTAGAGTGTGGCTATGGGTGTAGAGTGTGGCGATGGGTGTTGAGTGTGGCGATGGGTGTTGAGTGTGGCGATGGGTGTGGAGTGTGGCTATGGGTGTGGAGTGTGGCTATGGGTGTGGAGTGTGACTATGGGTGTGGAGTGTGGCTATGGGTGTGGAGTGTGGCGATGGGTGTGGAGTGTGGCTATGGGTGTGGAGTGTGGCGATGGGTGTGGAGTGTGGCTATGGGTGTGGAGTGTGGCTATGGGTGTGGAGTGTGGCTATGGGTGTTGAGTGTGGCTATGGGTGTGGAGTGTGGCGATGGGTGGGGAGTGTGGCGATGGGTGTGGAGTGTGGCTATGGGTGTGGAGTGTAGCGATGGGTGTGGAGTGTGGCGATGGGTGTGGAGTGTGGCGATGGGTGTGGAGTGTGGCTATGGGTGTGGAGTGTGGCTATGGGTGTTGAGTGTGGCTATGGGTGTTGAGTGTGGCTATGGGTGTAGAGTGTGGCTATGGGTGTTGAGTGTGGCGATGGGTGTGGAGTGTGGCGATGGGTGTGGAGTGTGGCTATGGGTGTGGAGTGTGGCGATGGGTGTGGAGTGTGGCTATGGGTGTGGAGTGTGGCTATGGGTGTGGAGTGTGGCGATGGGTGTGGAGTGTGGCTATGGGTGTAGAGTGTGGCTATGGGTGTGGAGTGTGGCGATGGGTGTGGAGTGTGGCTATGGGTGTGGAGTGTGGCTATGGGTGTGGAGTGTGGCGATGGGTGTGGAGTGTGGCTATGGGTGTAGAGTGTGGCTATGGGTGTGGAGTGTGGCGATGGGTGTGGAGTGTGGCGATGGGTGTGGCGATGGGTGTGGCGATGGGTATGGAGTGTGGCTATGGGTGTTGAGTGTGGCTATGGGTGTAGAGTGTGGCTATGGGTGTAGAGTGTGGCTATGGGTGTGGCGTGTGGCGATGGGTGTGGAGTGTGGCTATGGGTGTTGAGTGTTGCTATGGGTGTAGAGTGTGGCTATGGGTGTGGAGTGTGGCGATGGGTGTGGAGTGTGGCGATGGGTGTTGAGTGTGGCGATGGGTGTGGAGTGTGGCGATGGGTGTTGAGTGTGGCTATGGGTGTTGAGTGTGGCTATGGGTGTTGAGTGTGGCTATGGGTGTAGAGTGTGGCTATGGGTGTTGAGTGTGGCGATGGGTGTGGAGTGTGGCGATGGGTGTTGAGTGTGGCTATGGGTGTAGAGTGTGGTATGGGTGTAGAGTGTGGCGATGGGTGTTGAGTGTGGCGATGGGTGTGGAGTGTGACTATGGGTGTGGAGTGTGGCTATGGGTGGAGTGTGACTATGGGTGTGGAGTGTGACTATGGGTGTGGAGTGTGACTATGGGTGTGGAGTGTGGCTATGGGTGTGGAGTGTGGCGATGGGTGTAGAGTGTGGCTATGGGTGTGGAGTGTGGCTATGGGTGTGGAGTGTGGCGATGGGTGTAGAGTGTGGCTATGGGTGTGGAGTGTGACTATGGGTGTGGAGTGTGACTATGGGTGTGGCTATGGGTGTGGAGTGTGACTATGGGTGTGGAGTGTGACTATGGGTGTGGAGTGTGGCTATGGGTGTGGAGTGTGGCTATGGGTGTGGAGTGTGGCTATGGGTGTGGAGTGTGGCTATGGGTGTGGAGTGTGGCTATGGGTGTGGCTATGGGTGTGGAGTGTGACTATGGGTGTGGAGTGTGGCTATGGGTGTGGAGTGTGGCTATGGGTGTGGAGTGTGGCTATGGGTGTTGAGTGTGACTATGGGTGTGGAGTGTGGCTATGGGTGTTGAGTGTGGCGATGGGTGTGGAGTGTGACTATGGGTGTTGAGTGTGGCTATAGGTGTTGAGTGTGGCGATGGGTGTGGAGTGTGGCGATGGGTGTTGAGTGTAGCTATGGGTGTTGAGTGCGACTATGGGTGTTGAGTGTGGCGATGGGTGTGGAGTGTGGCTGTGGATGTTGAGTGTAGCGATGGGTGTTGAGTGTGGCGATGGGTGTTGAGTGTGGCTGTGGGTGTTGAGTGTGGCTGTGGGTGTTGAGAGTGGCGATGGGTATTGAGTGTGGCTATGGGTGTTGAGTGTGACTATGGGTGTAAATGTGAAAAGCTGGAACCATGCGCTTGGGTTTATGCGTCTTTGACAGTGCTGCTCAAAGTTCATGCCCAGCACTGCAGGTGTCTGTATCTCTGGGGCCCGAATATATCATGCCCAGCACTGCAGGTATCTGTATCTCTGGGGCCCGAATATATCATGCCCAGCACTGCAGGTATCTGTATCTCTGGGGCCCGAATATATCATGCCCAGCACTGCAGGTATCTGTATCTCTGGGGCCCGAATATATCATGCCAGCACTGCAGGTATCTGTATCTCTGGGGCCCGAATATATCATGAAAGAAAGCGTTGTGTGGAGACCTCTGGTACTGGATCACAACGGAAATTGCAACGCTTTCATCATCTCATTCACATTGATCAATATAAGAAAATGTCTCCAATAAACCTGTTCCGCAAAAAAAGAGATTATAGGGAAGATAACGCTTATCTTTCCATGGCAAATAAATAGAGTTTAGCTTTTCTCCACGCATGGGTCAAGTAAACAGATCCAGAATGTATCATATTCTATTCGAAGCGCACGCAAGAATGCTGATCGGGAGATCTACACACTGTTACAAGTCCGTGCCTAGGTGCATCGTTTCACACACCATGTTTTGACCTTTTCTGTCTCTGATTGAACTGTTAGGCTGACTGATGGCGCTAAATTGCCTGGGGGCTTTCTTGCCAGCGCCATCTGTCTCACCAACACGGTGCGGTCACTCTTGCTCAAATAATTTCCTCGCAGATTTCCGACCATCTGTGGCGTTCGATGCTCTGGTCTCGCGGTGACCTCAGTCTCCATTGCCTCACAACATCCACGCTCGTCTGAAATGTGTGTATAAAAGTCATCGCAAGGCTATGAGCTCTTTTTTTTTCTTCTTCTTCTTCTTCTTCTTCTTCTTCTTCTTTTTTTTCTTTTCTATCGACGAGGTGGTGTGTGTGTGTGTGTGTGTGTTTGTGTGTGTGTGTGTGTGTGTGTGTGTGTGTGTGTGTGTGTGTGTGTGTGTGTGTGTGTGTGTGTGTTGGGGGTGGGGGTGGGTGGGTAGTAGGTTGTGTCCGTGTGTGCGGGATCGGGAATGTGACTTGCAGCGACTCTGCAGCAGTGCAGGGCCTTCTCTCTCTGGTGGAGTCATGGCGGCCTGTCACTGATAGCGCCTGACCGATGTCCACGTTTTACGCTTCCTCAGTCCAGCCTGGATGTGGCTGCACAGGGCGGAGCCAGACTGAATGGTGCGGCAGTACTGCACCGACGGACAGAGATCCAGTTCTTCATACAGTCACTATAGCGAACTAAAGCACCAGAAAACAAGCTTAGCTTGATCAGTATCGATGTCAATTAGTACTAAAGCTTGGGAACACATGTTGTATATCTCCTCCTCTCAATGACAGGCATCAGTAAATCGTTGATCTAAAACTGTATTCCAAATACGTTCTTTTTTCTATCCATTTATTTGATCCGGACTGGTAGTATACGAAGCTTTCGTACTAACACACCCGTCTTCAGGTAAGTTCAGTTTAATACGACCAGGTAAGTGTATAAAGCCAGTGGAAGACCGAACATGCGGTGAGCTGATTGGACGTTTCAAGCATAAGTCGCTTGATGTGATGATATAATCCAGTACAACCACCAGCACATGAAATAAAGGTGAGCGAATGATCAAACCCGTACCGAGTGAGATCATTAGCAATGATACAATCGAGCGTTGAGCTCATGTTGAGATCTTTACCAAAGCTAGTTATTTCGTTATCGTCGGAATTTCTGTTGAAGATATCATTCCTTTGATCCGCTGTATATATTATTTTCCATACACTGCTATCAAACAGTGTATCATTTATCGTCGCATTCTCACATCCAGGCCTCGCATTCAAATCACCACAAATAGTAACAAACAGAAATCCTCAAATCGTTCATTCAAGTCAACTAAAACGCTCTTCAATAATCTCAAGCAGCCATGCTATGACTGCCTGCAATTTTGGCTGTCGTAGGATGCATGCACAAATAAGAAAAACTGGTTCTTCTGTGTCCATTAATTTTCAGTAGAATCAACTGCTCAAAGTAAGTATCAATTTCTGCGACACAAAGTTCGCCAAAGTTTTACGCGCGAACACAAGGACGCCGCCTGAATAAGGCCTCGCTGAGACAGTCTCACAGCTTTTGAAACAAACACCTGAGACAACCTTACAGCTTTTGATACAAACGCCTGAGACAGTCTTCCAGCTTTTGATACAAACACATCACAGTCATTACATGGTATGTATAGAGTCGCATGTGATCAAACAAAAGTTTCATTCAGACAATCTTCCAGCTTTTGATACAAACACATCACAGTCATTACATGGTATGTATGGAGTCGCATGTGATCAAACAAAAGTTTCATTCAGACAATCTTCCAGCTTTTGATACAAACACATCACAGTCATTGCATGGTATGTATGGAGTCGCATGTGATCAAACAAAAGTTTCATTCAGACAATCTTCCAGCTTTTGATACAAACACATCACAGTCATCACATGGTATGTATGGAGTCGCATGTGATCAAACAAAAGTTTCATTCAAAAAGGAAATGTCGAAAGATAAAATGAAGAAAATAACATCAAGGATGTTGAGCTTTTGCATCCCTCTATCATAATTGTACGTACAAACAGTAACAGTCTGGCTCCGGCCACACCCTTGTCTTTTGGGATTGTCACCCCCACCACCTCCATGCCCAGCTCTACCGCCATCCTCCCCTCCTCCCACCCATTTCATCACCTCCGATCTTCCCACCCCTTCCTCTCCACATTCGTTCGGAGCTCGCTGGCCTCGTCCACCAGTGCTGTGTGTTTGGATGGAGCTGGCTGGCCTCGTCCACCAGTGCTGTGTGTTTGGATGGAGCTCGCTGGCCTCGTCCACCAGTGCTGTGTGTTTGGATGGAGCTCGCTGGCCTCGTCCACCAGTGCTGTGTGTTTGGATGGAGCTCGCTGATCTCGTCCACCAGTGCTGTGTGTTTGGATGGAGCTCGCTGGCCTCGTCCACCAGTGCTGTGTGTTTGGATGGAGTTCGCTCGCTGACCTCGTCCACCAGTGCTGTGTCTTTGGATGGAGCTCGCTGACCTCGTCCACCAGTGCTGTGTGTTTGGATGGAGCTCGCTGGCCTCGTCCACCAGTGCTGTGTGTTTGGATGGAGCTGGCTGGCCTCGTCCACCAGTGCTGTGTGTTTGGATGGAGCTCGCTGGCCTCGTCCACCAGTGCTGTGTGTTTGGATGGAGCTCGCTGGCCTCGTCCACCAGTGCTGTGTGTTTGGATGGAGTTCGCTCGCTGACCTCGTCCACCAGTGCTGTGTCTTTGGATGGAGCTCGCTGACCTCGTCCACCAGTGCTGTGTGTTTGGAGGGAGCTCGCTGACCTCGTCCACCAGTGCTGTGTGTTTGGATGGAGCTCGCTGACCTCGTCCACCAGTGCTGTGTGTTTGGATGGAGCTGGCTGACCTCGTCCACCAGTGCTGTGTGTTTGGATGGAGTTCGCTGACCTCGTCCACGAGTGCTGTGTGTTTGGATGGAGCTGGCTGGCCTCGTCCACCAGTGCTGTGTCTTTGGATGGAGCTCGCTGACCTCGTCCACCAGTGCTGTGTGTTTGGATGGACCTCGCTGACCTCGTCCACCAGTGCTGTGTGTTTGGATGGAGCTCGCTGACCTCGTCCACCAGTGCTGTGTGTTTGGATGGAGCTCGCTGACCTCGTCCACCAGTGCTGTGTGTTTGGATGGAGCTGGCTGGCCTCGTCCACCAGTGCTGTGTGTTTGGATGGAGCTCGCTGGCCTCGTCCACCAGTGCTGTGTGTTTGGATGGAGCTCGCTGACCTCGTCCACCAGTGCTGTGTGTTTGGATGGAGCTTGCTGGCCTCGTCCACCAGTGCTGTGTGTTTGGATGGAGCTCGCTGACCTCGTCCACCAGTGCTGTGTGTTTGGATGGAGCTGGCTGGCCTCGTCCACCAGTGCTGTGTGTTTGGATTCGCACCGTGACTGCCTTTTCACGGTCGTTCTATTTTCTGACACCGAATTCATGCGCTGACGTGTCATCAGGATCAGAATCAGGATTTGGGGCGTTGTATTGAAACAACAGGATTAGTATAGAAATAAAAAGAAGAGGGAAAGAATGCTGAGAGAAAGGGAAACAAAAATCGAATCTTGTACCAGCCGCCGTGGCAAAGTGATCAAGTCGCTGACTCCCAGGTCTTGGGTTCCATTCCCATCAGAGTCATGTGGGTTTTTCTGCCCCGACAGGCTCCTATATACCCAGAGCTGCGTTTGCGACGGGGTCAGTTGGGAATACTAGGACCACACAGTCGAGTTTCATCCACTTAACAAATGCGTCTCTGGGAGTGTTGCTCAAATTTCCTGACCAACACTGCAGTTTCTGTATCTCTCGGGCCTGGTTGACACCGGGATATATTATGAAAGTGAGTGTAGAGTACAGCCCTGTCATGTAGTCTCAGACTGGAATGGAAATCTATAGCATCATCTTCATCATCTTCATTCTCATCGATCAGCATAAAAAGTCTCAAATTCTATGGCCCTTCATGCCCTGCTCTCATGGTGACCTCAGTTTCCATGTCCTCTCCATGTCTGTGGCCATAGTTTAATTCCGTCGGGGTCACCGGTATCGGCGAGCCCATGGGGGCTGTCATTAGAGACGTGGTGGCCCTCATCTGGAGAGAGAGCTCACTCACGCCGGCTCCGC
>CM031629.1:27565845-27573345 GCA_018398815.1 Conus ventricosus | reverse complement strand
CTATTCTGGCACACAGGTTGCATGCATTGTGTATTTTCGTGTAGCCGGTACTCACCCGTCTTAGGACATGAGCATCGGGATCTTTAGAGTCCGTGTATGATCTTAGTGCATGTGACACAGACTAGACCTCGGTTTATAGTCCCATCCGAACGACTATATGGGGAATGGAGTCAGTGTCACGGACAAAAATAAAACAACCAAAGTCGTGGTCCGTCGCCAGCCAGGTTGTTTGGACATAAGCTCCAACTCAAATATTCTGGGCGCCAGGTAGAGGGCCTCATGTGTCGGGTCCAGCCAATTAAGCATAGCGGAGAGGCTCCACGGAGACGGTCTGTCCAGCCAGACAGACTAAGTAGCTGACCGACGCCTCGATGTCTGGTCAGACGAGTCTCGACGCCTGGATCAGACTCATCCGGCCAATTTGTAGGACCAGTGCCCACAATTAAGTCGACGTCGCCGGAAAGGGAGAGGGAGAAGGTAGTGTGTGGTGGGGGTGAAATCTAGCTAATTAACTAAATGACCATTGACCACCACAGAGAGCAAGGCAGGTAGATGTGACTGTCATGATTTACACATCCAATGAAATGAGAGGGGAGGCAACCTTTTACGAAGCGGGAAAAATTCTGACCAATGGTACTCGCCCTTTTGACAGATCGGAATGGCATAAGAAAGATGTGAGAGTGAGAGAACGGGGGAGGAGCGGAGAGAACGAACAGACAGACAGAGAGGAAGAGGTTCGGAGAGTAGGCTCTGCTCGAGAGAAAGGCAGAGAGATGAGGGGAGTGGAGAGAACCGAGTTGTAGCATTTAGCACCATAGAGAGTCTGCAGAGGAAGGACTAAAGAGAGATGTGGAGAGAGAGAGTTGCTAACTGATGAAGAGAAAAAAAAAAAAGAAAAAGAAAAAGAAAAGAAAAGCAACCATGTCCATTTGATAGAGCAGACTAGAAGAGAGAGAGAGAGAGTGCAATGCGTTAATACAGGAAGAAGGAAAGGAGAACAGATCAATGTCTGATAGTCACTGTTCCATCTGAACCGGGGTTCGACCTCATACTTGGCCAGCGCCACTTTCATCGGCAGTCCAACCTGACCAACACCAGCGGTCTAACCTGACCAGTTCCAGCAGTCCAACCTGACCAGTGCCAGCAGTCCAACCTGGACCAGTGCCAGCAGTTGTGTCGTGCTTGTGAAAGTGACAGTGAAAAGAAAAAAAAAGGAAAAGAAAAGACAGTGATTCGTGAATAGTCTAAGATCACCTGGCCAGGTAAAGTCGAAATCTATTTATACCCGGGTTAGTTAATGATGATTTAGACAAATGATTTTGTGAAGTTCAAGCCAAGAGAGAATGTTTTATTTTGTTTGACTCCATATGCATTGATGTTTCTTTCTATGATCATGTGTAGTAAAGTTATAGACTTTACTAGTGGTTTGATGTGACGAATGCACGATATATGAATGAGATTGTAAGCAAGCTGTGAGTGTGTTTGGGCTGTGCGCTAGTCCTTCCTCCACTGACATACCCCGAGGTTGACAGTCAGAACCAATGTTAACTCCGAAGGAAAAATCCCCCTATACCGAAATTCGAACCCGCAACCCCAGGATCACGAGTCCGGCGCTCTACCAACTGAGCTATCCGGCCCCCTTATAACTATCGGATAGAGAGAGAGAGAGAGAGAGAGAGAGAGAGAGAGAGAAGAGAGAGATCAGCCCCACCCAACAACTCTCCACCACAACAAAAACTGCCGGGGAGAGGATTTATCCCCCCGAGCGGTTGCTGCAAGCCGACACGGCTGCCCGGCACGCCGAGGTACGCGCACTTGGAATAACAGGAAGACTGCGCGGCAGTCTTCCAACTCATCGACTTGTCAGGAAACTTTGCCGAAACACCTAATCTCCGTAACAGGCCTTACAACTAGCAGCGGTGGGAAAGGGGGGTGGAGGGGGGGGGGGGGGGGGGGGGGGGGGGGGGAGAGAGAGAGAGAGAGAGAGAGAGAAGAGAGAGAGAGAGAGAGAGAAAGAGTTTCTGAGCCCATGTCAATCCAATTAATGCACCCATGCTAACGGTCCGTCTGTTGTGCTGCATTCAAAACAACGGAACGATCGTTTGCTCAGGCTACTAGTTATACTACCCATTTCATGTACTTTTACATCCACGTCTACATACTACTACTGTTGATCATAGTATTTAAATAACATCCACGTTGAGATGACAAAAATGATGATAGTAATGATGATGATGATGATGACGACGACGACGATGATGATGATGATGTTGGTGAAGAGGAGGAGGAAAACTTAGTTGGGAAAAAAAAAAGTTTTTCAAACTTTCGCCTTTGTCTTCTTTTTCCAAGGCTGTGCATGGAGTCATGACACCCTGAAGAGCAGTTCACCACGTTCCTCCAGACCTGTCCGTTGTTTGCCAGCGCGTGCATCTCTGCAAAGGTTGTCCCTCCCCCCCCCCCACTGCCCATCTTCCCTCCTTAATCCCCCACCCCTCCGTTCTTTCTGCGAGTTATCAAGCCCATCGCATCTTGTTACATGGCTAAGCCAGCATTGCTTTCCTTTCTTCGCTGTGTTGGCAGACCTCCAGAGGGTCCGACAGCTGCCTGATGGTTTGACGCATTTGCTCGGCATTGGTGACAGAATCAGTATATGTTACGTTTAGCATCTTGTGGTAACACCTCACCTCCAGTCCCGGATTCAAGGCTTCTTTCCAGCTCCGCAGTTAGGACCAATATTTTGCCTGCATGCAGGAAGATGGAATAGGCCTATACCAGTACATGCAGGAGCCTGATCTTGTGTGTTTCATGGAGATATAATTATTGTCCTTCCACTCAGGGTTTTATCTGAACAGTCCTGATGTTGTTTTTATTGCCCCTAAGAGAACTTACGGTCTGGATCCCCCGGTCATTAAGGCCAATGATAGATCTCAGATAACTCCCCCGGTCATTAAGGCCAATGATAGATCTCAGATAACTCCCCCGGTCATTAAGGCCAATGATAGATCTCAGATAACTGAACCATTGAATTTGTTCCTAGCTTCTGACCATGGACAGTTATGTTAATGGCGACGATGGTCCCGTGGTGTGTCTAGCCATCAACTAATGGTGACGATGGTCCCGTGGTGTGTCTAGCCATCAACTAGACCTTTTCGGCGCTGATTTTCCTGTATCTTGTTGAGATGGTTTCCTCTGTGAACAAGCTTGGCGAGTTCTCCTTCAATGCCTGCCAGACCATCAGTGTCACCTGCAAAGCGAAAGGTCGTGAAGGTTCTTACTCCAGCACTGACTCTGCTGACATGATCTTCAAACCCAGTAATATTATGAAAAGTGCGGGAAATAGAGGGCAGTCTTGACGAACGCCAACTATAGTATGGAATCACGCTCCAAGAACACCCTGTGTGAGCACTGCAGTGATCGCTTTGGAGTATAGTTGTGGATGGGGTTGATCAGATTTTTGTCTAATGTTAAATGTCTTTATTTTGGCCCATAGCGCCTCCTACCAGACAATGTCGAATGCCTTCTCGAAGTCTGTGAAGATGTGGTAAACTTCCTCCAATGTGGCAGATAGATTTTGCAGAGAGTTGGATGGTCTTTCAGTTTGTGCAGAACCCAGCCTTCAGCAATAAGATAATATATAAGTTGATGGTATATGCTGATAGATAATAAGGAAGGTGATGGTATATGCTAATAGATCATATATAAGCTGATGGTATATGCTGATATATAATAAAGAAGGTGATGGTATATGCTAATAGATAATATAAAAGCTGATGGTATATGCTGATAATATACAGTTACTGATGGTGGCTGTTTTGAGCGTTCTTTACTGGGATGGCGGATTAAGCTGATAATGCGGTAGTTCTGGCAGTTATGGACATTTACTTTCTTGGCAAGGGGGCAGTTAATAATCGAATCATAGAAGAGCGCCACTCGCAAGTGGGCCAGATTTTGTTGCCGAAGGCAGTCCGGATAGCAGGTGTTGACTCTCAGCCATGTTCCCACTGTTCTTCAGAGATGTTGTCGATGCTTGTTGCCTTTCGGCATGTCAGCAATATTAAGCAAAATGAAGTATCTGTCTTCCTAGATGGATGCATTACCTGGACAATGATAGACCATCTAGTGTTAACCAGAATGAAGCATCTGTCTTTCTAGGTGGATGCAAGTGCTGGATAATGGTAGAATATCTCAGGTTGACCTAAATAAAGTGTCTGTCTTTCTAGATGGATGGGTGCATTAGGTGGACAATGATAGAGCATCTCAGGTTAACTAAAATGAAGTATCTGTCTTCCTATGCTACTGTGACATCGCGGAGAATTGCAAAGTCATCCTCATTTTTGTTAATCCTTTACTGTTAGCACACTCGGATCTCCTTAACCCTTTTTGTGCTTTGCCCCAGTAGCGCACTTCTGTATTGTGTGGTTTGCCCCTGTAGCACACTTCTGTGTTGTGTGGTTTGCCCCAGTAGCGCACTTCTGTATTGTGTGGCTTGCCCCAGTAGAGCACTTCTGTATTGTGTGGTTTGCCCCAGTAGCGCACTTCTGTATTGGGGGGTTTGCCCCAGCAGAGCACTTCTGTATTGTGTGGTTTGCCCCAGTAGCGCACTTCTGTGGTGTGTGCTTTTGCCCCAGTAGCGCACTTCTGTGGTGTGTGCTTTTTCCCTAAGTAGCGCACTTCTGTGGTGTGTTCTTTTGCCTAGTAACGCACTTCTGTATCGTGTGGCTTGCCCCAGTAGCGCACTTCTGTGTTGTGTTCTTTTTCCCCCCAGTAGCGCACTTCTGTGGTGTGTTCTTTTGCCCCAGTAGCGCACTTCTGTATTGTGTGGTTTGCCCCAGCAGCGCACTTCTGTATTGTGTGGTTTGCCCCCCCCCCCCCCCCCCCCCCCCCCCCCCCCCCCCCCCCCCCCCGGAGCGCACTTCTGCATTGTGTTGTTTGCCCCGTAAGCGCACTTCTGTATTGTGTGTTTGCCCCAGCAGCGCACTTCTGTATTGTGTGGTTTGCCCCCCAGGAGCGCACTTCTGCATTGTGTTGTTTGCCCTAGTAGCGCACTTCTGCATTCTGCGCCATTGCCCCAGCAGAGCACTTCTGCATTCTCTGCCTTTGCCCGAGTAGCGCACTTCTGTGGTGTGTGCCTTTGCCCAGTAGCGCACTTCTGTGGGTGTGTGCTTTTGCCCCAGTAGCGCACTTCTGTGGTGTGTGCTTTTTTCCCTAAGTAGCGCACTTCTGTGGTGTGTTCTTTTGCCCCAGTAGCGCACTTCTGTATTGTGTGGCTTGCCCCGGTAGCGCACTTCCGTATTTTGTGGTTTCCCCAGTAGAGCACTTCTGTATTGTGTGGCTTGCCCCAGTAGCGCACTTCTGCATTGTGTTGTTTGCCCCAGTAGCGCACTTCTGCATTCTACGCCTTTGCCCCAGCAGAGCACTTCTGCATTCTGTGCCTTTGCCTCAGTAGCGCACTTCTGTGGTGTGTGCCTTTGCCCCAGTAGCGCACTTCTGTGATGTGTGCTTTTGCCCCAGTAGCGCACTTCTGTGGTGTGTGCTTTTTCCCTAAGTAGCGCACTTCTATGGTGTGTTCTTTTGCCCCAGTAGCGCACATCTGCGGCGGCGCCCCCCCCCCTCCGCCCTCCCCCCCCCCCCCACTCTCCCCCCCCCCCCCCCGCCCCACCCCGCCCCAGTAGCGCACTTCTGTGTTGTGTGCTTTTGCCCCAGTAGCGCACTCCTGTATTTGTGCTTTTGCCCCCCAGTAGCGCACTTCTACATTCTGTGCCATGCCCCCTCCCCCCCCCCCCGCCGCCGCCACCGCACAGCTGCACTGTGTCCTTTTGCGGCTGTAGCGCACTTCTGTATTGTGTGATTTGTCCCAGTAGCGCACTTCTGCATTCTGCCCGCCCCCCCCCCCCCCCTGTATTGTGTCCTTTGCCGCAGTAGCGCACTTCTGTATTGTGTGCTTTACTGCCGTAGCGCACTTCTATATTATGTGCTTTGTCCCAGTAGCGCACTTCTGTATTTTGGGCTTTGTCCCCAAACAGCGCATTTCTGTATCGTGTCTTTTGTATAGCACTTCTGTATCGTGTCCTTTGTATAGCACTTCTGTATCGTGTCCTTTGTATAGCACTTCTGTATCGTGTCCTTTGTATAGCACTTCTGTATCGTGTCCTTTGTATAGCACTTCTGTTTTGTGTGCTTTGCCCCCGGCAGCGCACTTCTGAAACGTGTGCTTTTCCCAAGTAGCAAACTTCAGTATACACACTTCTGTGTTGTATGATTTGCCCCAAGTAGCGCACTTCTGTATTCTGTACTTTGCCCCAGCAGAGCACTTCTGTATTCTGTGGTTTGCCCCAGCAGAGCACTTCTGTATTCTGTACTTTGCCCCAGCAGAGCACTTCTGTATTCTGTGGTTTGCCCCAGCAGAGCACTTCTGCATTCTGTACTTTGCCCAGCAGAGCACTTCTGTATTCTGTGGTTTGCCCCAGCAGAGCACGTCTGTATTCTGTACTTTGCCCCAGCAGAGCACTTCTGTATTGTGTGCTTTGCCCCAGCAGAGCACTTCTGTGTTGTGTGGTTTGCTCCAGCAGAGCACTTCTGTATTCTGTGCTGTGCCCTACCAGAGCACTTCTGTATTCTGTACTTTGCCCCAGCAGAGCACTTCTGTATTCTGTGCTGTGCCCTACCAGGGCACTTCTGTATTCTGTACTTTGCCCCAGCAGAGCATTTCTGTATTGTGTGCTTTGCCCCAGCAGAGCACTTCTGCATTCTGTGGTTTGCCCCTGCAGAGCACTTCTGTATTCTGTGGTTTTCCCCAGCAGAGCACTTCTGTATGGTGTGGCTTGCCCCAGCAGAGCACTTCCGTATTGTGTGGTTTGCCCAATTAGCGCACTTCTGTATTGTGTGGTTTGCCCCAGTAGCGCACTTCTGCATTGTGTGGTTTGCCCCAGAAGCGCACTTCTGCACATGTGGTTTGCCCTAGTAGCGCATTTTGCAATTGTGTGGTTTGCCCCAGTAGCGCACTTCTGCATTGTGTGGTTTGCCCCAGTAGCGCACTTAGTAATTGTGTGGTTTGCCCCAGTAGCGCACTTTGTAATTGTGTGGCTTGCCCCAGTAGCGCACTTCTGTATTGTGTGGTTTGCCCCAGTAGCGCACTTCTGTATTGTGTGGTTTGCCCCGGTAGCACACTTCTGTGTTGTGTGGTTTGCCCTGGTAGCGCACTTCTGTGTTGTGTTGTTTGCCCTGTAGCACACTTCTGTATTGTGTTCTTTGCCCCGGTAGCACACTTCTGTATTGTGTGGTTTGCCCCAGTAGCGCACTTCTGTGTTGTGTGGTTTGCCCCAGCAGCGCACTTCTGTGTTGTGTGGTTTGCCCCAGTAGCGCACTTCTGTATTGTGTGGTTTGCCCAGTAGCGCACTCCTGGTGTCCGCCTTGCTAGGGGTCGACGCACGGCGCCGTCATCGTTGTTAACCCGGCCTCTCACCGATGCGGTAGAGTCTCGATCTGCTTTTGTTTTCCTTT
>CM031629.1:27558345-27560845 GCA_018398815.1 Conus ventricosus | reverse complement strand
CAAAAACGAGTAGGTCACCAGCGCGCATGTTAAAAAGTAAAATAAAATAACATAAAACAGTGCGACTCAGACTGTTTGGCCCCTGGAGCAAATTTGGCAACATTAACAAGGGGTCGCACTCGATATTCAAGAAGTTAAAAGCAATGGCCAAATTCAGGCCCAGGTAATAGGAAAATATCTGGGGAAGTAAAAATAGAAAATCGTCAATATGCAGATCTCAAAACTGTCGAATCAATTTGTTTTTTAAATGAGATTGCATTTGTGGCAATCTTGATGGCACCCGGCAGTGAGTTCCACAGCCGTACAGAACTGGGATAAAAAGAATGTAAGTGGCTGTCAATATTTGATGCAGGTATGGTATAACATTGACCGCCACTCCTGGTGCTACTTTTATTCAATACTAGTTGTTCCATTGGAATATCAATTACTTTAGCTCTGCCTTTGAAGAAGATGTTAAGTTTGATAAAAGCTCTTCTCTCTTCTAAGGGTTTCCATTCTAATTTCCTCATGTTCTTCCTAGTATTCCCCATTTCTCTGATGTGGTTCCCTGTTACGAACCGTGCTGCTCTCTTTTGAATCTTTTCGAGGTTATCAATGTCCTTTAGATGGTAAGGATCCCAAACTGAGCAACCATATTCCAGTACTGGTCTAACCAGTGTTTTGTAGCATTTCTTCTCTCTCTCTCTCTCTCTCTCTCTCTCTCTCTCTCTCTCTCTCTCTCTCTTAGAGTCTTAAACTGAGGCATAGATAAGTTCAGTTGACAGACCCTGGAAGATCAGATGTGAGTTGAGCAGACAAAGGCATTATTGTCAATAATATGATAGTGATACACAACAGAAGAAGTAAGCTCAGAGGAAGAAATGTAAAGGTTTTTTTGAGAAAAAAAGTCTGAAAAATGACTAGAAATGAAAAATGTGTTTCGACTATTGTGTTGTTTGTTGTGCAAGGGCAATATGAAGCAGTTTTGGTGGTGCCCATTCAGTTACTGAACTGAGACAATTTTAAGCACTTTGATGTTGTGAAGAAAACCATCTGTTCTCTGCTTGATCATTTGTTTTAAAACCAAGGCATTTTCATTTTACACACATACATGTGCACATGTCCCCAGCCACCCTATCCACCACCTATACCGATACATAAATATTTCTATTGATGACATGCATGGTATGAGTGACAGACACTGAATTGGCGGGGGGGGGGGGGGGGGGGGGGGGGGGGACATCAGCATGTAGGTGTGTAAAGTAATTCTTGATAGATTGGTTTTTTGATGGTGAGAATGACAATACATTTCTTTTTACCTGTATGAAAATTGTGACTTTTGCCATTTTTGGCATACAAATAATAATGTCTGATTTCTGTGGTCAGTTTGAAAAAAAAGAGGAAAAAAAAAAGAAAGTATTTCCTTTGCATTCAGTTAAAATTTTACAAGCATTTTGTTGTGTCTGTCATTCACTGACCGTTTTAAATGTGCTTGGGTAGTTTTATTATGTCTATGGCACGCAAAGGCGCTGAATGCTTGAAAATATATTAAGGTTCAGAATGCTTTAGGCATCAATTGACCCTTTAAAAGTAAAATGCACATAACAGTTAGTTGAGTCACCCTTTAGAATTTTGCATTTTGTGTAACTACAAGCGCAATAAATCAAGTTTGTCACATGAGCCAGCAAATCATTGAGGGAGTTTTTCCTTTTCAGTTTCAGTGTACAATCTGAATCTGTCTTTTGATTTCTTGACACAGTCATACCCAGCCCCATGCGCAGTGCTTGTCTTCATGCCAGGCTAACCAAAATGAGAGTGTCCATGCCATAAGGTCAGACAGACAAGTTTACAAAATGGAGACACTGGATGAAACATAAATGAAATGATTCAGATGCTCAATGACACCTTTAACATTGTATTCTGGGGATCAGGTGACTGCTTAAAAAACATTTGACCAGTTGGAGCCTTGCCCAAAGAGGTCATGCATTAAATTTGTGGTCTGAGAATTTTTGTGTGTTTTCTGCAGACCTGCAAGAACAATAAGGAAAGAGCAAAAAAAAAAAAAGTGACTGTTATAGTGATAAACATTGAGTAACCTTATATAATACAGTGCAACTGCAAAGCATGAACAGATATATGTCTTTGCACATGGAGTCTATTTGTGATACGCAGTGTACAGTACAACAAGCTGACAACTGATCATTAGTACATCAGTACGTATGATGACAGGCACACACTTAATCATCCATGATAAAAAATGTATGCAAAGAGAATTCTGTCTGTCTCTGTCTGCTGTCTGTGTCTAGAGCTCTAGCTCTGAATGTTTTCTACTCTCTCTTTCTCTCTGTCTCTCTCTGTGAATCTTTCTCTCTCTCTCTCCCCCTCACTCTCTCTGTGAGTGAGTGAGTGAGTGTGTGTGTGTGTGTGTGTGTGTGTGTGTGTGTGTGTGTGTGTGTGTGTGGTGTGTGCATGCGCACCAATCTCTTGCTCTCAGGATCCCTCATTCTTGCCCCTTACCCCA
>CM031629.1:27543345-27553345 GCA_018398815.1 Conus ventricosus | reverse complement strand
AGAGATGTGTGAAAGGTTGGTTTTTATTTTTTGTTTGTTTGTTTTTGATGACTTGTGAGTTGATTTTAATGTGGTGACAGCCCTGATATGGCCCTTTGCGGTCGGCTGGGCTGTAAGCAATGTTACCCTTACCCTTACCCTTGATGGGCTAATTGAATTCTCGATCCACATGCCTGGCTGGCCAGGGAAAAGATGGAAAATGTTTCCAGACCAGCTTGGACAGGGAGATACATACATACATGTATATTTTGTGTCAGTGTTGATGCAGGCGTGTTATGGTGTAACACTAGCAGGCAAGTCAGTGGCATAGATCTGATAACTGTGGTGTCTAGTTCCTGTCTTCCTGTGAGCTATAGTCATTATTGACTTACTGTTTGACACAGCTGTTTGTCCTTTTCCTCGGAGATCCAGTGTAACAACTGTCTGAAGCATATATGCCCAAATATTTGTCCTGACAGATCTGTTGCAGATGTTTTATTATTGTATGTACATGTAATATGTATGGATGCTACCACAAATGATGTGTTTATCATTGATTTATGTTGTGGCTGATTCTGAAAATGGAATACACATACCTGTGTTCTTTATGAACTCAGACTTGTACATACACACATATGTAAAGCGCAAGTGTGCACATGTGTGTGCACATGCATGTGCACATGCATGCATGCATGCATGCACGCGTACACACGCACACACATACACACACACACACACACACACACACACACACACACACACACACACACACACACACACACACAGAGTTAAGACTTCACACCTTATGTGTACCTTAACCTCTGAAACCATAATCACGAACCTGGGAATATGTTTTATTGTTCATACTGTAGTGCTCCCAGTTATTGTTCTTTGAAATCTCATAATGAAGACTCGCTGCCTTTAACGATCGGTGTTTTTTTTTACCCCCGAAAATGTGTGGTGCTGCATCCTAAAGTCATGGCCATATTTTATGAAATAAGCTTAGTCGTTGAAAAAAAAGATAATTCATTAAAAAAAAAAAAAAAAAAACCCTTCTCATATGACTCTCTATGAGGTATATTTTGTGCTTTTGAGCTCAATTCACTCCTTTCGCATTCAATGTGTGCTCAAACCCTCCCTGTAGGATATTTGTGTTGGATCACCTTTTACAAGTGCTGCCAAATGCCTTAGGTTTACAAGGAACGAAAGTGATGCTTTAGTCGAAGGGTTTGAAGGAAGCGAGAAATCCGACAGTCACATCAATGCTGCAGCAGTCTAGTGCGTAGTAGCAACACTGTGCGGGAAAGTCGGCACAGTACTTGTTGCGTTGGGTCTACTCTGGCATACAGCACCCACTCAGTGTTGGTAGAAAGGATGGCAGGCTCGACAGAAGTTTTGCCAGTATTATCCAGTGTGGGAATCTTAATTAAGTTGTTTCATTTGCTTACAGATATTTCTTGAGAAATTATGCCATGGGTATCTTTTCAGAAGAAGCTTCAATGAAGTGAAATATTTTAAGAACCCACCCCCCCCCTGCAAAAAAAAATAAAAAAATGTTGAAACCATATAAAGCTTGTATGCTCAACTGTATTGTGTGTACACTGTTATCAGACGACATCTTTGAGAACATTGGTGGTTTCATTGCAAAGTGTGAGGCATCAGGAAGATGCTATGTGTAAGGTGTTACATTTACCGCATGATTTATGTTAAAAGCCCATTTAATTAAATGAAATCCGTCCCATATCTGCTGAATGTACTTAGGGAGAACCTGAGTCATATGTATACTAAAATTAACAGAGCTGTGTTGTGGTAAAAAAAAAAATAAAAAAAACAGACTAGAGGGTTTGTGATGTAAACTCCTGTGTGTGATATTCTGCCTGTGTTAGGTTTTATTAAAGTAATAGTCTTCAAAAACAGGAAAAGTTACCACCTTTTCTGTCACCTAATTTTCATTGACATGAGATTGAGAGCATATCAGAAAAGACAAAAACATTGAACAGAAAAGTAACTGTACTTTTCCAGCCTGTTGACCCCTCTTTCTTTCTTTCTTTGTGCGTACGCAGGCTGATACTCCTGTGGACACTGCCTGTATAGACAGGCTGTGGAGTTTTGTGTGTATGACCGTTTTTTATCCCGCCATTAAGGCAGCCATACTCCATCTTCAGGGAAGGTGCATGCTATGTGTAACATGTCATCCATACCAACGGCCAAACTGGCCTTCTCTTCGAAAGTTGGTGATGGGATTTTACGTGTGTGCAAGATGTTGTGCGTGCGTTCACACACGAAACCTCGGTTTATAGTCTCATTCGAAGGACTTTAAGGGGAATGAAGTCAGAACCAATATTAACTCTGAGGGAAAAAAATCCCCTGTACTGAAATTCGAACCCGCAATCCCGGGATCATGAGTCTGGCGCTCTACCAACTGAGCTATTCCGCCCCACCCCCCCACCCCCCCGACCACTTGTTATGTCCACCTTTTGGTACAAAACTCACCTTAGGCAGTGTGGGTCCTGGTCACACAAATCTGTTCCACTGTGTGAGGCAGCTTTGAGAAAGAATGCCTGGGGGTCATTCAGAGATGGGAGGGGGTGTGGAGGTGGGTCTGACTTCCTCAAGTTGATCCGGCATTGCCACCGCCTGTGACAGCAGTGATTATGATTGTTGTGGCTTACACAGTGTGGTCATTGTCCGGTTGTGACCCCAGTGTGTGCACGACCCCAGTGTGTGCACAACCCAGTGTGTGCCCAACCCAGTGTGTGCCCCTTCAGATTACATGGCACAGGCTGAACAGAGAAGCCAGCTGTTAGGTCACTGGAAAGCTGTTGTAGTATATTGTAGACTATGATCATTAATAACTGTACGTTAGGTTACAAGAGTTGTAGTATATTGTAGACTATGATAATTAATAACTGTACGTTAGGTTACAAGAGTTAGTAGTATATTGTAGACTATGATAATTAATAACTGTACGTTAGGTTACAAGAGTTGTAGTATATTGTAGACTATGATAATTAATAAACTGTACGTTAGGTTACAAGAGTTGTAGTATATTGTTAACTATGATCATAACTGTACGTTAGGTTACAAGAGTTGTAGTATATTGTAGACCATGATCATTAATAACTGTACGTTAGGTTACAAGAGTTGTAGTATATTGTAGACTATGATCATTAATAACTGTACGTTAGGTTACAAGAGTTGTAGTATATTGTAGACTATGATAATTAATAACTGTACATCAGGTTACTAGAAAGCTGTTGTAATATATTGTAAACTATAATGATTAATAACTGTCTGTTAGGTAGGAAGCTGTTATAATACATTGTAAACTATGATAATTAATAACCGTAAGTTAGGTTACTAGAAAGCTGTTGTAATATATTGTAGACAATGATAATTGATAACTGTACGTTAGATTACAAGAAAGCTGTTGTAGTATATTGTAGACTATGATAATTAATAACTGTACGTTAGGTTACAAGAGTTGTAGTATATTGAAGACTACGATAATAACTGTATGTTAGGTTACAAGAGTTGTAGTTATTGTAGACTATGATAATGAATAACTGTACGTTAGGTTACAAGAGTTGTAGTATATTGTAGACTACGATAATTAATAACTGTACGTTAGGTTACTAGAAAGCTGTTGTAATATATTGTATACTATGATAATTAATAACTGTACATTAGGTAGAAAGCTGTTGTAATATATTGTAAACTATGATAATTAATAACTGTATGCTAGGTTACTAGAAAGCTGTTGTAATATATTGTAAACTATAATGATCAGTAGCTGTACTCATTTGCATTGCTTCATCTTTTCAGTACAACTGTGGTGTATGACAGTGTGAACTATCACATGTATAACATGCAGAACCTTGCCAGAACACAGTAACATTAACTCCCAGTTTAATAAACATAAGGTTAACGTTACTGTATTCTGGTCAAACTCCGCTGGTTAACTGTCACTGAGATTTTCGTTTCAATGTTTGTTCTATATGCCACAAAGACTGTCTGCACAGACACACATGTTTGAACGTCACACATGCATTATATGTGCTGTGCATGGCACCTTGCCTATGTACGTTTGTTTGTAACACAGATATATCCCACTTTGCAGGAACTACACATACACACACATAGTGCATCCATCCATGTACAAATGTATGAAGACATGCAGATCATTGCATGTGAGCAAACACAGACACATACACCCTCAGTCTCACACACATAATGTTTGTAAACAGTTCAGCCCATCCCCAGGGACACACCAGTGCCTGTGAAGAACACACACACACACGCGCACACACACACACACACACACACACACACACACACACACACACACACACACACACACATATATACACACACCACACTAACACACACACACACACACACACACACACACACACACACACACACACACACACATACACATATACACACACCACACTAACACACACACACACACACACACCACACACACACGCACACACAAACACATATCATACACATATCATACACACACACACACACCACACACACACACACACACACACACACACACTAACACTAACACTAACACACACTAACACACGCACGCACGCACCACACACACGCACGCACACACGCACACACACACACACACACACACACACACACACACACACACACACACACACACACTAACACTAACACTAACACACACTAACACACGCACGCATGCACACACACACGCACGCACACACGCACACACACACACACACATACACACACACACACACACACACACACACACACACACACACACACACACACACACACACACAACACATGTAGCACGCACACACACACACACACAAACACACTTAATGACTTAAACTTTCATGGAACCAACATATTGAACATATTTTGAATAAAGCAAGAAAAAGTTTAAACTTTCTAAAGATCATAAGCAAACAAAAATGGGGACAAGATAAAGAGAGTTTAACACTCCTATCTTCTGCTCTTGTGCGGTCTAGATTGATTTATGCTCAAGAAGTATTCTTCAGCGCTCCACAGCATCTACTTAATAAGTTGCAAAGTGTAGACTGCAAAGCATATAAACTTGCTCTTGGAGTTCCCACACATACCTGCAACATTGGGACATACTGTGAAATTGGAATTTTACCTTTGAACGAGTTTCGAAAAGTGTCCTCCACCAAATTTGTTTTAAAGAACCTTTCACAAAAAAGTTTCTGTACAAATGAAGTATCTCTAAATTCAGAATCAGATACAGATTTTGCTAAAAGAGCAAAAGACATAAAATCAGCAAAATCTATTCAGTCATACACATCTACTCTTCTGAAAAAAACCAACATTAACCAAAGCAAAATAACTGTCAATCCATCCTTTCCACCCACTCCCAAATGGGAACAAACCAAAGCAAATTTTGACACAAATTATACTGAACTGAACAAAAACGATCCACCATATCTTTTAAAAAATTATGTAAATTCTCATTTGGAAAATCAATATAAGGATCATCTGCAAATTTTTACAGATGGTTCAGTGTTAGATGACCATCGAGCAGGAGCAGCTTTTATAATACCAAAATCAAAAGTGGAGGAATTATATTATCTTGGCAAACACTTGTCAATATTTACTGCAGAATTAGTTGCTATTCTAATGTCCCTGAAGTATGTTTTTAAAGTCTTCCATAGAAAATTGTCAACTTTTATTGTGCAGTGATTCAAAGTCAGCCCTTTCTGCCTTACAGTCTCTAAATCCAAAGATCCGCTGTGAGACTATTACAGAAATTAATTATGTGACACATCTCCTATCGATGAAAAGAATAAATGTGACTTTCTGTTGGGTGCCCTCACACTGTGGAATTTCCACAAATGAGAAAGTTGACCAAGCTGCTCGGAGAGCAGCTCGCAACATTGATGGAACGACTTCTCTGAACATTCCGCTAGACCTATCAGAATGTTATACTTTAATTACTAGAGTATCCTTTAACAGTTTCAAGAGGTTATTGGAAGACACACATAGCCAATATTATCACAACTGTATACAACCAAATCCCGACATCCAGCCCAAGACTCAATTAGACAAATTTGAAAATACGACATCTAGAGAGGTAGCAACTTTAATTCATAGGATGCGTTTAAATTCACTTCGAACCAAATACAGTAAAAATGTTACATGCATGTGTGGGGAAACTCTTTCTGTACGTCACCTGCTACTAGATTGTCCAGGAGTAAAGAATACAGTGCTCAAAACTGGTTCTAATATTTCACATAATAGATCGACTCCACTGACTTTACCAAAAATATTAAATAATTATGCTTTACTTTGTTCGTTATGCCCCCATCTACTACGTAGTCCAGTAGGAATTTATCTTTAACTTTCAACAACCCCTCATACACAAAAAGAAATTACACACACACGCACACACACACACACACACACACACACACACACACACACACACAAGCGCACACGCACACTCACTCATCCAAATACACAGGCGCGCGCGAGTGCGCTCTCTCTCTCTCTCTCTCTCTCTCTCTCTCTCTCTCTCTCTTCTCTCTCTCTCTCTCACACACACACACACACACACACACACACACACACACACACACACACACACACACACACACACACACACACACTATTACACAATCCGTCTGAAATCACCTTGTGTGGGAAGACGTTAAACTGAAGAACAACAACACTTAATGACACACTGACATGCTTACTCACACACATGCTGGTGCGTCCACAATCCTTCACCTGTTCACTTTTCTGCCTTCCCCTCTCCCCTTCTTCCCCCCCTCTCCCCTTCTTCCCCCCCCCCCCTCCCCTCTCCCCCCCTTCCCTTTCACCTTCTCTCCCACTGCCTCTTTCTTCTTTTTCAAATGCTGCTGCACTTGGTGTGTGTGTGTGTGTGTGTGACTGTGTGTGTGTGTGTGTGTGTGTGTGACTGTGTGTGTGTGTGTGTGTGTGTGTGTGTGTGGTGTGTGTGTGACTGTGTAGGCTGTGGAGAAGAGGGTTGTTAGTCAGCAGTCTCACCCCAGTTCATTCTCTCTCTTCTCTCTCTCTCTCTCTCTCTCTCTCTCTCTCTCTCTTCTCTCTCTCTCTCTCTCTCTCTGTCTCTTCCTCTCTCTCCCTCCCCCCCCCTCTCTCTCTCTCTCTCTCTTCTCTCTCTCTCTCTCTCTCTCTCTCTCTCTCTCATTCTGTCTGTGAGGAGGAGGGGTGATACATAGTGGGGGGAGGGGGGGGAGGAGAGAACTTTTTCAACAGTCTTGAGATAGATGTGTGCTGGAGGTTTCTGTACCGCTGCATCATGTTCATGGATGATCTATAGATGTGTGCATTGACAAATGAAGCATGTGCACACATTGTCAGCTCCTGGGTGTGTATTGCCAGTTGAGATGGTGCATGTGCGTATGTGTGTGTGTGTGAGAGAGAGAGAGAGAGAGAGAGAAAGAGAGAGAAGAGAGAGCGAGCGCTTGTATGTTTGCATCCATATTGATGTTTGGACTCGTACATGCTTGTTCTATGTGCTCACTCTGTGTGTTTGTTTGTGAGTGTGTGTTTGTGAGTGTGTGTGTGTGTGTGTGTGTGTGTGTGTGTGTGTGTGTGTGTGTGTGTGTGTGTGTGTGCGCGCGGATGCACATGCGTGCGTACATGTGTGTGTGTGTGTGTGCATGTGTGTGTAGACACTGTGTGTGTGTGTGTGTGTGTGTGTGTGTGTACACATTTGTATCAGGGCACCCAGATGTGTTTCTAGTCTTGCGCATGAGGTGTTCTCCAATGCAGGTTCCCAAAAAGGGGAGGTGGGGGGGGGGGGGGGGGGGGGGGGGGGGGAGGAGGAGGAGTCTCAAACTTCTAAGTTTTCATGAAACTTCATAAAACTCATTTTCAGATCAAGCACTATGGAATTCTGTTAAGTAAAAAGAAACACCCCTAAAAGGCATCTTTGCTAGATCATGGTTAGAGAGAGGGCTTCTGTGCATGTTTCATTGGTGATATACTGTTCATAGAATTCTTTAATGTTAGCTGTACATTGGGATGTTACATGTCAAAGAGAAGCATTTTGGTTAAATCAGTTAATCAGACTTGAGTTTGTGAGCGTTATGCCATTAATCCAGGACTGTAATATGGCCATTAAAACAGTGTGTTCCATTTGAAATGCAGAGTCAGTTTCAGATGTCGTGAAGTATTTTCACTTAAACATTGCTGCACAGATATTTTCTTTTTTCATTCCTGGATGTATTCATTCAGCAGAATTTGCTTCACAATTATTAGAGCGTGTTTTGATGTTATATAGGACAAACAGAGGAGAGGAAACCTGGGTGGTGGTGGTGGTGACATACGATGCTTTAATTTCCATCAAAGAGTGCGGGCAAAGTATTTGTTTTCTGACATTCCAAGTGTAGAAAGTAGTTTCAAAATCAAGCAGCACAAGAACAGAAAGAAAACAAACAAACAAGCAGACAAGCAAACAAACATTCCCAAACAATCTTGCCTCCCATGCACTCTTTTCTAAATGCACCCTCCTCCCCCCTCCCCCATCTTACTCCTCTCAAGTCATAGACCATAATTAAAGAACCTGCTGTTAAAACGATGTCTCCCTCCTCCCTGTTTAAGTGAGCAGGTAAAAAAAAAAAAGTACATGAAAATAGAATGGTTGAGATACGGTTTCTCTCGCCCCCATCACCCCAGCCGTGTGGAAGAAGAAGCAGGGGGGGGGGGGGGGGGGGGGGGGGGGGGGGGGTGGAGTGTGTAGGGCTTTTTTCCCCCAGTTCCCAGACTGGTTCTGGTTCTCCCCTATTTCCTGGCCCTCCACTGGGGGGAACAAGCTAGGGTTGCAGAGTATGCTAATCTGCTAGACTGCATCTGCCTGAAAGAACCTGAAGCCCTTGCTCATCTGTTCCACTGTCGGCTGCTGGCGTTGGGCTCCGGAGGGGTTGGAAGGGCAGAGGCACTGGCTGGGCTGACAGAGAGAGAGAGAGAGAGAGAGAGAGAGAGAGAGAGTGTGTGTGTGTGTGTGTGTGTGTGTGTGTGTGTGTGTGTGTGTGAGTGTGTGTGTGTGTGTGTGTGTGAGTGTGTGTGTGCGTGTGTGTGTGTGTGAGTGTGTGTGGTGTGTGTGTGTGAGTGTGTGAGTGTGTGTGTGAGTGTGTGAGTGTGTGTGTGTGTGTGTGTGTGTGTGAGTGTGTGTGTGTGTGTGTGTGAATGTGTGTGTATGTGTGTGCTGAGACTGAGGGTGGGAGACATAGTAATGAAATGTTGAGATATGTTTGGGGTGCAGTCTTCTCTTCTCCCCCCCCCCCCCCCCTCCACCACCACCTCCAATCTCATCCCACCCTACTTTGTCTGTCTTGTGTAAACTCTGCTATTGTGTGCACACCTCAGGTGAGCACTGGCTCACCTGTCTCTCTGTCTACTTCAGGGTTATTTAGAAGGGGGGGGGGGGGGGGGGGGTGGCGGGGGAGGGGGGGGTGGCGGGGGGGGGGGGGGGGAGGGTGGCATCTAGCTGAATATAGTGCAGTGCACACATGTAAACATCATTATGTAATTCTGTACATAATGCTATGTGCATGTGTTCAAACGAAGGCGCTGTGTGCATAATTATGTGTGAACAAAGTGATGTCAGGCTTAGCGAGAGTGTGGTTTTGCATAATTCATGTTGCTAGGAGTTGTGAGTGCAGTGAGTGTTTCCAGCTGTTGTTATGTTGCTAGGAGTTGTGAGTGCAGTGGGTGTTGCTAAGAGTTGTGAGTGCAGTGGGTGTTTCCAGCTGTTGTTGTGTTGCTAAGAGTTGTGAGTGCAGTGAGTGTTGCTAAGAGTTGTGAGTGCAGTGGGTGTTTCCAGCTGTTGTCATGTTGCTAAGAGTTGTCAGTGCAGTGGGTGTTTCAGTGTTGTCATGTTGCAAGAGTTGTGAGTGCAGTGGGTGTTTCCAGCTGTTATGTTGCTAAGAGTTGTGAGTGCAGTGAGTGTTTCCAGCTGTTGTCATGTTGCTAAAGGTTGTGA
>CM031629.1:27527792-27533851 GCA_018398815.1 Conus ventricosus | reverse complement strand
ACTGAAAAAAACATACACCTGACACACAACCCACAGGGAACTACACATTCCACCCATCACTCAGTTAACTGAGAAAACCACACACCTGACACACAACCCACAGGGAACTACACATTCCACCCATCACTCAGTTAACTGATCAACCACACACCTGACACACAACCCACAGGGAACTACACACTCCAACCCATCACTCAGTTAACTGAACAACCCACACACTGACACAAGGGTTAGGACCACACTGACAGAGAGGAGGGAAGAAGAAACACTGTGGACTCACAGCCCTCTCAAAACCTGCGCAGGTCCTGACTTCAGCAAGTGACCTTGCTCATGGTGAACAGGAAGACAAAGGGCAGATAACATCAAACACTATGTTTTACATTTAATGCCCACAGTTCTGATATTTCTGAACATCTAAGTCAGATAGACGGACTTCTCATATCTGCATGCACACACACACACACACACACACACACACACACAGATATATACACACATACATATTTACACACACACACACACATAAGTAGACATACAGACCACATTCACATGCATCAACACATAAACATGCATGCACATACATGTATACACACACAAATGTACACACACACACACAAATACACACACACACACACACCGCATGCACTCACACACACACACACACACACACACAGACATCCTCACTGTGTGGACAGACCAACACCCAACACTGCACACGAGTCCAAAGACAACCCCAAGCAATGCACCACAGCATGCCACACAAGCACTAACCCTAGCAAACTCATCCTGCGCCACACCAAGCACTTGCTGAGCCAGAGGAGTGGGAGGCGTCTCAGAGGTCGCCACCGCCCCCTCCTGAGATGACCCCTGACCTGCCCCGCCTGCAGGGCTGCCCCCAGAGAGATCAAAGGCCGCTGGGAGACCGGTGACCGCCCTGACCTCGGGACGAGGGTGGAGACGACTGCGCAAGGAATGGATGCTGGAATGCTGCAATGGTTGTGGGACGCGGGGAGGGGGGAATGACCGCCGGGGGCACAACATGAGGGTCTGCCTGCCGGGCGTGTTCTCTCTCCGCGCTCTCAACAGTCCTCTGAGCGCCATGGGAGGGGAGGGAGGGGGGCTCTGAGACAGGGACTTGCCGGCCTGCGGTTGTTGTGTGGATGACGGCAGCATCAGAGGGACTGGAGCTTCCACCCGCCTGATGGCCACCGTCAACCACGCCCTTACTGTCACCTTCAGGAACTTACTACACACTCTTGCCCTCAAGGGCGCCGCCCCTCCTGCCCCACAGCAGGGAAGACGAGAGCCAGAGCGCAGGGCCATGGGCAGGGCGGACCCCGGCCCCTTGGAGGGTGGCCGCCACCGGTCCACAGTCCCAGGTCGGCGCGTTGACCCCGCCTCGCCACCGGTGCTGCTGTGTCCCTGACGCTGCTCTCGCACCGCCTCCCCCGCCTTGAGCGCCAGCACGTCCTCTGCTTCACCCATCATGCCTTGCTGCAGGGGGCGATGAGGGGGGACAGCACCAGGATGAAGCAGCCAGCCGTGGTCATGACCCGGTCCACATTGGGCAGGGTCATCGTTCCATGACATTTGGAACAAAAGATAAAAATAAAACATTGGTACAGGATGAAGCAGCCAGCCGTGGTCATGACCCCATCCACATTGGGCAGGGTCATCGTTCCATGACATTTGGAACAAAAGATAAAAATAAAACATTGGTACAGGATGAAGCAGCCAGTCGTGGTCATGACCCCATCCACATTGGGCAGGGTCATCGTTCCATGACATTTGGAACAAAGGATAAAATAAAACATTGGTACAGGTCATCCCACGCTGTCACCAGGTCACAATGCAGTGTATGGTCCCATTTCCACCACACAGCAAACACAGTGCCAACATCACCACACACACAGCAAAACACAGTGCCAACATCACCACACACACAGCAAAACACAGTGCCAACATCACCACACACACAGCAAACACAGTGCCAACATCACCACACACACAGCAAAACACAGTGCCAACATCACCACACACACAGCAAACACAGTGCCAACATCACCACACACACAGCAAACACAGTGCCAACATCACCACACACACAGCAAACACAGTGCCAACATCACCACACACAGCAAACACAGTGCCAACATCACCACACACACACTAAACACAGTGCCAACATCACCACACACACAGCAAACACAGTGCCAACATCACCACACACACACTAAACACAGTGCCAACATCACCACACACACACGCACACATACACCAAACACGGTGTCAAAAGAAACCAATATCAATAGTCAACAATGGCAATACACGATGACAGGGGGCACGACGTCACAGCAAGACAAGTCACGACACGGTTCAATCACAAAATGGACATGTCATCACAGCAGAAGATGATCAGAACAAAGGACTTTCAACAGCAGAAGACGAAGCCATCACCACACAGACACATATCAATGTGTCACAGGAACCACATGATGTATCCGTCCATGGACGCAGTATGCGTTTGATTGATTTGATTTGATTGATTTAATTTAACATCTGTTCACAACAATGGTGATATTAGTCAGACTAGAAATAAACCAATCCAAAAAAAAAAAAAAAAAAAAATTAAAACGGGCTGCGTAAGAGTTTATGTCTGTGCGCGTGCAATGGACACGCGCGCGTGCATGCGTGCGTGCGTGCGTGTGTGTTGTGTGAGTGTGTGTGTGTGTGTGGTGTGTGTGTGTTTGTGTACTGTGTGAATGCATGTGTGTGCGTGTGTGTGTAGAGTGGTGTGTGTGTGTGTGTGTGTGTGTGTGTGTGTGTGTGTGTGTGTTGTGTGTGTGTGTGTGTGTGTGTGTGTGCGTGCGTGTGTGTGTTAGTGTGAATATGCACTCATGTGTGAAAGGCTACGTATAAACATTCATACAATAACTATAAATGATTTAATGTTTACAATAAATTTGCAAGTATAGAGCTGGATAAAACTGATGCAATTTGATCATTTCTTCGCTGTAGATTATATCATTTAAAGATCTCATTTTTGCTACATCTATCCCAGATATGTTGTATAACAGGGATAGCAATGGGCAATCAAAAAGAATATGTTCAATTGATATTGAATGACCACAAGCACATTCTACATTTTTAAAAATTTAGTCTTCCATGAATTTAATCGAATTTTGTAAATGAGACTAGACAAGGATCTCGAACACGGTAATTATTTTGACTTTGAAGGAAGCTTTTCTGCCATTATACGACTTTTTAACATCGAATTTACTTCATGTTTTTCTAATTTAGTGTACTGCAGGATGTTTTCTAATAGCTCCTTCTTTCGCTGATCTATCAGCCATTTCATTCCCCCAAATACCACAGTGAGATGGAATCCAACAAAATTCTACATTAATACCTTTACATATAATTGAATGTATTAAGTATTTTACGTCAAATATCAAGTCTTTTCGAACTTTGCATTCCAGTTTTGCAGACTGTAAAGAACAGATTTGAGTCAACACAAAGTAAAATGCTATAAATCGCAGTATCAATATCAACTATGAAGGATAAGGCCATAAGAATTGCATATAGTTCTGCAGTAAATACAGAAAAACCTTTTCCTAGACAAAATGACTTTCTTATCTTGAAAGCAGGAATAGCAAATCCAGCCCCTGTGTATGATTCCAAAACTGAACCATCTGTAAAAATCTTTAAATGATTCGGATACTTATTTTCTAGATGTTCTTTTGCTTCAACGGATATAAGATTGATGTTATCCTCTTTTTTTCGAGTTGTATAATCTGTATCGAATCTAGCAGAAATATGCTCCCATTGAGGAATAACGGGTATTACGGACTACTTGAAATTGATGTAATATCAATATCACAACTCTTAAAAAGATCATCTGTATAGCTTCTAATAGGTTGAAGATATGAAATGTTTTGCGCTCTTTCGGGAAATCCTGTCTTGAGTCAAGAAAAATGTCATTTGTCACTGAATTAGAAACTGAAAGACATCTAGTCACATACTTTGCGGTGGCCAACTTCCGTTGGTCCTCAAGAGTTAACAGATTAGCTGCTCTGTATGTTTTGAGCGTATTTGTGTGTACTGGCACACCAAGTGCCAACTTAACAGCCTTACTATCTATGCTTTGTAATTTATTTAGCAGTGTCTGTGGAGCTCAGAAATAAACCTCTTGACCATAAGTTAATTTCGATCGAACTAAAACTGGTAGCAAGATGTAAAAGTGTTTGAGTATCTTGTCCCCATGACTGAGCATTAATTATTTTGAGAAAATTTAATCTTTGTCTAGCTTTACTTATTATGTGTTCAACATGATATCACCACTTTAACTGAGGGCTTAAATAGACTCCTAAAAATTTTACAGCTTTTGAATATTTAAGAGTGTTGCCTTTTATAACAAGCTGAGGAGGATGCTTTGGAGTATCACCATTAATAGAAAGCATTAATTGTGTCTTTTCTCCCGAAAGTTCTAAACCATTTTCTTTCATGTATAAATCTAACTTATCTAGCTCAACTTGGTATAGTTTTTGAACATGTGTAATAACTATCTTATTTGTTTGTTTTCTGACGTTTGTATTCATCCATATAGCAATGTCATCAGCATATTGAACGAGATGGATATTGTTAGATGGAACGCTTGGGAGATCATGAATAAGAATAGTAAGAACTGGAGCAATGATAGATCCTTGAGGAATTCCAATATCAATATCCTTGAATGACGAATAGCATGTGCCAATTCTTGTACAAATAGATCTCCCAGACAAGAAACATTTTACAAATTGATACATTGCTCCACTAATTCCAATATGTTTTAGCTTATAAAGCAGACGAGCATGCCATACACTATCATAAGCTTTTCTAATAATAAAAAAAAGTAGCAAGTGTACTTTTTCTTCTGGAAAACTGTTTTTTAACTTGATTCGTAATTTTGACCAGATGATCAGTTGTACATCTTCCTTTCCTGAAACCTGCTTGGTTGTTTGGAATAATATTGTTCTTTTTCGCAGAAATGTAAAATACGACGTTCAACAATTTTTCCAATATCTTACCAACTTGCGATGTTAAAGCTATTGGACGATAACTGCCAATTTCGGATCTACGTTTACCTTGCTTTGGAACTGGTATTACAACCGTCCTCTTCCAGATAGTAGGGAGAGTTCCATTTAACCAACATTTTTGGTAAAATGAGAGAAGTAATTGCTTCCAAGATAAAGGCAAATGGCAGAGCAATTGATATGAAATACCGTCGATGCCAACAGCAGTGGTATTGCAAGTAAAACACTCCAATGAATCATTAAATTCCTCAAAGGCTATAAAAGAGTTTAAGTAATGATTTTCATCTGGAGGAAGATCACAATAAATATGTTTTTTCTCTTCCTCTTCTCGTAGCTTCTTATATTTGATGCAAGACTTGATGATGAATTATTCTTTGAAAACACTTCAACAAATAACTCTGCCTTTTCTGCTGATGTGGGGATAGCGTTGTTATCTAATTTAATGGGATATGATGGTAAATGGCATCTGTTCTTTAATTCTTTAACCTTCTTCCATACTTTGTGCATGTCCTTTGATGTAGATATTTTTGAATGGCAAAACGTAGTGAAATAGATACGTTTTGCTTTGGCCGCAAGTCTGTTACTTTGACTTTTTGCATGTTTCATTGCAATAAAATTTTCTTCAATTCTGCCTTTAGCCATGTTTTATAAGTTTTCTTTTTACTGCTCACTGCTTCTGCGCATGACAGCCCTGATGTGGCCCTTTGCGGTCGGCTGGGCTACAAGCAACATTATCTTATCTTATCTTTCTTGATGGGGACAGCCCTGATGTGGCCCTTTGCGGTCGGCTGGGCTATAAGCAACATTATCTTATCTTATCTTCTGCGCATTCTTCATTCCACCATCCATTTCCTCTGTACTTCTTATCATTATAGCATTACGCTTGGGCATTGATTTTTCAGCAGCGTATAAAACAGCTTTTCTGAAGTTCTCATAAAATATATCAGTGTCTTCATGTTCCATGGAATTATGATCTATTGACAATAG
>CM031629.1:27517792-27522792 GCA_018398815.1 Conus ventricosus | reverse complement strand
CACTCTGATTTCTGCTTTCCTGTTGTGTCTGTCCACTCAAACTAATAAAAGAATATTCCATCCAGCAGCCATGTCCACATCTCTCTCTCTTTTGCAATACATACATCACTACATGAGCAAATGCAAACACACACACACACACACACCACACACACACATACACACACACACACACACACACACACACGCACGCACGCACACACACTGACGTAAACACATACATCCACACACACAATACATATGACTGGCGTACATAAATCCATGTCTATTTGCATTTTCAAAACATAAGAAGAATACCATTCACAAAGACAGCCAGACAGACACACACACACACACAAGTTTCCAGATGACTTTCCTTGAACAAACATAAAGATGATACAGCATCATACCTCCTCAAGCAACTGCACTCAACAGTATAAGATCATTTCCCATCCCCAAAATGTCAAGATTAAAGACAAAGTGCAACACCAAGTCTTCCAGCAAATCCTAAAGATAAAAGCCAAATCACTGTCACCCCAGCATCCTAACATCAAAGAACATCTGTGCCACCCACATCCAGCTTACATGACCTCAATGGCCATTGGCTACAGTTTCAAATTCCAGTGGCCACAACAGACTGTGATATGCTAAGGCAGATTAAAAAACAGGATATGCTAAAGCAGATTGAAAACAGAAGAGTTTTCTCTTGGATAATGTTAATTTGAGAAAGGTCTTCTTCCCACACAAGATGATGCCATTATGGCATTCTCATTTTTTCAGGTGATCAGACTGTGACAAGTGAAGGATCTGACACTGAACCCACTGATGTGATAAAGGAACTATACTTTGAAGCATTAAATCAACAAAGTGTTCCCTGTGTGTTTGATGGTAGACACCAGAAACATCTTAAAGCAAGAAAACCTGTTTTCGCACTTGAAATTGCATTGAGAATGAAGTAGTGAAATATTTTCAGCAACTTTCTCTTTTTTTTTCTTCTTTTTTTCTTGCTGTCCATCTTCTGTTCATCAGTGGCACAGCGCCACCCCGCTCATCCCCACCCCTTATCCCCACCCTCATCCCCACCCTGTCCCCCCCCTCTCCCCCCCTCATCCACCCTCATCCCACGCTCATCCACCCTCTCCCACCCTCATCCCACCTATCCCACCCTTTCATCCCACCCTCATCCCCACGTATCCACCCTCATCCCACCCCATCCCACCGTCACCCCACCTCATCCCACCCTCACCCCACCCCTCATTCCACCCCTCATCCACCCCTCATCCCCACCCTGTTCCATCCACGGTCCGCCCCAACCGCCCAAGCCCACGCCGCTCATCCCCCCCTCGTTACATCAGGTCCGGCAACCGCCAAGCCAAGCCGCTTCATCCCACCCTCGTTACATCCACGGTCCCCCCAACCGCCCAAGCCAGGCACAGCAACCCACAGAGAATAGTCAATGTCGAGTCGTCATGAGGGAAATCCCTAACTGTGCTGAGTCATTCGGTTAGAGTTCAGTGGCCCCTGTTTGATCCAACGCGCGCAGGACACCCCCTTTTTAACCCCCTATTGACGCAATAATGCTTGGTGTGGAGCGTGTGAGCGAGTTTTCCTCGGAGAACATCACACACCCGACCAATGAGGGTCCCCGTGAATTTGCCATTACAGTGACCCGACAGACTCAAACCAAGCTACAGACACAGAGACAATCGAAACTGAGGTCACCCTGAGAACACAGCATGAAAGGCACAGTATTTGAGTCTTTTTTTTTTTTAATGCATATTGGTAAGGATGGGGATGATGAAGGTGAAGCTATGATTTTTGCTGTAACAGTTCAAGGTCACTGGACTTTCTTTTTAAAGGGAACCAACTTCAAAACTTGGAAGAATCAGTTGCACTAGCATGCATGTTTTAATGTACTCTTCGAAAGATGAAAAGGGATTTTTAAAGTGCGCACAAGTTTTATTTTCCACATCAATGGCATTGTGGTAGCTCAGCCATTTTTCTTCTTTTAACAAAATTAAAACCCGGGATTGGCAAACACTGTGGCACTGCCATTCCACCCCCTATGTCAATCTCTCCATCTGGAAGCTGAAGAAGTACAATAAGTGGATCTTCCATCTGGAACGCTGAAGAAGTACAATAAGTCAATCTCTCCATCTGGAACGCTGAAGAAGTACAATAAGTCAATTCTCCATCTGGAAGTGAAGAAGTACAAAAAGTCAATCTCTCCATCTGGAAGCTGAAGAGTACATAAGTGGATCTCTTCAATGAAACTGAGACCCACTATGCCTCCATGAAGTTTGTAATGGGTGGGCAATGGGCTGGGAAGCACCGAATCAAAACCATGATTTGCTGCAATGCTGTGAGGAGGGGATATTCAGGGGCTGCAAAATCTGAGTTGGTGTGTTTGACTGTGTTTTCCACGAAATGAACTTGTTGATTTCTTGTGCAGAAAAAAAATCTTACTTGTTACAATACACAAAAAATGTGATCATGACGACCCCCTGTGTGAAAATGTGTGCATCAGCCTGCAACATCTGTGTATAAAGCACCCCAGTTGTGCATTATATGGATCCCCACAAAGAGGACTGTGTTACTAATTACATCTTTTAAAAACCCAAAAAAAAACTGAAAAAGACGACGACCTGTCCACATGTCACAGGACTTTATGTGCTGTTGTCCCCGTCGACATACCTGTAACTGACACCGTTTACAGGACTTTATGTGCTGTATCCCCGTTCGACAGGACTGTCACATGACACAGACTTTATGTGCTGTTGTCCTGTAGACACACCTGTCACTGACTTTTTTGTGCTGTTGTCCCCGTCGACATTCCTGTACATGACACAGGACTTTAAATGCGTCGTATCTCCCAGACGACATACCTGTCAATGACAACAGACCTTTTATGTGTGTTGTCCCCGTCGACATACCTGTCACATGTATCAGAATTTATGTGTGTTGTCACCGTCGGACACAACCTGTCACATGACACAGGACTTTATTTGCTGTTCGTTCCCAGTCGACATTCCTGTCACATGACACAGACTTTATGTGCTGTTGTCCCCCGTCGACATACCTGTCACATGACACAGACTTTATGTGCTGTAGTCCCCGTCGACAGACCTGTCACATGACACAGACTTTATGTGCTGTCGTCCCCGTCGACAGACCTGTCACATGACAAGAATTTTATGTGCTGTCGTCCCTGTCGACATACCTGTCACATGACACAGACTTTATGTGCTGTCGTCCCGACGACGTACCTGTCCAAATGACACTGCTTTATGTTGCATGTCAGTCCCCGACGACATACTTGTCACGATGACACAGGACTTGATGCAATTCACAGAAAAAATAAAATTTTTCCCCCTCCCTCAACTTTCCACTTGATTTCTGCTTCCTGTTGTGGCTGCACTCAAATAATAAAAGAATATTCCATCCAGCAGCAATGTTCCACCATCTCTTCCTTTTGCAATACATTCAGCACTAAATGAGCAATTGCCAACACACACACAACATCACACACACACACACACACATACACACACACACACACACACACACACACGCACGCACGACACCACACACTGACGTTAAACACATTCATCCACACAAAAAATACATATGACTGGAGTACATTAATCCATGTCTAATTTGCATTTCTAACATAAGATAGATTCCATTCAACAAAGACAGCCAGACAGACACACACACACACACCCGTTTCAGTGGACTTTTCCTTGAACAAAACATAAATGTTGATACATCATCATACCTCCTCAAGCAAAACTGCACCTCAACAGTTATAGATCATTTCCCATCCCAAATTCTGCTCAAGATTTAATAGACAAAGGGCAACACCCCAAGTATTCCAGCAAATTCTAAAGGATAAAAGCCAAATCACTTTCACCAAGCATCTAACATCAAAGAACCTCTGTGCAACCACCATCAAGTTACATGACCTCAATGGCCATTTTGCTTACAGTTTCAAATTCCAGTGGCCCACCAAACAGCTGTGTTGTTATGCTAAGGCTGATTAAAAACAGGATATGCTAAAGCAGATTGAAAAACAGAAGAGTTTCTCTTGGATAATGTTAATTTGAGAAAGGTCTTCTTCCCCACACAAGATGAATGCTCTTTTTGGCAATTCTCATTTTTCAGGTAGAGCGACATGTGGACAAGTGAAGGATTCTGACACTGAACCCACTGATGTGATTTAAAGGGAACTATTTTTGAAGCATAAATCAATAAGTGTTCCCTGTGTGTTTGTTGGTAGGACACAATGAAACAACTTAAGCAAGAAACCCTTGTTTTCGCACTTGAAATTGCATTATTGAGAATGAAGTAGTGAAAATATTTTCAGCAAAAACTTCTCCTTTTTTTTTTTCTTTTTCTTTTTTTGCTGTCCCATCTTGGTTCCACTCAGTGCACAGCGCCCACGCGACTCATCCCCACCCCTTATTCCACTACCCCTCATCCCCACCCATGTACCCACCCTCCATCCCCACCCCTTATCCCACACTCATTACCCACCGTCATCCACCCTCATCCCCACCCCTCATCCCCCCCTCTTCCCACCCTCATTCCCAACCCTCATCACACCGCTCATCCCACCCTCATCCCCACCCCCTCATCCCCACGCTCATCCCACCCCTCATCCCCACCCCTATCCCCACCCTCATTCCCACCCCTCATCCACACCTCATCCCACCGCTCGTCACATCCACGGTCAGCCCAACCCGCCCAAGCCACGCCCGCTCTCACACCACCTCGTTCTAATCACGGTTCCGGCCAACCCGCCAGCCGAGCGCTCAACCCCACCCCCTCGTTCACATACCGGTCGCCCCACCCGCCCAAGCCCAGGCACCAGCAATCCACAAGAGAATAGTCATGTTTCGAGTCGTCATGATGGGAAATTAATACTGTGCTGTGTCACTTCGGTTTAGAGATCAGTTGAACAAAATGGCGCCTGTTCGATCCATCGCGCGCAGGACACACTGTTAGCCCCCTATTGACGA
>CM031629.1:27507792-27510292 GCA_018398815.1 Conus ventricosus | reverse complement strand
AAATTTCCCGGGGATCCCTACCCCAAACAGGAGATAGTTTGGTTTTTTGGGCCCAAAACATACAGAATTCCAGGAAAACCTACCCCAACACGGGGGAGTTTAAGTTTGGGTTTGTAGGCCCTACATCAGAATTCCGGGAAAATACCTCCCCAAAAAACACGGGTTTTTTTTGGATTGGGGGAAAGGGCCCTACACACAAAATTTCCAGGATAAAAAAACACCAAACAGGAGAAAAGGATTGGTTAAGGCCTACCCCACAAAAATTTCCCCGGAAAACCTACACCAAAAAAAGGAGATGTTTGGGTGAAAGGTTTCAACAAAATTTTGGAAATCCCTACCCCAAAACACGGGAAAGATAAGTTTTGGTGTAAGGCCTACACACAAAATTTCCGGATCCCTCCCAAACCAAAACGGAGATAAGTTTGGGTGTAAGGCCTAACAAGAATTCCGGGGTTCCCTCCCCCAACACGGGGAGAAAAGATTGGGTAAGGTTTCAAAGTCCAAGAAAGGTCTGAAAATTTTCCGGGCCTGGCAGCGAGCAAACATTTAAAAAAAGTTTCCTCCACTTCCCACTCCCCGAAAAAAATCTTTTCAAAGTAAATTTTAAGAGACCCAAAAGGGGGTTTTACGGGACACTGTTTTTTTATCAAAAAAAAAAAAACTATCCTGGTTTAAAAGGGACGGGGCCCCCGGCGCCATTTCCCTGGTTCTTTTTTGAAAATTAGTTTTCAACAGGGCAAAATAAAGGGGTAACACCCCAACGGGGAGGCGAACCCCCGGACCCTTGGATCAAGGGGAAAATTGCTCAAAAACATGGGCCCAAACCTCAACTTTTTAAAATTTTTTGGGGGGTTTTGGAGGGGAGAGAGAGAGAGAGGAGGGAGAGGTGAGGAGAGAGGAGGAGGAGAGAGAAAGAAAAAGGGAGAGAGGAAAAAGAGGAGGAGAGAGAGGGAGAGGGAGAGGGAGAGGAGAAAGAGAGAGAGAAAGGGAGAAACTGCGACAGAAGACAGGATAAACGGGATGTTGTGGAAAAGGAGAAAGGAGTAAAAAAGTAATTTTTTTCATTTTAAAAGCTGAGCTGAAAGGAAGTTGGGGTGTGGAAGGAAGCGTTGACCACACTGACGAAAGGACAAAGGGGAAAAGTCATATCCCCACATTTGAGGGTTCAGTCTTTCTGGGGTCTCTTCACTACTGCTCTGTGACACAGGGGGGGTTTGGTGGGGGAAAGAAGCCAAATTTATTTAAGAACTGATAATGACAAAAACGGGAAAAGGGGCCCAAAATTTTAAAAAATTTCACCTACCTCGAAACACAAAATTTTATCCCGACCAGAAAAAAGATTTCCTGTTCTAGAATTCTAGGGTATTCTGAAAGACCCCCCCCCCCCCCCCCCCCACCCCCACCCCCCAAAAAAAACCCAACAAAAACAAAACTGAAGACAAAAAGCGACAATGGAAGGGAGGACAACGTGCCTGGCAATATGATAAGCTTGCAGTAGGTAAGGGACAGGACAAAGAATGTTTACGTATGAGGAGAACACAACTTTGACACAAAAACATCGAATTCTTCAGAGTGCATTTGCTAATGGACACAAGAAACATTTCCAAAGTAAGTGTACATACCTTGCAGACTTTTTAATCTTTTTTGAAGAATTCAGTGCCATAATTCTTAATCGATTGCAGAAATGTACAGAAGCACTCATGAAAATCAGTGGGGATCATTTCAAGGTATAAAAAACAATCATCTTTTCAATCATCTACAGATTGTAAGCTTCAGTAATTTTTGATCAAGTGTGTAGGATTGTCGACGCAGGGCCACACTGCGAGGTCATGAGGCAATGATGAGGTCACAGGTCAGTGTCAGCGCTGAGGTCAACAGTTCTGAGCCAAGACATAGACAGCCGGACTCACGTGTGCAGGCGGGCACTGCAGGGGGTTGTGCTGGATCACCATCTCCTCCAGGGCCTCAGCTTGCAGAAGACGGCCGGGATTTTCTGGATGTGATTGCAGGAGATCTCCAGACAGATCAGGTTCAGCTTGCAGATCTCTGTCAGCAGCACACACACACAGACACCATGTCAGTCTTCTGTCGTCCTACAGTTTCACACTGCATCATGTACACTTTACAATATCAAACATCAATCTTTGAGCTGTGCTTTCTGCTACTGACACCTGTCCACATTGATAGTGACTACCGATCCAGCACAGCTGCTTGTTAAGGGTGACTGACATTTCATTCCATACAGGGTGTTTGGAGGCTTTGACTGAGAACTAAATGTGGAAATGCAGTGTTTTAAGGAGACTGTTAACACTATCCTGCGTATGCGAGCAGCGTGAGTTTTCCCCCTCCTGCACACAGCTGCTCACACTAAAACCCCTGCCTACGCAGTGATTTGGGCATTTTTGGAATTTATTTATGTGTATGTTTGGTCCGTGAACATCTGTTTGGTATGTCTGAAAGAGAAATCAGGACTTTTAGATGAATGTACTTTTAAACTCTA
>CM031629.1:27474144-27507692 GCA_018398815.1 Conus ventricosus | reverse complement strand
AGATTGCCGGCAGTCTTACGTGCCATGAACAATGAAGAATTTAAAGCAACAGGTCTTAAACCAGTAAACGCAATCAAATTAAAAAATATTAGCATTACTGAAGATGTGCAGGGCACTCAAAAACTCTTGCCGTTGGACTAAAAGTAAGATACTTGTATGCTCCTGGAGAGGCAGAAGGTGATGTTAGAATTAGAGCTACAGATCCTATATGGAGCGTAGACGTATATGAAGTTGAAAGAATCATGAAAACAACCCCTCCCGTGTATTATTTAAGAGAGACTCTTTCTGCTAAAAAGCCTGCCCCTAACAGATCGTTTGTTCGTGAAGAGCTGCAAGTTGTCCCGCCAAACACAGTGAGTTAACAAAAAATAGTATTTATTTTTGCTAAACCATTAGATTTTTTATATCCCTGGAGAGAATGTAATTATCTTTGTTCACGATCACCTATCTTATCTAGCACGTAGCCCCCGTTTTAAAGTACTAATTATGTCAATTTTAGAGGTTTTTGTGTGTTAATTTTGTTTGTTAAAAGGTGTTAATTTTGACCAAAAGTAGCATGAGAAGGACGTGATTAGTATGTGAAAAGGGGGGTTTTCGTGCAAATAAGATAGGGTGAGCTTGAACGAAGATAATTACATTCTCTCTGGTAAATGTTTTGAAATTACATATCAGATTATTGCACTGGTCACGCAGTTAAGTGTTTATTGTCATCAGAAGGGCTTAGTCGATGGTGTCGTGCGTATACTGGATCCAAACAGGCACGGTTCCCTACACTTTCGTATACCACGAAAGTTATTCGGTAGCAGTGCAGTGTCTCCACTAGCAGCTAATCCTGACAGAGAATTCACGACAGGTTGTACACTACACGTCCTTTGATCACATCATATTCCAGCATCAGTCAGACCAGAGACGCACAGACACCTGACTTATTAAGTCAAGAAATTCGAGAAACTTGCTCAGAGACGTGTCCATGAGTGGATCCAAATTGATCGTGTGGTTCCAGTGATGTGGTCTGTGGCACTCTGGGCTCTGGTGTCTAGGTAGGAGCTGGCAGAGGCACAAAAAAAGAAGAAATCCCAGCAATAATGCCTCTAATGGGGAATCACAATCACAAACTGCGAGCTTTCTCCGAAGACTTCTCTATTCTTCTTTTGGTTGCCGGAACAGATGGATAGAGATCCGCACTGAATCAAGTTGATATTGTGTGTGTGACTTGCAACCCCGACAATGGGATCTTTTGCGGTTATATTTTTGTTTGTTTGTTTGTTTTCCACTGGCATGTCCGTCTCTGTATCTATCTGCAAACAAACGAGCCAGATCTCTCTCTCTCTCTCTCTCTCTCTCTCTCTCTCTCTCTCTCTCTCCTCTCTCTTCAATATTGATATGTTGAAACAACAACCAGCTTGGACAAGTACACTATCACTTCATGCACTCCATCAGTTAGTACAAACCCAACGAGAATAACTAAAACAACTGTGACACTTATTGATCATGTATACACTAACAACAAATCCGCAATACTAGATGTTTCAGTGGTACATTCTGGTATTAGTGATCACTATCCAGTCTTCTGCACGTGGTCCTTCAGGCTCCAAAACCACCACCCAAAGGTCACACGACCATCCAATACCGCTCTTTCAAAAAGTTTAATGAAGCAGCATACCTCTATGACTTAAACATTTCCCCATTTCACTTAACTTATAATTACTCAGACGTCGATGATGCACTGTCCTTCTGGTACCAAACATTCCTCACCATCATAAATAAACACGCGCCGTTACATCAAAAAAGAGTTAGGCATCCGCAGATGAACCCGTGGTTAACTCCAGAATTGCTGCAAGAAATGGTACTACGTGACCAACTCAAGGCAGCAAATTTGTTTGATGAATACAAAGAGCAGAGAAACTTTGTTTCAAACGAAGTTGAAAAAGCCAAACGAGACTACTTCAGTCAAATGATAACGGATGCAAAATCCACAGCGCCAATGTGGAGGGCAATAAACACTATTGTACGCAACAAGCGTACAAATTCACAAACTTCAAGCACCAACATCACCCCGGACAAATTTAATTCCCACTTTCTGTCATTATCAGATACCCTTACTCAAGCTTCACAGACTATAAGAGCACCCAAATGAATATACATGCCCGACTTCCTAATATCATTTTGCAAACAAAAACTTGGATCCAGTAACTCAATTAAAATTCCCCTTCTTGCTGTACATGAAGTAGGTATGTGGGGAGGAAAAAAAGTTACTGTAAAACTAAAGACATTATGCAAATAATATAAAATGTAGGGGACAGTCTTTGAGCCTACGCCTGAGGATCCACCCAAAGATGCAAGGGAGATCAAAAGACAAACACACAGACGGACAGAGACAAATACAAATAACCTCAATTTAATCAAAGCAAAATCGGAAATGAAATGAGGTAGGGAACAGTAAACGATAAATAGTAAACAAGTGGGGTATGTTTTGCTCCCATAAGGAACCTAACACAGAGTAACTTTTATTCAAGACTGGCACAGCCTTTTTAACTTGAATAAAGTCAGACAAATACATGGACGAACAATCTAATAGTGGGGGAAAAACAAGCGCAGGCCAACAACTGAACTGTCTGGCAAAGATTTGAACTTGAGGGGAGGGAGTTTGAAGATGGAGAAACTGGGAAAATGAATTTTAAAAAAATGTTATTGATATGAAAACTCTTCTCTAGCTGCATAATTGAACCCTCGCAATCCCTTTTGAAGGCAGATATATTTGTATTGCCTGCTCCTAGGCCTTTCGCCCGCTGGATCGGGACTCATCAGGGAGACACGGCTGGTTGTGTCTGCGCTCCCGGCGTCAAATAGAGACACACCACAGTCCATAATACTGCGTGTTCTCCCCACCATGGAGCAAAAAGAATCCAATAGCACCCCAGAGCAGCCAGCGAAGAGTAGAAAATGCAACCAACGAAAGTGTGGGGAGGAAAAAAAGTACTGTAAAACTAAAGACATTATGCAAATAATATAAAATGTAGGGGACAGTCTTTGAGCCTACGCCTGAGGATCCACCCAAAGATGCAAGGGAGATCAAAAGACAAACACACAGATGGACAGAGACAAATACAAATAACCTCAATTTAATCAAAGCAAAATCGGAAATGAAATGAGGTAGGGAACAGTAAACGATAAATAGTAAACAAGTGGGGTATGTTTTGCTCCCATAAGGAAACCTAACACAGAGTAACTTTTATTCAAGACTGGCACAGCCTTTTTAACTTGAATAAAGTCAGACAAATACATGGACGAACAATCTAATAGTGGGGAAAAAACAAGCGCAGGCCAACAACTGAACTGTCTGGCAAAGATTTGGACTTGAGGGGAGGGGAGTTTGAAGATGGAGAAACTGGGAAAATGAATTTAAAAAAAATGTTATTGATATGAAAACTCTTCTCTAGCTGCTTAAGGAACCATCGCAATCCCTTTTGAAGGCAGATATATTTGTATTGCCTGCTCGAGGCCTTTCGCCGCTGGATCGGGACTCATCAGGGAGACACGGCTGGTTGTGTCTGCACTCCCAGCATCAAATAGAGACACACCACAGTCCATAATACTGCGGTGGATCTCAGGCGTAGGCTCAAAGACTGTCCCCTACATTTTATATTATTTGCATAATGTCTTTAGTTTTACAGTACTTTTTTCCTCCCACACTTTCGTTGGTTGCATTTACTACTCTTCGCGGGCTGCTCTGGGGGTGCTATTGGATTCTTTTTTGCACCATGGTGGTGAGAACACCGAAAGTATTATGGACTGTGGTGTGTCTCTATTTGACGCCGGGAGCGCAGACACAACCACCGTGTCTCCCTGATGAGTCCCGATCCAGCGGGCAAAAGGGCCTCGGAGCAGGCAATACAAATAAAATGACTTCCATAAAAAACCAAAAATTGAAAGGCTATTTTTTCGGGTGAAAAGGGGTGAATATACAATATTGAACCATTGTGGCAAGTTTTGGGTCCAAATTTCACGTGCAGTGAACAAATTGTGTGAGCAACACTCATTCCCGGGCATTGGGGGGTCAACAAAAATGGCAAATGGTTGCTGCATGTGAGGCACGTGCACACCATGCAGAGAAAAAGTTAACCAGCGACAAGTACGCAGGCATGCAGCCTTTATAAACCCGGGCGCTACGGGGTTTCAGATAACGACTTGCCGTCTGAGCGCTACAGCGATGCCAAGATACGAGCAGAGGAACGCAATTGTGCCCTAGGCCATTGGAGGCTTGGTGTGGATGCCAGGCAGGTCGCCAACATCTTTAACGTCCACATCTCAACCATCTATTGTCTGCAGCACCGCATGCGAGTCACTGATACCATGATGATCATCCCTGGCCAGGCCGTCCTTGGGTCACCACACCAAGAGAGGATCGCCATTTTGTTCGAACACCATCTGCGGGACAGGCGGCAAACAGCTGCTAACACTGCTCGACAGGTGCCTGGGAATCTCCAGCAACGAATCAGCCTCAACACTGTGCAGCGGCATCTTCAGGAGAATGGGCTGGCATGTAGGCGTCCTCACAGAGGTCCGGTACTGACACCAAGACACCGGCAGGACAGGCTGCAGTGGCACAAGCCCGAATCAACTGGCGCAGGCAGCAGTAGGGACGCATACTGTTCTCAGATGAGAGCCGTTTTTGTATTGACATGGCTGACGGTCGTGTCAGAATATGTGTCGACCTGGTGAACGCTATGCTGATCCTGTGTGGTAGAGCGGAACCCCCGGGAGGCCCGAACGTTATGATATGGGGTGCAACTGGCATTAACCACGCCATAGGACCAGTCATCTTTCAGAACATTGGTCCTGGTCGCGGACAGGGTGTCAATGCACAGCGCTACAATCAACCAGGTGCTCAGACCCCATGTCGTTCCTTTTTTGCGCAACACCCAAACTGGACATTCCAACAGGACAATGCAAGACCACACACAGCCAGGGCCACCCAGCAATTTGTTCAGCATAACAACCTCAATGTGCTGCCCTGGCCAGCCCTCAGTCCCGATTTAAACCCAATAGAACATTTTTGGGATGAACTTGGCAGATGGTTGGACCTCCTGCGTCCATGACCAGCAACAGCGGCTCAACTTCACCAGGCCATCGTCCATGTGTGGGCTGGTGTGCCAAGGGGACGCATCAACCACCTGGTCCACTCAATGAGCCACAGGTGTCAAGCAGTTGTCCATGCAAATGGTGGCCACACACGGTATTAGGACTTCAAGCTGGTTTGTCACGTGACCTTGGATTTTCCACACAAAGACATGTTGCTGATGACATTTTCACACATTACCGGTGTAATGAATCAAATCACGTTGAATTTTCGCTTCCACTCTGTACAATTGTGACCAATAAAATTCGCCCCTAACCTTCAGCTTGTTTTGCCTTCGCGTTTTTTATGGAAGTCAGTATACTTTGTTTTCAAAGAGAGCTTGCTTGTAGTTATCGTGAGTTATATTTTTTTTGACAACTTCTTTACTTATACCTTTAGCCTTCTTCATTACAGAAGTCTGACTAGCAACGCTGTACATCTTTGATCGTAAGCCAACATATTCTTTTATAACTGTCCCATTAAGTTCATCCTTCATCTTTCCAATTACTTTCTTGTTCGCAGTTGTAGTAGTAGAAAGAAACTCGTGGAGAGCGTGGCAGCAGAGAGTCCTCAGAAGAGAAGCCCCCTTCAAGCAAGTGTTTCGGCCCTTATCTCCTGACACTCTAGGGGGGTTGGGCCACACCCGGTTCATGACTCTGGATGTCCCTCTGCTGCCCCCCCTTTTTTTTTCCCCATCTTGGGACGAGCCATGGCTGGGATTCGAACCCATGACCCTCTGGACATGCTCACTTTCTACTTAATGACTCGCGCTTTAACCACTGAGCGCGATGTAAAGGACTGTCTTTTGAATAGTCGCATGTGTCGTACCACCCATCAGTTCCTTTAGCTACTTCTGTTTCTAAATCCTTATAGAAGTCTTCAGTTGGGACGTCTAGAATAAAAGAGTCAGTGTCTGTGTAAAGGACTCTTGCTTCTGGGTACCGCGGTTTAAAGTAGTCGTACAAAATTCTAACATCAATAGCTTTGACAACTCTAATACAGTAAAGCCAATAAACACCGGCTTGTCCAACTTAACATCCTTTTTCTTCATCATAATGCCAACCACGCTGTCGTTAAATCTTCTAAAGTCTTGATAGTTAGGTTTAGAGACCAGCTTAATTGCTTGTTTTCTTTTGTAACTAATTTCACATCTTTACGATTGTGTACGTTCTCCATCGTCTTACCAAAACAGCTGTTGTTCATCAGTTTAAAGAAGTCTTTTTCTGAGGCGTCAGTGGCTTGGGTTCTAAGATCAGTATTCTTCTTGATGTATGGCCTCATAAAGGACTCTTGGTCACATATAATTATTCTGTGAACGGCTGTCAGCTTTAGTCCATGTCTTAAGTAAAACTGTAGGAGTCTGTAATGGCACACATATTTAGTTTTATGTCTAAGATTGGGAACAAGTTTAGGAGGCTCGGTCGGACTCATCTTTAATCTTTCTGCGGCTAGGGGGTAATCGTTGTGGAGATCGTGTAATTCTTTAGGGTATTCTAAGTCTACTTCCAAGATTAGTCCTGCTGGATTATCAGGTGTAAGCTGTGACAGAATAATTAACACAGTGTTAACATCATGAGGCCCTTTTATCATTTTAAAGTTTCTCAGTGGAAGCGGTTGACTCATGGCCCATCCATACAGATTGTTGGCGTCTAAGTACATTAGATAGTTGGACGGTTTAGTGGGATCATAATCGTCTAAATACTTGTTGTTGGCTTTGCAGTATGGATGTGAGGCCATGCTAATACCTCCTCTTAAACCGTCTTCAATCATCTGAAGTGTGGGTAGATCAGATATTAAGTCGATCTGAATGTTTGTAGACTTTACGAATGCATCCCAAGAAAGGCCTGGAGCAGAGATGTAATGTGCTGAGTCTAGACAGTAGTGTTTCATGCATGTAGTTCTGTAATTCTGAAAGACATCTGCCAATAAACACACGTCAGCCATCAAGTAGTGATCGTGATAATCACCCATTGTTTCACAGTGTAATTCTGTCCAGGCTTTCTGAGCGTATTCATATTCAGAGTCAGTTATGTCTTTGCCTCTAAGACTAGAAAAGAAAGCGCCTTTAGGGGGAAGTGAGTCTTCGTCAAACCTTTCCCACTAGTTCATGTATTCATAATGATAGACGCCTTTACGCACTAAAGATGGGTCAAAGTATTTTTTTAGTGATTGGAAAGTCTTGCAGAGAGCCTGCTAACTTATCTAAACTAGCCATAAGATGTTGGGCAGAGTCATAAAAGGATAAACAGTCAAGAGTAAAAGTCATGTACTTTTCTGAAGATTGTGCAATGCAGGTAACCCTCTTATATTCAAAAGTTACTGCTTGCATGATGAAGTGAGAATCGTAGCCTCGTAAGTTATGAAAGAAGATAGGCAGTTTCCATGTCTTAGGCTCAACCTTAAGTTGAAGATTACAATTGTTGTGCGCGGCCCCTCTGAACTTTCCAGTAATGTGATCGTGGTCTCTTACTGTCACGTCTTTACTGTTAGGGGTTAGCTCTAAGCCACAAATCCAACAGTGTGTAGACGAGTCATAACGTTCTTGGTCTTCAGAAGTCATAACAATGTCTGAAAGATTTAGTTGGTTGGATAACTGATTGCGAAGTTGTTTCATCTGCTCTAAAATCTACTAGCTGCATTGGGGCCTCTGTAAATCTCAGGTGTTGTGTGTTGACCGTCTGACCTAACAACAATAAAGGCATAAGAACAGATCTGATGGTGGGTTAATAAGGTTGTTTTTTGTTCTTGTTGTTGTGGACCGTAGTACTGCGGTAAGATTGATTCAAAGTCAGCATAAACCACGTATGGGCTCATTTGCATTTTGTGTAAATTTTTAAAACTAACTTTAGACCCAGGTTTAGGTGTAAGAAGTTTGGTTTCACAGTCTACAAAACTTTTACAATAAGTTCTATGACTGGCAGCTGTTTTTATAGTAGAGGGTCTGCCCAAACACCTTCTACAAAGTTCTTGTTTAGCATGATCCTTTGACGTAAAAGCCATAAGTCTGCTTATTGTTCTGATTAATACATAATGACTCTTTGTACTATCTGCAAACAGGATCAAGTCTACATGCTTGTCAAGTGAATCGCCTTAAGTAGGGGCGTTGGGAGAAATCCTTATAGGCACTAGATTGTCTTTTACAGACCATGTGTGTCAACCTCGGGGTATGTCAGTGGAGGAAGGACTAGCGCACAGCCCAAACACACTCACAGCTTGCTTACAATCTCATTCATATATCATGCATTCGTCACATCAAACCACTAGTAAAGTCTATAACTTTACTACACATAATCATGGAAAGAAACATCAATGCATATGGAGTCAAACAAAATAAAACATTCTCTCCTTCCTTGAACTTCACAAAACCATTTATCTAATCATCATTAACTAACCCGGGTATAAATAGATTTCTACTTTACCTGGCCAGGTGATCTTAAACTATTCACGAATCACTGTCCTTCCTTTTCTTCTTTTTCTTTTCTTTTCTTTTCACTGTCACTTTCACAAACACCAGTCATGACACAACTGCTGGCACTGGTCAGGTTGGACCGCTGGCACTGGTCAGGTTGGACTGCTGGCACTGGTCAGGTTAGACTGCTGGCACTGGTCAGGTTAGACCACTGGCGTTGGTCAGGTTGGACTGCTGATGAAAGTGGCGCTGCCAGGTATGAGGTCGAACCCCGGTTCAGATTGAACAGTGACTATCAGACATCGATCTGTTCTCCTGCATTAACGCATTGCACTCTCTCTCTCTCTCTTCTAGTCTGCTTTATCAAATGGACATGGTTGCTTTTCTTTTCTTTTCTTTTTCTTTTTTTTTTCTCTTCATCAGTCAGCAACTCTCTCTCTCTCACATCTCTCCTTAGTCCTTCCTCTGCAGACTTTATCTAGTGCTAATGCTTCAACTCGGTTCTGTTCACTCCTCTCATCTCTCTGCCTTTCTCTCATGCAGAGCCTACACCCAGAACCTCTTCCTCTCTCTCTGTCTGTTCTTTCTCTTCTCCTGGTTCTCCTTTTTTTCTTCCCTCTCCTCACTCTCTTATTCTCATCCTATGTGTCAAAGGGTGAGTACCATTGGTCAGTATTTTCCCGCCTTGTACCCGAAGTTACCTCCCCTGTAATTCCATTGGACGTTCAAATCGTCAAGTCACATCTACCAGCCTTGCTCTATGTGGTGGTCAATGGGTCATTTAATTAATTAGCTTGATTTTACCTCCACCACACAATACCTTCCCCCTTCCTACTTTAGCCGGCGATGTCTGGCTTAACTATGGGCGCTGGTCGCAAATTGCCTAGATCAGTCTGACCCAGGCGCCGAGACCCATCTGGCCAGACCTATCGAGACGTCGGCCAAGCTACTCAGTCCGTCTGCCGGACAGTGCTGTCTCCGTGGAGCCTCTCCGCTGTGCCTAATTGGCTGACGTGACACCTTAAGTCGTCTGCTTGGAACCAGAAATGTTTGCGTTTGGACTTATGTCCAATTGAACTGGCTGGCGACTGACCATGAATTCGGTTTTTCTATTTTTGTCCGTGACAATTTCCCCCTTGCAAAAGACTATGCTCCGCATTGTCTCAAAACAACGGTACAAAAAAAAAAAAAAAAAAAACCGAATTTGCTGACACCACAGCTACACGTGCAAGTTTTTGCAAAAATTATTTACACAACGGTTTACAATTTATCAGCATGTATCACTCGTAAATATCACCCCAATGGGTTATCATTGACGTACGCTTGTGCCTTTTTTTTTTCAACTCATTTTCTGATAACCTCTGTGCGCACCTATGCAATCCCCCTACCTGCGGATTTGCCACATCTTCTCTTCACAACCTTTATGAAAAGCACAATCTAATATGATCACGATCCATGACACCTCACTGAGGAATCTCCATCCTCACTTATCGCAAACAGTGCATTGCTACACAAGCGACTGTACGCTCCAAACATAACTACATTTACATGAACAAGTCTCACAAGGAAAATATGAACCATAGCCAAATGGGAATGAACCCATATCCACTCAACATAACTGTAATCAACACATATTATCAACAAAGTAGCTATGCACCCCCGGATACGACTGACTTCCTCTGAGTTGCAGCTTGCTAGACTACACGGCTTAAATAGTCAGCTCCGACATTCTGTCGACCTGGGATGTACTGAACTCGATACCTGTAGGGCTGCAGTGCCGTTGCCCAGCGCAGCACCCTGCTGTTTTTCAGCTGCGCCTTTGTGCTGAGTCTCACGCTGAATATATTTGCGGAGCAAATTCGCATGGAAAAGTTTTGGTTTCCCATTCACATCAATTCGGTAATCCTGATCTACCTTTTCAATGATGGTGAATTGTCCTTTCCAATGCATCAGCAGCTTGTTGTGATCCGTGGGAAGCAGTAACAGGACTTGATCTCCCACCTTGAGGGATTGCTTCCTCACCTTCCTGTCATATTGTTTCTTCTGCACGACCCTAGCCTCCTGCAAACTTTCCCTTGCAACCTTACATGTCTCATACCTCTGCCCACCTTTGGAACAGGGTGAGATTGGGCCAATCAGATCAACAGCCACTCTCCTGAATGGTGTGTCAATTAAAGGGGGATGTTTAAGAGGCGCCTTCCTCTTCACCCCTCTTGTGGCTGACCTTTGACACACATCACATGACATGCAGAAACGCTTTATGTCTGCCATTGCCCCTGGCCAATGAAAGTCATCAAAGATTTGGTCAGCTGTTTTGCCGGTGCCGAGATGACCCGCCATGAGCGACTCGTGACCCACTGACATGACAGTGTCACGATAACATGCTGGTACCTCTAACTGAGTTGTCACCTTGCCTGTCTTCCCCTTGGTGAACACTCGGTACAACAACCCGCCTTTCACAAGAAATTCTGTCTCACCTCCTCTAACCACCTGTTTCTCTCCACCTCTTGCCAACTCCCAAGACTTCACGAGCGAAGGGTCTTGTTCCTGCGCTGCCCTAAACTCATCAGGCGACACATCTATGCCTGACTTCCTTGCTGGAACGACTTACGGTTTATCACCCTTTTCCTCCTTCTTGCTCCGTGTTTGAACTGCTGCCCCTGTGGCAGTCAACAACTCAGGATCCCCTGGATCCCTTGCACCTGGAATATTTCCAATGATCAAATCATAAGGGGTTTCTCCATCACCAGCGCAGACAACTCGCCTGAGAAGTAAGGGGTACGTACTTCTATCTTGGCAACTGGGAACTCCCTCACTGTGCCATCGATTAGAGTACAGGTCTGGATTTGCCCTGTCAAATCCCTTTCTCGACCAGCGTTGTTCTTACTACACCACATGAACAACCAGTGTCCCGTAACACTTTAACCCTCTGCTGGCCAATCCACCCTTCTTCCACTGGTAGTGAACCACTCAGCCTAGTGCCCTCCATCCCTGACACTGACTGCTGTCCAGCACGAGCCATAGGTCGTACTCCACCCTCTTCAGATTGGATCCCGTTTGGTTCCACTGCAGGTCGTTTCCCCTGGTGACCCTTAACCTCTTGCAAGGCTGCTGCCTTCTGGAACCTCATGCGACATTCCCTCGCCACATGTCCCTTCTTGTGACAAATGAAACACCTATTGTCCCTTTGTCCTCCTTTCTGCTCCACCACTGGGTTTGCAGACTTTGCAGAAAACTCCCCTAGTCTCCTTGCACTCTTCTCACCTGTGCCTGGCACCTGTTTCTCCTGCACCTTAGTGCCCAAACGTGCCTCCCTGTACACCTCTGCTAACTTCAGCAACTCCCCTGCTGTCTCTGGCTGTCTCTCTTTCAAATGTATAGTTAACTCAGGGCCGCAACCTGACAAAATCTGTTCTTTCATAACCAGCTCTTTCAATTCAGCGAACTCCTTTCTCGTACCACTCAACTCTAACCACTTCTCAAAATAGTGATCTAAACGTGCACCAAACTGAGTGTACGTTTCACCTGCTTGTAACCTAGCTGATCGAAATTTCTTTCTGAACCCCTCCTCTGTGAGGTCAAATCCCTTCATCAAAGACTCCTTCACAGCACCAAAATCAGATTGTTGGTCTGCTGGTAACGCAGTGAAAATCTGTAATGCCTTACCCGTCAATAGCGCTGACAAAATGACTGCCCACTCTTCTGAAGGCCAACCCTGACTAGTAGCAAACGTTTCAAAACGACTGATGTACGCATCAATCGAATCTGTTCCTTCAGAGAATTTTGGTAACTTTGGTCGGGGGGTAGCTGCGCACAGGGTCACTGGAAACTGAGCTACCATCATCAGTGGTCTCCCTCTGTGTTCTCACTTTCTCTAACTCTAATTGAATCCTTAATCTTTCTGTTTCCTGCTTTATTCTTTCTGTTTCCTGCATTTCCCTAGCCTGATTATCATTAGCCTGAATCCTTAATCTTTCTGTTTCCTGCGTAACCTGATTATCATTAGCCTGAATCCTTAATCTTTCTGTTTCCTGCCTTATTCTTTCTGTCTCCCTGCGCTTCTACTGCGACACGGCGTCTTTCCACTCGCTCATCTCTTTCCATCTTTTGTTGGGCTTCAACGAATGCTCACAACTCTTCTCCCGAGTAGCCTAAATCACGAGCGACGCTCACAAGTTGTTCAATAGGGGTGTTCTTTTCGTCCGCCATTATCTCTTTTTTTTTTTTTTGAACAAGATTTTATTACTACGACAGCCAAACTGGTGGTTACCGACACGAGTGACGTAATAGCACAATCCTATGAATGATAATATTAGCTTGGGACAACGTAATTAGTTTTTATAAGACGCCTAGCGCCTGACCCAACTATGAAAGCGAATTATAGGCAATCTGTGCGAATAAGTACTCTGGGGCTGAAATGCCAAGCCTAGTGTTAACTATCTTGGAAGCAATGCCAAGCCTAGTATTTAACTATCTTGGAAACATACAGTAAGACACTACCTTGCCTTAGGATTACAATACTTGAATCCCACCCAGCTTCCTCTCTGAGAAGTTGAACAATTATAATAAATGGGCCAGAATATCCTGGCAGGCTCGCCAATAAATTGTCAACCTCGGGGTATGTCAGTGGAGGAAGGACTAGCGCACAGCCCAAACACACTCACAGCTTGCTTACAATCTCATTCATATATCATGCATTCGTCACATCAACCCACTAGTAAAGTCTATAACTTTACTACACATAATCATGGAAAGAAACATCAATGCATATGGAGTCAAACAAAATAAAACATTCTCTCCTTCCTTGAACTTCACAAAACCATTTATCTAAATCATCATTAACTAACCCGGGTATAAATAGATTTCTACTTTACCTGGCCAGGTGATCTTAAACTATTCACGAATCACTGTCCTTCCTTTTCTTCTTTTTCTTTTCTTTTCTTTTCACTGTCACTTTCACAAACACCAGTCATGACACAACTGCTGGCACTGGTCAGGTTGGACCACTGGCACTGGTCAGGTTGGACTGCTGGCACTGGTCAGGTTAGACTGCTGGCACTGGTCAGGTTAGACCGCTGGCGTTGGTCAGGTTGGACTGCTGATGAAAGTGGCGCTGCCAGGTATGAGGTCGAACCCCGGTTCAGATTGAACAGTGACTATCAGACATCGATCTGTTCTCCTTTCTTTCTTCCTGCATTAACGCATTGCACTCTCTCTCTCTCTCTTCTAGTCTGCTTTATCAAATGGACATGGTTGCTTTTCTTTTCTTTTTCTTTTTCTTTTTTTTTTCTCTTCATCAGTCAGCAACTCTCTCTCTCTCACATCTCTCCTTAGTCCTTCCTCTGCAGACTTTATCTAGTGCTAATGCTTCAACTCGGTTCTGTTCACTCCTCTCATCTCTCTGCCTTCTCTCATGCAGAGCCTACACCAGAACCTCTTCCTCTCTCTCTGTCTGTTCTTTCTCTTCTCCTGGTTCTCCTTTTTTTCTTCCCTCTCCTCACTCTCTTATTCTCATCCTATGTGTCAAAGGGTGAGTACCATTGGTCAGTATTTTTCCCGCCTTGTACCCGAAGTTACCCCCCCTGTAATTCCATTGGACGTTCAAATCGTCAAGTCACATCTACCAGCCTTGCTCTATGTGGTGGTCAATGGGTCATTTAATTAATTAGCTTGATTTTACCTCCACCACACAATACCTTCCCCCTTCCTACTTTAGCCGGCGATGTCTGGCTTAACTATGGGCGCTGGTCGCAAATTGCCTAGATCAGTCTGACCCAGGCGCCGAGACCCATCTGGCCAGACCTATCGAGACGTCGGCCAAGCTACTCAGTCCATCTGCCGGACAGTGCTGTCTCCATGGAGCCTCTCCGCTGTGCCTAATTGGCTGACGCGACACCTTAAGTCGTCTGCTTGGAACCAGAAATGTTTGCGTTTGGACTTATGTCCGATTGAACTGCTTGCGACTGACCACGAATTCGGTTTTTCTATTTTTTGTCCGTGACAATGTGTATACGTTTACGGTGATTGGTTTGTTTTGCTCTTCAAACTGAGATATACTGTTTATACTTACTGGAAAGGTTATGTTATCAAAGTTCAGCTCTTGTTTTTGTGCTTCATAATTAGATACTCTTTCTGCGTTCTTTATAACAGGGTGTAAATGCGCAAAAAACGCACCACATAAAAAAATGCTGTCATGATTTTTTATGTTTAAGACTGCTCGTTTTAAAACTAACTCTTTTGGGAGAGGAAGGTGAGAATTGCCGACTATAGGATAGAACTTTGTTTGCCTCAATCTGATTTCAAGGACCGTTCCTTCAGACCAGCCAGAACCGCGCAATTTTGTTTCTTCTTGCATGGTTAAACTGTGTAAGCATGTAGTCGGCCCAGTCAGAGTTAAAGTCGTGATAGCTGATTACTTCTTTCTGTTTAGTTGAAACCCAGACTGGCGTGGTTACTATCATCAGGCGTTATATAATCAATCAGAACGGCCAACAACACTTTTACAGGCGGTTCGCGTTGAAGAGACTCTGGGATTTTAGAGATAGCGTGCGCCACGCTTTCATGAACGTTTGTAGGGTTAATGATGTCCATGTCTACTTCACTAAACGTATTGCTTAATTGTTTGTCACTACCAAATATTTCTTCCATCGTATATAGTTTTCCATCCTCGAATTTACTTGTGAGGCTCATTTTTTAACTCAAATATTTACGTAAATTAAAAAAATATATGTAAATAAAAGTAAGTAAAACGCGCTTTTTATTCTTCACCCAAACGTTGCAACACTTCAAGACACGCTAACCTTACAATAACACCCGCCAATATTTTAGCTTTTTCTGAATCACTACAGTCAATGTTCATCACTTTGATTGCTTCGTTAAATAGTTTACTATGGTCTTTTATTATATTGTTTACATCATTCTCAAGCCCAATTTCACTAAAATCAATGTTTAACGCTTTCATTGTTTCGTCAAATAGTTCATTACAATTCTTTAAATCAGATTCACTGAATTTGACAGCCATTTTTAAATCTAAAATAAATAAAAAAATAATTGTAAATTCAGTTATTATTATAGTCTATTTCTAATCGTAAAAACTGATCAGGTTTAAAGGTAACAGTTACTCCCTCAAGGTCATCAGACACATGCAGGTCAGCATCTTCGGGGGCAATATTATCAAGTAAAATGGTAAAAAGTTTTATAACTGGTTTAGGCCAAGACTCTGGGATTTTACTAACGGCTTTCAATACACTTTCACGTATAGTTAAGCTTTCAAAAAGTTCTGTTAAAATTCATCAAACATGTCCTTTAACACTTCTTTATCAACTCCTGCATTAATCGCCCACCCAAAATCATCACATATTTCTGTAAGCTTTATAACTACGTGGGGGTTCATTTTTTAAACTCAAATAAAAACAGCAATTAAAAATAATTAAGTAATCCGCTCCTCTTGTTTTGCGCAAGAATCAGAAGAGAGAAAGGGTGAATAATACAATCGATAAGCGTCAAGAGAATAGCACACAATCAATAATGCAGACGTTAGCCGCAGAGGAGTAACAATCAATACTTCAGAAGCTAACTGCGAAGAAGATAAAAATCATTTGTAGGAGTCAAGCGTTACTTATTTTATCAAACAAACACAGAAATTTTAGCACTCACAGAATTATATTACACGTGGAAACACAGCACTTTCGATTTTAACATGTTAATGTATTCACTAAGGTTAGCACATGCGCACTCACAAATGTTGTTTCGATTTTATCATGTTAATGAGGTTTAGCACATGCGCACTCACAAAAGTTGTCACAGTTCTTCCGGCTAACAAAATTTTAGAAAAAGATTTACTTCCGGCCAACTACTTTTACAAAAGTTTTTCACAGGAAGAACCGTGACAAAATTTTTTCATTTGCGCATGTCTCGGGGCCGGCTGAAGCAGACGACAACTCTGGGCTTGCGATCAATATCAGCTAAGCAGCAGCCTGTGAGCCGGTAGTAAGTGAATCAGTTGGCGGTGGGGGGCCTGCGATCAATATTAGCCGAGTTGGTGAGTGAAGTGCAGGCAGTTAATTGTGTTGGGGCGACTACGTCTGTAAACCATTTTTAACTTTTTTTTTTTAAACCTATTTTGAGTTTAACTGATTATGTGTTTGTTTTTCAATGTTCTGTTTAATTGCGTCAGTGTCTACCTGTCGTGAAGTAAAAGTCTTTCTCCACTCCTTTTGAAGTTCAATTTTTTGCCATCTGTAATCCTCACCGTCAGCCATAAGCTTCTGAAATTCTTCGTCTGTAATGTTTTCATCCTGTAATGATTTGCTTATTCTTAATCTTAATGAACAAAGTTTTGCTGATGCTAGGGCAACAATGGCAGTGTGCTTTTGTAATTTAGGAGTTAATTTTTTTAAAACAGCACTTACAATCATAGACACAGCACCTAACCCTAACCCGAGACTCCCTAATGCTAAAGAGGCTGGCGCCCCAGCCCCAGTAGCTAAAAGAGCAACACTAGACCCAGCACTTACGCTAGCTACAGCTGAGGAACCAGTAATTACATAAGAAAGAGTATTTAAAGCTTTAGCATATTTCTTTCTAGTAACTCTATACTTATCCAAGTCACTTTCTATTTCCTTTTGAAGTTCGGTTATTTGCTCTAACCTAAACTGTTGAACCTCCATTTTTAATCAAATTAATTTTGTAAAAATGTTCTTATTAATCATTTTTGTAGCACTTCACCAACAGAGTAAAAAGCAATAAAATCAACAAACTTAATGAAAATAAAGTCGAGTACTGTTAGTTTGTCTTTGTCAACCATCACAGTAACTTTGTCAGATGATGAAAAAGGGGTTATTTCATCCCCGTTTTTAGTAATGGCAATAACAAGCTGTCACGGTCGCTAAGCCGGACGGCCCTACCACCCCTACCCACGCCTATTACACACTAGAACAGACAACACAGCACACTAACACAGCTTTACAATCATGCGCACTTCTTTATTTCACACACACTATGGCGCCACCACTCACGTCCATCCACACTCACACACCGGTATCCCACTTCTTCACTGACCCACACTACCCTGAAACGACCATGAGAACCTAATCTATACTAAAGCACCAGTTGCGGTATATCCCTGCGACCTAAGGACGCAGAGATAGCCCGCACACGTGGTGGCTACCTACTAGGGACAAGGACCAACCCAAGGGACTCTAATCTCTAAACTACTACCACCCACACCTCTCCCCAGGACCCACCCTTCTCTTTTGACCCGGGACCCCTACCGAACTGGTCGCTGCGTCCCTAACGGAGGCAACGACAATTACCCTACACTGTGCTGGCCACTACGTCCCAAAAGGAGGCAGTAGCTAACACCCTTAACCCTACTCCCTAACGCTACACCCTTTTTACCACACCATGGGACAACCCATCCCGGCCCGGAGAGCTCCAGTCCTCGGCGCTGTACTCGGCCCCTCACAGGATGACGCCTCCCCGGACGACTGCACTCTGGTGCTGACCGTGGCCTCCCACAGTCCGACTCTCCCGAAGACTCTGCACCCGGCGGCGACCGTGGCTCCTCAGTCTGACTCCTCCCCCGCGCTGGCACAACACCTCTGAAGGCCCTCAGTCTGACTTCTCCCCCGCGCTGGCACAACACCTCTGAAGGCCCTGCCGGACACAACGGTTGAGAGAAGGCCTGGTGCAGTGCCCTCTCGACGAGTCCGGGGCTCGAAGGACGCCTCCTCCTCTGAAGGCCCCGCCGGACACTGAGGGTGAGAGAAGGTCTGGTGCGGTGCCCTCTCGACGAGTCCGGGGCTCGAAGGACGCCCGAACAGGGAAGAGCAACGGATGGCTGGAGGACTCCCGGAAGAACTCCGGTAGCGGAGGAGAGCTGCCCACAGACGGCAGACGGCCTGGATGGTCTCCTCTCCCGGGAAAAGCAGCAGGCAACGGGACACCGCCGCTCACCTGCCGGCACGCGGCAGTACCCTGCGGTGGTCTGACCCCAGCCTCAGGACGGAACAGGATACCTGCTAACACAACTGTAGGCCACTACTGTAATTTTGCTACTACTCGAGTCATCAAGGCCCATAACTACCTAGTAAAACTTTAACTCTCCATCTCCCTTGCCTACTTCCCACTCGGGCATGAGAGTGACCCCTTGAATTTCGAATACACCCCCCAACCCGTTACTTTGGGGTTATCAGATCCATTTCCTGCCAACCTTTACCACAGCAACAAAACAATATTCTCCCTGAGCCCTATCCACGCTATTACACATGAAGTTATGGCTCACACATCTGAAATTATGACTCACACATAATTCTCGGAGAAATAAAACCAATCTAAGCAATCCAACACGGACTCCATGGGTCCCCTTAGGAAATACTAAATAAACTAGGAAATAGGGCAATCTCACAAGGAAATGTTTCCACACAGTAATCAATAGTAATACACATCTCAGAAACAGCAAAAAAATTATCAATTTCTAACTGTTCACAGTTCTAGCATATTCATACAAAAGAATCGGCTTGCAGCCACAATCCTTCACATTCTCATCCCTCTTTGCACTGTCGATTATAATCATATATCAACACATGATTTGTTCGCCAAAAATTTCCATCCAGCACCCCACTCTCATGTCATCTATTGTCAGACAACCCAGTGGTTAATCCTTGTTATGCCAACACAACCATACTTCATACAATATTACCTGCTGCACACCCATCCGTTTTCATCCTATCAACTGCTGAACTACCCGCCTTAAACTCTACCTTACCCTTCTTTCCAACTTCTAAAATCCATAATGGGACTGTCTCCCTACAACCTAAGATCTCTTTCTCCAACCCTATTATGTCACAAACACGTACTTCCTGCATGTGACGACTGTCTTTTATTTTTACAAAAAAAAAAACCAAAACTATTTCTAACCATATAAACTCACTGTCCGGTGCTAAATACGTACGTCACAGATACAGTCTGCACGCGCACGACACCTGCGTCGAGAACCATGACTCGTAACGAAAGTGAAAAGACACCAATATAAATTGAATAGTCACGACCGTACTCTAATATAAACCACTCGACTACCAATTAGCCTTGGCCCTACTGCACAGTTAACCGATCCCAATGCTGTGCAGGTCGACTCCGAAATCATTAATCAATTTCAACGAACCACTACTATTTACAACTGAAATTGAGCACAATCCCTTTACGATTCACGCAGACACATCTGCACCTGACTCACGCTATGATCCTCAACAAAATGCAACCTCAAATAACCTTATTGAACCCACTGAAATTAACACGAACTAATCACAACCAATATCTACATCACCGTCCATCAACGGTTATTATATCTAACCCACATTGTCTAGCCAAACTGTCACATGACAATCGAACTCAGGAACAATAATAATAATAACGAACACTTAATAGGAACCACTATGTACATTATTTACAGAATATACAGAAAAGAGGTACCAACACAAACCGGCTGACAAAAAGCTTCAATCACAGAACCAGGACGACATCATACCAGACAACCAGTATACACAACAAACATAATACAACTAAACACAGCATGAGACAACTACAGTACAACTCGCCATAATACAAAACAACATGACGAATGACACCACCATGAACCTAACAATCACCAACCTGGACAGACAGACGTTCAACCACACCAGTTCTGCAACTGGCTGAAGTGGCTGCCAACAGAGACGACACAGAACCCGGCACAGGCCAAGGGCACACCAGACCCGACGAGGACCTGGCACTAACTATGACTCGAAGTCACTCAGCTCAACTAACGGCGCTACCGCCGCAACTACAAGGCGCGTCCACTCCGACGAACACCAGGGACCGAAGTGAAGCTACCCCAACGCATTCCGCACTGGTCGGAATCAACCGAACTCTACTCACAACACAAAACAACGATTGGTCAGAGCAGCGTATCCCTCCGCAGAGCTGACACGCCGGACCAACGGACTAGTTGTTGCTCGTGCAACAACACGACAATTTACCACAACAACTCACAAACTTGACAATACCAACAACAGCCGATATCCTGCCCGCCTTCTCTGGTGTAGAACCAAGGTAACACAAGGGTAACAATCGGGAATGAAACCAACCTCCCGCTTTCATCCCTTCAACAAGTGAAGACTGGAATTCAAGAATATTTTATGTCTTACTTCCCCAGCCCCCTACCTGGCCTAATCTTCCACCTTAACATAACCCCAAATCTTACACACGCACGCTCGCACACACACATACACATATGCACACGCGCACACGCTCTCCATTTCTGAACTACCATTACTCCAAACACATGGACGGCTAATTTACTACCGCCGATCGGTGACACAAGCTTAAGAGGACCATCCAAGTTTTCAACCTTTATTTGTACTCCCCTTGCTAACACATGTTCTGGCAAACTAGAATTAGACTCCCCAGGGGTAATTAATAAAACAAAAATCAAAGTAGCAGTGTTAGGCATTGGTGGTTTTGGAATAAATTCTAGGGTTACTGTGTCATCCCCCACTTCAGCTAAGGGCTTCTTTTTGCTCAGCACATATTCAAGTTTATATGTATCTATTACAATCTGCTTTTTCTGTTGTGTTCCTGGAACAAGACTAGTAAGAAAGGGGCCTGCATTAAAAACCTTTCTTAAATTTTGTTTTTTATCAAAGTATACATTGGGGCTTCGCAAGTCAAATTTAAAATCCCAGTTTATTTCAGGACGCAAGACCCAGTTATTGTCTTGTCTATAAAGCCTGTGTTCATATTTGCCGTAATCAGTTGTTTCTAGATTTCTTATTTGTTCTAGTTTGGGATATTGCTGTCGTTTTTTGTCTTCAATTGCTGTTCGTTTGTAAACCCCGTCATCTGTGTACTCAAATCCATAAACATTTTCTATCACCCCTATCAGATCAAACTCAGTTGTGTCTGCTAGGTCTTTTAGCTCTACTGCAGTGCATTTAGGAGCTAGCTGCGCTTTTGATTCTGGCCCTCGAGACATTCTTTTTAATATTAAAATTATAATAAACAAACGTATTGAACTGGGGGGTCAGTCCGTAAGCATAGCTTAGCGTGCTTAGATTTTTCTAACTGCTCTTTTATTTTTTTTAGCTCATCTTTGTCCCTTATTATATAATTTTCACTTAAACATTCTTCAAAACTATCTTTGTCCTTAGTGTAAAATAATACAACCGATTTTAACTGCGATCTAAAGTCTTTTAAGACAGCATTGTATTTTTGAGTTAAGAGCCACACAGAAACTAAGGCGTGGCGGCCACTAAAGGCTAGCTTTGACAGAGCTTTTCTTTTTTTTTTAACAATGTCTCGTTCAGCTGAACAGTCATCAATAATAAACAGTGTTTCAGTTCCCTCAAATAGTCTATAGTAATGTTCTAAACAGTTGCTCAGTTTGTCGCTAGGATCAACTAAAAATATATTCTCGTCTGTCCAAATAAACTTCCTTTCTTTGTAAGACTTGTTGTGCTTAATGGTTGTGCAGAATATAACAATGTACTCGTAATGAAACCTGTATATTGTTTGTAACAAATCAAGTACGAAGACAGTTTTCCCACACCCAGTAATCCCGCAGATAAGTGAGCAGTGCGGATCTTTAGGAAGAAACTTCAAGCCATCCATCTGTTTTTATTAGAATATTTCTTCTACATTTTAATAAGCCGCGTCTTTTAGCCTGTTTTCTTCAATGTTTAACTGAGCATCACAAACCATAAAAACATGCATTTTTATTGGGGCGTTTCCGTCTGCTTTCTTGTGAATATTTATTTTTATACCATCTTGCCCTACCCTTTCTCCACTTCCAAACAATCTGTTGTCAAATGTAGATCTAAAATCTAACCACAGCCCATATTTAGTTATTAAGTAGTCTTCGAGTCTTACATCATAAAGGCGAAGTTTTTTACATACACGATCAACTGTAGGATCCCTTTGCCTACCTCCAGCGAACAACTTTCTTATTTCATCAAAGGGTTGGTGAGGTAAAAGTCCACGACCCGAATACAACTGATCAGACTTGCCATTTATTGCACATTCAACCTTCTCAATTTTTGGATTATAAAACGCTTCTGATTCTCTCTGAAAAGGAGTTGTTCCTTCAGTAAACAAGAACAAAATTCCTTTTAAAGATTCAGGACTGATTTGATGTTGTTAAAGGTGTCTCGCTTGTTTCTATTTTCGTAGTGGGTGCGAACCTTTTTCAAAATAAAAAACTTTTTTTACTTTTATTGGGTTAAGATTGTTTAGCCTTCGGGTTAGTAAAAACATCAAACTCAAGAGAATGTCGTGCTGGGGTATCTAGCTAAAGGGTTTCAGCAGAACAACAAAAACCGCTAGGTTAAAATGTCAGTTCAAAGTAAGTTTTTCTTTTAGTGCCTTGGAAATTTGGGGCATATGCGTCTTTAACGCCAAAATTGAGGGATGCAAATCTGTTGCCAAATGCTTCTGTACTGCCTCACTTTAACATCCCCCTTTGCACCCTTCGTTTTTAACCCGTGCTTGGTCCTTTTGGGGGTTTTTGTACCCCTGAAAACTTTCTTTTCCCTTTTCTTTTTTAGGCACCCAATGGTCAAATGGAGCAAAAATGCTGCCTCGTTTTGACAAAGACCTCTCCCCTCCAGTTTAAATTTGTATATGTTTAACGAGGGCCCCTGCCAAAATTGCAACAACGTGCATTGGGTCTGTCGATTTAATATCTATTTGAATGATTTTTGCAGTGCCTGGCTTTAAAAAACTCGCCGCCCCAAAGATCAGGGAACTTAAAGGTCTACTTTAGAGTTTTTCGATAATTTTTTTAAAAACAGGTCTAATTCATTAACTTAAGGGGATCATTTTTTTTTTAATCCCCGGAAGTTTTAATTGATAAAAACGCTTTTGCCACCTTTCAAACCCCGCGCGGTACCCCGAAAACCGTGACGTCAACTGTGGACGGGCCCCGTCCCCGCGCCCCTACACAACATGGCAAGCCAAAGTGAAATCAACGTGGTTGCGATCCCCCCACCCAAGAAGCCCACGAAAGGTGGCATTTTGTGCTGTAGGCGATGCAAAAGTCGCAGGAATGGATTTTTCTTTGCAACATTTCCTTCTGACCCAAGTACTCGAAAGAAGGGGATTCAGTTCGTGAAACATCCCGGGCCAATTGGACCTTCCTTTGGCACACCAAAAAAAAACTCGGCCGGTGTCATCTTCTTTTTGGCCTGATTGTTCCCTCCCAGTTGCGGCTGGGTAGCTTTCAGATGAAAAGAAAAGAATGTTACCCCCAGGGCTGTGCCCACAATTCACAAACGCATGCTGGCAGTCACAACCCGTTTTCAAAGTTGTTACCACAAAGCCCTGTATCAAATGCCGTCGCTCAGCAACATGTACACGACCACGCAGCTCTCACGCACCTGTGTGCTCAACGGGTATAAAAGGGTGGAACGAGTGAGAGGAGCTTATAGAAAAAGGGAACCCCAAAGAGTAAGTCTTGTTTTATTAAACAGTTCCAGTGTGTGGTACTTTTGAAGTAAAAACATATCAATGGTATGTGTACTATTTGATAGGACTGCAATGTTCGCTAAATAGCAAAAGTATGGTTTATTAAAATGTCGAACAATCATGTGTTACTTTCCACTGTAGTGTATCATTGAATTAAAAATGACATGCAGTGTTAAAACAGTGTGATCTAACTCATGTGCCCTGTCAGTTTGTGGTTTGATGTATGTGTGTGGTGAGATGACGTTTGCAGGGGGAGGTTGTGTCTGCAATGTGTGTGTTAAGGGGTTTTGGTTTTGTTTTCGTTGGGGTTTTGTTTAAGTTTTTCATCGCCAGATATTCTCGTGTGGTGTGTGTGTGTGTGGTTGGTGTGTGTGTGTGTGGGGGTGTGTGTGTGTGATTTGCATGTTACATTGTTATGGTTAAATTGTATTGTCGCTATCATTATAGGCAATTTGGGGGGTTTGAGTTCCATTGTTTTAAAAAAATTAAAAGACAAAAGATACGCATTTAATCTTTTTTTTTTTTGTTATTGTGTGTAATTGCTCCCCAAATGTTTGACGTTTATGAGTTTTCTTAAATTTATTTTTTTTTCCATCGCTTTCAGGGATAAATTCCAAAGGTTTAAAATTTGTTTTTTTGTTGTTGCGTTGATAAATTTATTCTGAAAGTGTGAGGGCTATTTTAAATTTATTTTTGGGTGCAGTGATCAACAACTATTGTTTTCTTTGATACATAGTTTTCTTCCTGTTTTTTTAAGCGTTCCCTTTTAACTGAACCTCGGGAACCCTCAGGGCTGCAGTTTTAATGAAAAAACAATTACCATTTGCAGAGTTGCGAGATTTTTGTTGGCCCGGAGGAGACAGTACCATGATGCGAAGAATGTTGGTGGTGTATTTGCTGTCATCATGAGGGGCCCCATGTAAATACCAGTTGTCAAGCGATGGTATTTTGGGGGTTATAATTTTAATAAATTTAAAAGGGTTGTTGTGTGTGTGTGTGTGTGTGTGGTGGTGTGTGTTTTGTGTGTGTGTGGCTTGCGCACACCACACTGTGCCCATGCATTTGTTTAGAAGGGGTTTTCTTCATTTTTTGCCAAAGAAAAATTTTTAGTTTTTTGACTTTCATTTTCATGTGAAGAAAAAAATTGAAAAAAAAATTCTTCACTTCTTTGTTTTTTTGAAACCTTTGAAACCTGTGTTGGTGCCAAGAACAGAAGTCTGTGACACAGTGTAGCGGGTAGTAGTCAAAGACCAGTTAAACTGGAACTTTAGTCTGACAGAGTGAAAATTTTTTTTTTTATGTATAAACTTGGGATTGAATGGGAAGGGGGGGGAGGGTGGGGAAAATTTTTTTTTTTTGTGTACAGAATGGGCATGTGGACTTTTGCATCATGGATTTCCCCCATATAATGCAGATAATAGATTGAACTTTAGGGTAACCCGCACCTGTGTGATAAAGTAAAGCTAAAAAAATTGCTGTAAAATTTCACTCAATATGTTTCTATGAATTAGATTGCATGCTGTTTTCAACAAATATGTTACCCTTTGAAACTTTGGGCAAAGTGCACCTGTTGTCAAGTAAATATAAAAGATTTCTTTGGGACTGTGCAAAAGCTTTATACTGATGCTGAACAATATTTTCCTTAGACTGCAATCAATGGGTTTGTTAATTGGCTTGCATGAGCAGCCTTCCATTCCTGATACAGTGAAAAATTCCACACGCTATAAATGAAATTTGATGGCCAAAATAAATAAAATGATTTTTTTGGCCAAAGTAAAAGGAAATTTATACTAAAAAACTAAAAATTTATTTTTTGTAATCAAAATAGCAAAGTAAGTCACTGAGCAAGCAAATGAATTAATATAGGCTCTGAATTCTCCCTCTATCTATCTTCCCATGGTTCATAAAAATGTACTGAACAAATGGTTTATTACACAGCAAGCAAAACTTTTTTAAAAAAAACACAATCACTGTAAATGAAGAAAAGCTTTGTCATGAAATGATGTACATTTACACTACAGTTGAGTTTGTAGAATTATTTTTGGTTTGTTTTAACCCCCCTGCATACTTTTAGCCCAATTACATGCTGCCCAGGGGGAAAAAGCTAAAAGTAACAGGGGTTTTAAAAATTTTCTAAGTCCCGCAATGTGCAGAGATTACTCTACGCAGCAATAACAATCACAGCACCACTTGAAAATTTTTTTTTACACACCCTGTTTTGATAGCAACAAATCAAAAAATTATTTTTCTTTTCCCTGTATCACTTTTTTTTTTAAATCACTCTTTTAGAAATAAGTAACACAACTTTTCTTTTTTTTTAATGAAATGTTCAGTTAGTGATTAAAAGGCCCTTTACTAATTGTGATTAAAAAATTTTTACACACCCCCTAGTGCTACACATTGTAAAAAGGTCCCCCGGACAATGAACTGATGTTAGAGACAACACATAACTTTCAAATAATTTTTTTAAAAAATAAAATAAAAAAGCTTAGATGGCCCGCTTGCACGACTTCTATTCTAAATCTTTTTGGCTTTCCCCAACAATTAATTAAAAAGAATTTTATCCGTCCAAAAAAAAGTCAATATTAAAAATAAAAAAAAGAGTTTTCCCACAGGCAGGAAAGGGGATTTTAAAAACATGCGCCATGATTGATATATGACATGATATTAAAAAAAATTTTAAAATTTTTAGCCTAATTCACTTCCTTTTAGGAGAACAAACGACTGGTCCCAAAACATCATCGTGATATTCCTTCTACCAATTTCTTCTTGAATTTGGAACCATCCGGTTCAAATGATAAGGTAAAGGCCCGCGAAAACTTTCCCGGTCACACTGGCTGTCGCAATCAAGGCCTGCTTTCCCTGATAAATTAAGTTCGAGCAAGGTGCAAGAAACCCTCAAATCCTTTTTTCGCCCTCGCTGTCCATCAGTTGAGTATACCAAGGCAGTTTAAACCCTGCCAAGATTTTGTTGATTACCTCCGTTTTTTGATTACAGGGGAAAAAGCCCCTTTCGCGGATCGATTTGGTGATCGGGGCGAATCGGATGTTTTTTTTACCAATTTACAAAATTTCTATTTCTGATAAACTGACCAATTTCGAAAAACCTTAAAATAGCTTTAACTATTAAAGTTTGTAGGGGTGAAATGTTGATGGAGATTTACATAATTACAGTCTGCCTTATACCTTTAACGCCCTGGGGGTTTCCCTTTTCTTTTTTGTAGGGTCGAGGTCACAACCGTAGAGTTCATTTTTTATAAACAAAAAGAATATAAATAAAAAAATGGAGAAGATTTTGAGCGCCTGTCCCCTTTTGAAGAAGAACGAAATCTGCCGGGCCCTTATTTTAAGAAATAAAACAAATTAGGTCCCCTTTATTGCGCGAAGAACTTGAAAGGCAGCAGAAAGGGTTTTTTCAAACCCCCCCTTAGAAGAAGCAGAAACCTCCTTCGTTCGCATCCGTGCAGAACTTTAGCAAATAGAAATTTAAATCATTCTACATAAGCTTAGGATAGAACCGCCAGAAGGTCAAGTCCTTTGATTTTAAGGAGATAAAAGCAACCATCGTATGAAGAATAGCGGAGGAAATTTTGTAAAAGTTACTACAAAGCCAGACTCACAAGTTTTTAAAAAATAAAACACAATTAGACAGAGGATTCCTGTTGCGCCAAAGACGATTAAAACATTTTAAATTTAAGGCCCGGGTGTTAGTCTTTTACAGAAATTGGGGAAAAAAATTGCCAACACAATCTGAAATAGAAATGACCCCTTTTCAAGATTTAGGACCAAGAATAAATGATGCAGCAGCAGAAATTGAAACGAGTTTTAATTAGGAGACAGTCAGAAAACATTAAAAAACAATTGAAGATTCTCCATTGCCTATGCGCGAAATCCTGGGGGCTTAATGATCGCCTAAAGTCAATAAGGGGCGAACTAGAAAACAATTTGGCAAAAACTTGGTGATCTAGATAGAGAGATAGAAGAAGAAAAAAATAAGCTGGCTGATGCGGATGATAACAATTTAGGGCGAGAAGAAAGGCTAGAATACAGCAGAAAATACAGGATTTAAGGCTACAAAGGGCGGCCAGGTTAGAAGTGCTGTCTACTAACAGAGCGCAGCTAGCATCGCAAACAAGCAGAATAAGAGAAACTATAAACAGAATATTTTATGAAAACACTACGCTAGCAGAAAGAATAAGGGCTCTATTCAGGGAACAGGGGATTACAATAGTTAGTATATTAACAGCTGTTGGGTTTGCTATCTTACACTCGTTTATGCTTTAACCGGCAGTGCGCCCACAGGGTCAGCAGCGCCTCCAGTGCCTCAACCTGGTAAAAGTTGGATTAGAAAACAATTGCATCATCTAGCAAACTTATTAAAGAAGTTAGCAGCCAAAGCGCTTGATGCTCTGCCTGGCATAATAGGTAGTGTTGTTAGTTGGGTTTTGTCTACTATAGGCAAAGTTGCTGGTTATATGGCTGACCATCTGTGGACGTTAGGAGTGCTAGCTGCTGGATTAATGTTTAGTGAAATAAAGTATGGCCAATTCCAGTAAAAGTTAAAAAACACAACAAGGGCTGTCTTTTCGCTAGTATGACTGTCAGTGTGAGGTAGATCAACAGGTGGCGTGCTTTCTGGGCTGCTTTCTAGCTGTGGGACGCTTATAACTGGATCGCTTTCTTCAGGGCTAGGTACTTTTTTAAAATTGATGGAGCAGGCCTTGTGTTTAAGCCTTGATTGTGCCCTAAGTTTTGATCGTCTCCAGCTATGAGGATTTCATTGTTATAATTCTGTATCATGCCAATCTGTAGTCTAAGGTCAGAGGGTAGCATGTATAATCCGTGGCCTACAACAAAGTCAACCTTTGACCTAGCATGTGTAAGAACGTTTTGATACCTTTGTATGCTGGCAGGCAAATCAACAGCAGAGTTAATAGCATCTTCTAAATTGGCTAGAAATTGTTTTCTGGCATCAAAGCCTGTAGATTGATCCACTATGCTAGACTTAGTCTGTGCTTGCGCTCCTAATAGGCACCAAACATATGTCCGTATGGTGTCATTAAGCCTTTGCACCCCTGGCATTGTTAGGCCTTCACTTTCATCTAAGATAAATGTTGCCCAAGCATTAGGATGTTTTTGCTCTATGGACCCCAATCGAACTTGTTTGTTTGGCTGAAAAGAGGTGTGGCCAGGCCAGTAGTCATAAGCATATTCTCTTTTTGTGCCCCACAAATACAATGTGCCTAACCCATGATTGCGGTCTAACTTTTGTCTAAAGTCAGTTGAAGGATTAATGTTAAATTCATTGCAGATTCTTTCATATGCATTAATGTCCATTGGGCTTGTAAATGGATTAAACGCGTTGTTGCTGGGGAGGGGCACTTTTAGTTCAGTTAGTATTCGTCTGTACTGGTAATAAACATGAAAGTTATATACTGACCTTACTAAAAGATTAGGATGGTTTAAATGGTTTGCATATGAGACACCGCAGCCAGTAGTTGAGCAGTAAATGGCAAAATTTAACTGATTCTGGTAAAACGTCATAGGGCGGGATGACCATGCTGATGGTACTCTGTCACTCTTTATTGGGGGATTTAAATATCTAGTTAGTGGGTTTACAAGTCTGACCTGGAAGCCATATGATTCATCTACTGCAATGGTTAAATTGCTGAAGTCCAAAGATTTGGGGTTATAAAACGCCCCTACATTGTAAGTGGCACTTTCGCTATATTTAAAAGGTTCCATTTTTTAAAATAGTTTTTAAAATAGTTATAAAAAAGATGTACATCTATATAACCAAGCAAAACGAACGTGTGTTCTTAACGCATGAAATTGACAATAGGCGCGGGAGTTGTAGGATTGCTCTTAAAGAAATTGGCTTTAAAGTAAAATGGATTAACATATCTGAAAAAGATAAGAATAACTGGGTGAATATTAAGGACGAACAAGGCAATCTATTAAAACATTTAAAAATACCTGATGGTTACTACAACTTTTGTTCTTTAAGAGAAGTATTTGGCAATTTTGGCATTAATTTAAAAATTAATGAGGCAAATCTTATAATTACTATGAATTTTCCAGAACTTCAAGAAAAAAGGGAGTACGTTTTTCCTAGAATCCTTGCTCGAATTTTAGGCTTTTATGATAGTGGTGAAACATATCATATTAAAACACATATGCACTTAAAAAGCGGTCTTTATGAGTATTTAGGCAGTAGACCAGCCGATTTTCTCGTAAACCCAATTTTGTATGTCCATTTACAGCAGTTAAAAACAGCTACTAATTTGTTTAATGGCTATCCATCTACAGTTCTACGAGCACTGCCATCAATTAAGGCAGGGTTTTGCGATTATCAGTTATAGTTTTGACGGAAACAGCCAATCTAAAGAATTAATTGAGGGGACTATAAATTCATTGGATGTAAAAATAGATAATAAAGATGAAAGCCAGTTAATTGTTCTGATTTATTAATAGTGCTGGAAGTAGAGAGCATATTAGAAAAGTAGTAAGGACTCAGTCCCGTGGACGTTACTAGCGCTGGAAGTAGAAGAACATGGTGCAAGCCCTTAATTTTTATATCCCTGGAGAGAATGTAATTATCTTTGTTCACGATCACCCTATCTTATCTAGCACGTAAGCCCCCGTTTTAAAGTACTAATTATGTCAATTTTAGAGGTTTTTGTGTGTTAATTTTGTTTGTTAAAAGGTGTTAATTTTGACCAAAAGTAGCATGAGAAGGACGTGATTAGTATGTGAAAAGGGGGGTTTTCGTGCAAAATAAGATAGGGTGAGCTTGAACGAAGATAATTATATTCTCTACCAGTGTTTCGTTCCGGGGGATATTTCTAAGTGGGTCACGTCAAAACTGCTGCGCAGATCAGCCGGTGATTACGTACACACGATCTTTGGTACCCCCCTTGAATACTTTCCGAGATAGGAAAATTAATATAAATTGATTAGTTGAAGTTTTGCGCGACCGTGCCGTCGACTCTGGCAGTAAGAGAGAGAGCTGGGCACAAGACACTGCACACGCAAGAAGCCAGCCAGCGAAAGTAGATACTGCTCCTGCAAAACCACAATGGCCGCTGCAGCGCTACTTTAAGTTCACGCACAGTTTACAACTTTACCGCTTATGCTGGGCACCGTACCGTGCCGAATGCTTGAGATGGTCTTTTTCAGAGGCTGTTCGCATACAAAACAAGACTCAGTTATTGTTGTCGGATTTCGTTTTACAAAAATTTGTGAGTTTACGAGTCTTTGTAAACAACCACCATTCAACCTATTTCACTGTGATATACCTATCCTGGCCAAAGTGTCTGGTCTTTGTTCATTCGGCCGTGAAGTTCCCCGAGTGGAACACGGCCATGGTGACTGAACGTACTCATCTGGAAGATGTAACCCTGTTTCCCTGACGACAGTCCCAAACGACCTGCCGTTTGGGTGGCTTACACAAACTCACCTATTTGAGACATTTTCTATGGCGACCAAAGAGCATGAGAATGATGAAGATGAAACGAAAATCCATAAGAATTTTAACAGTGACGGACATTTGTAACCGAAGTTTTCTTACCATTAGAATCGATATTAAATAAGATTTCGTATGCTTTAAAAGGCAGTCTATTTTCGTTCGTTCTTGTCAGTTTCAGCCAATCTTCAATACATTTCACGTATGAACTGAGGTAAATTCGGTATCTGCCCAGTTCACCATGAATTAGACAGTTTGGCGTTCGACTGTCGACATTAAGAAAGCGTTTCAATGCAAACAGATATTCTATTTCTGTAGTTTTTCTCAAAAGCCCATATTTCCGCACCACTCTGTAGTACTGGTTGAATCTGAGTCTAATAGTTTACTAAAAACACTTAAAGCATTGCAGTTTACTATAAACACTTAAAGCATTGCAGTCTAGGTTATGCAAAACATGAAAGAAGAGAATAAGTGCTTTCTTCCCTTCATTAGGTATGCTTTGACATGCAAAACTAAGTCTTGTTGAAAAATATATTCCAAGACATATGTACGTATTTACTGTTTGAACTCGCTTATTTGTCGTTAACCATGGCTTGTTAGCCTTCCCTCGATACCTTAAGAGAGAGAGAGAGAGAGAGAGAGAGAGAGAGAGAGAGAGAGAGAGAGAGAACAGGAGAAAAAATAGCAGCAAGTCCACTAAGTAATCCCAGCTAATCACCAGGCCATATTAGTGTTTGACAATAAAGCCAGAATACTAATAACAACAGCAACAATGATAATAGTGATGATGATGATACTATTAGGCCTACTACTACTACTACTACAACTAGGCCTACTACTACTACTACTACTACTACTACTACTACTAGTAACAATGATAATGATGTTAATGAGAAGGAGGAGGATGAAGATGGTGACAGTAGGCATAATCCAGAACAGTTGTTGGGATATGTCTCAGCGAAGATCAACTTAGACTGTGTGAAATACATCAGTGGAAGGAGTGAAGGGGGTGGGGTGGTGGGGAAGGCCTTGGGGACTTTGTTTTTCTTTTCTTCTAGCTATAACTTTTGTGAACCAACGTATGTGCTACTCTCTCTGTCTCTCTCTGTCTGTCTGTCTCTCTCTCTCTCTGCATTGTACTGAAACCTGTGCATGTTTTGTTTGTATTAAGATAATTTCATTGTTTGTATTAGTTCTGCTCAAAATGGTGCGAATGGATAAACACCATCCATTTGTACTATTTGTAAAATCAACCCAAGTTTGTGAATTTCCCCCATTTGAATGACTGACCAGGACCGGACCCACGACAAGAACCTAGCGGCCACCCTGCATGTGAAAGCCCATTCATTCGCAGCACACCCACTCAAAACGCGCGCGCTCTCCTCAGCGGACGTTTAGCAATAATCAGCAAAAAAAACCCATTGTGCAAATGGTCACAAGTCGTCCAGATGGTAGGCCTGTTCGTGTAATTGAGCACACACACACACACACACACGCCTTCGCGCACACACACACACACCTTCACACACACACACACACACACACACCTTCACACACGCAACAACGCTGTGCGCGCCACCCAAGTGCTTGTAGGCCTAATGCTTTATTTTTAGTTGTTGACTGCTGTGTGCCGACCTACACGCTCCGTTGACAATCGGTCAGGGAGTATGTTGACCACAGGTCAATCTTTCAGGGGGTTTTGAACGTTAGTTCAACGTTACTACACGCCACGCGATCGACTGTCAGTCGAGATCTACCTTGGAAAGCTTGCAGACCGTACGTTGACACTGTCGTCTGCTCGAGAAGTGGAGTTGGCTGATCAGAGACTGACAACGCTGGCGACAGGTTGGAAAGCCTGCTTTGGATTGGCCTCGTTCGACAGGGCTTCTGTGTGCGTTGTGCCTTGCTACAAAAATTCGTGATCTGCAGTTTGTGTCTTGCTCCGCTAGGCCTAGCCTAGCTTTTTGTTGTGCGCGCACCCTCTTCATTTGGCCAGCGTACTTGATCAAGACAGCTCCTTCTCCTCTTGGTGGAAAAGCTTCACCTCCAGTTGAAGG
>CM031629.1:27409144-27471644 GCA_018398815.1 Conus ventricosus | reverse complement strand
AGTGATCAGAGTGAAAACTACACAATGGTTCACAGTGCCATTGTTATTTGTAGATAAACAGTCGGCTTAATCGAGGATCAGCAAGTAAAACAGTCGATCGTCGGTCTGTCGACTGCAAAAAAATCTGCCCGAGGTATGCGCACTACCCCCGTAGGCCTGCTGCATGTTGGCAGAAACACGCTGTCCTTGTTTGGAATACTAAAAGATAGCCCCCTGATAAAGACAGTCGAGGATATTCTTGTCAGTGATGAGCATTCGCAGACAGACAAAGACAGAGAGGGGAGAGAGAAAAAGGAGAGAGGGAGAAGAGAGAGAGAGAGGAGAGAAGAGAGGGGAGATAGGGAGAGACAGACAGCAGAGAGATGGGGAAAGGAGAGAGAGAGGGGGGAGAGAGAGAGAGAGACAGACAGACAACAACAGACAGACAGAGCAGACGACGAGGGAGGGGAGAGAAAAGGGGGGGGGGGGGGAGAGAGAGGTTTGAGCATTAGAGAGACAGAGAGAGAGAAGAGAGGAAGGAAGAGGAGAGAGAGAAAAAAGAGGAGAAGAGAGAAGAGCCAAAAGGGGTGGGGGAGGGAAGGAGGGAGGGGAGTTTAGGAAAGGGACAGAGGTGTGAAATGATTTCGTCTAAAAGAACGCCCGGGCAGGTGTAGGGGCGCCATTTCTGACCGAAAAATTGGCGAAAATGTTCGATTTGCAATTTTTTTTGTTTGGTTGTTTTCACCGGGCCTCATCCCATGTTTTTTGATGGTGAAAAAATTCCTGCCCATGCCCGTCGGGTTGGATGTTTTTTTGGACACAAGGGAAAAATCAAGGTTTATGCTATAGCTATCATGATCCCCCCATGTACTGGGGACATGGGTGGAAAGGGATCAAAAGCTTCATTGAGGATACAAGGGGTTTAAAAAGCTTTACACACACACGCACCGCACAACACACACACACACAACCCCAACACACACACACACCAAAAAACACCACCAACACACCACATCCATCCAATACAAAAACAACAAAAGTGGAAAAAAAGGAAAAAAAAAGGTTATATCCAGGGTTACAAAAAACATCATTTTTAAAAAACAGCTAAATTCTGCCATACAAAAAATGTGTCAAAACGCTTAAATCACAGATAAAGTATGAAATGTTGTTGTAACATCAATTTCTAATGCAGTCAGAACACTGATAGACAGAGAGACAGACAGACAGACAGACAGGCACACACACATACATACATGCACACACAGACACAGACAGACAGACAAAAACCACACACACACACACACACACACACACACACACACACACACACACACACACACACGCGCGCGCGCGCGTGTGCGCGCGCGCGCGCGCACACACACACACACACACACACACACACACACACACACACACACACACATACAGAGAAAGACGGGGGTGGAAGGAGGGAGGGAGGGAGAGAGAGAGAGAGAGAGAGAGAGGAGATAGACGAACGGACCGACAGACGGAAAGACGGACGGAGACACAAAGACAGAGATACAGAGGCAGAGAGAGAGAGAGAGAGAGAGAGAGAGAGAAGAGAGAGAGAGAGAGAGAAATACAAGAGAGAGAGAGAAGTGTTTATTCACAGAGAGGCAGCACCGCTTAATGAAGGAGGTGTGCGTTATAAACAACTAATCCACATCACAATGAACACAACCAGACAAACAAAAGAGGTATTACGATGCTGCGTACTCTCTCATTGGAAAGGCCCTGTATAAATATATTCAAACATTTTTGATGACACTATTGCAATGCGAAGACATCAAAAGGCTCAATTCGAAAGCATGGGCGCGCGCGCGCGCGCGCACACACACACACACACACACACACACACACACACACACACACACACACACACAGAGATTTAGCATTATATATATATATATATATATATATATATATATATATTATATATATATATATATATACATACAAGTTCTCAGTAGCAGATGACAAGGAAACCCTGAGTTCCTTGATAAGGCAATGTCACATATTGATAGAGAGTCACCGTGAAAACCCTAATTCAACGTCAGACAACTCGGAGAACACATGCAGGACGCTTTCAAGGGCATACGGTACGTTTCTGAATATGAGTGTGCCCGCCTGAAATATTTTCACCACGAATGCATATTCATTGTACGTTATTGTTAAAAGTATAAGTCTATTTACCGAAGAGTTTCTAGAGCTTTCGATGACGTAAGATATGACCAATTAGTGGTGGCTTACCTGTGTGAGCAATCAAACGTAACCTGCATCAGTGCAAAACTTTCCAAATTTACCCCTAGTCTGTCTCGATTTTGGTCCTTCGTTTTTTTTCCAATCAGGTCAATTCCACGAGTGTCACAATGCAATGGCAAAACTCGGTGTACTGACGTAGGCATGCAGCAGGGTGTTTTCTGCGTGTCCTCTCTGACATACCATAGTATATATATATATATATATATATATATATATATATATATATATATATATATATATTATATATATATATAAAAGAAAAAGGGAGTAAACATGATTTACACATATCCTTCTTTCAACTGGACACAAGTTCGTCTATTATAGTTTTATGATTTTGTATCATCAGCCACATGTTCACGTAAATTCCGCGTAGACACGTGACCATACTTCGCTTAAGGACACACACACAGAGTTTTGAATTGTACTTCACATGTTTATTTCTTTTGATGAAATTGAAAAAAAGTGTCATGTCCGGTCTGGTCTAAAACTGGATTTAAAAATCAGTGTAAGTTCAGGTGTGTTGTAAAATATTACTTATAGTAAACATTGTTCATATGATATGTACATTGTCATATAACACACATTGTTCACATTGATGATACAAATACAGAATGTATCAAAGCATACAAAAGCAAAACACCAGATCAAAGAAAGTGATGTCTGAGTTGATACAAAACTGTACTAACGAAATGCTGTGTATCTGTAAAAAGTCATGATGATATTGATTAATTTTGTTTAGTGCATGTTCGAAAGACCAGCTCATAGCATTTCACAAGTCTATGTTGTAACTGACCCATGTTCAATCATGCACTCATGCCTGTTTCACACGTGCAGGAACATGAACATACTATACAAACAGTCCAAACACTAACCATTATAATCAAATCAACGTATGATCGTCCAAGGGTTATATGTAATTCTTATTGTGAAAGTAATGTGTTTTTAATCCCGTTTTGAATTTGGTAACAAACCTTAGTGTTTGAAACGCTGAGGTAATTTGTTCCATGTAGCTCGGGCATGAAAGAAGAATGAAGGACCCTTGACTGTTAGCCTTTCGTCTAATGTGGGCAATCACAGCAACGGACATGAATGGAGAGAAAGGTGCGTAGATATGAAACAATTCAGACAGAGAGAGACAGACACAGAAACGACAGGAAAGGTAGGCAGTCTTTTATTACTAACATTCTAAGCATTTATGCATGCCAGTTGGACTATAACTGATAAAAATGCTTAGACAATTAATCTAAGTTGCACCATTCTAGGAACCAGTACTCCTCAATTCACACGGTACCACCTGTTTAAACAAGACACATGTTTTGAAATGATCTTTGAAAACATGCACAGCTTTTCCTTTGTCCTATATTATCTTAACTTCTTACATGCTTGACACTGTTGTTAGAAGGGAAACATGATAAATGCAAGTACAGTTCCTACCCTCATAAATGTTCACATTTTCGAATGGAAAATGGTCAGAGTTCAGCTTATTCAACATTACAAGTTTTTACATCGGTGTGGATCAGATACTTATTATCATTAAATGAACAGAAGCTTTTTTATGAGTTGCAAAATACTCCCAAGTTCCAAGATACGCTATTAAAAACAAAACCATGCTACATAGCCACTGTGGTACAGTGGTTAGCACACCAATCTTGCGGACCAGGAGCGCGTACGTTCGAGTCCCATCAGACAAACATTTGTGAGATGTTATCAGCCATTGCCGCTTATATCTAGAGTTGAGTGTGCCATGGGTTGAAATGGGAAGACACGGTTGAGCTTAATCAATTCAGTTTAACTTTTGTCTTGAAAAACGCTCACAACAAAATAAGACATAAATGATTTTGAAACTGAACAAGATGCAAAGCATATAAACGTACTCTCAGTTCATCTTGAAGATGCGTGTACATATCAAATTTCATTCAAATCGGACAATATGTCAAGAACAACGGTTTTTAACGGTCAATTTTTGAAACGCTATATAAAAGTGCCATTTGTGTGTGATAAGCTTTCTGTATACCAAATTTCATTAAAGTATACCTATATATATGAAATAACGGCACAATAACGGTCTTCAACGGTTGTGTAATCGATTTTTAGCATTACATCACTTACATATGGAAAGAGGCTCCGATTTGTCACAAGATCATCCAAACCTCCCTGAAGAGACTCTATACAGGGAGAGTCCGACCTGTAGTTGAGTACGGGACGTCAGCATGGGCATCAGCTGCAAAGTCTAACCTCGACCATCTCAATAAGATACAGAACCAAGCTCAGCGTGTCATAACTGGCACCATGAGATCCACCCCAATCCTGAAGATGGAAGAGACCTCTGGGCTACAGTCATTGGAGGACAGAAGGACACAAAGATCCTCATCCAAGCAGCAAAATTCAAACGCCTTGAAAACCATCCAATGAACAACAGAATGAGCAGACCCACCAAGAGCCGGTTGAAAAGAGGCAGCTTCATCCATCAGTCAAGACGCCTTGAAAGACAAACTCCAGTCTTGATGGAACATGAAGGAAAGCCTATCCCGGCAAATGTCACCCACCCATCTTGGAAGAGGCAGGTGTTCCCAACAGTTGTCACCAGCATTCCCCGAGTGGAGAAGAGAGGAATACAGTCAGACACCCAAAGGAAGGCTCTGGCCATGAGCACATCTGCAACCAGTATCCCCAGGAAGACTGGACCCATGTCTTCACAGATGGCTCCGCCACGAGGCAACGAGAGGATGGTGGAGCTGGAATCTTCCTCCGATACAAAGACGGAGATGAAGAAATTTCAATTCCAACAGGAAAGTACTCCACCAACTTCCGAGCTGAGCGAGAAGCCCTCTGTGAGGCAGCCACAACAGTCTTGCAGAACTCCAAAAGAACAACGGGTAAGGTGGTGGTCTTCTCTGACGCTCTCTCCGTGCTCCAAGCCCTCAAGAACTCCCGCTGCAAAGAACAGAACCATCTCACTATCAGCCCTTGTTGCCCTGAGTGCCAGAGTGGAGAAAGTGGTGATACAATGGGTACCAGCACACTGTGGCATCAGAGGCAATGAAAAAGCGGACATTCTGGCAAAAGACGGTGCACAGAAGGAGCAGGCCAACAACCTGGTGTCATACGATGAAATTAGGACAATCATCAAGGCACAACAAGGAATAAAATGGCGCCTCCTGCATCCCAAATACAACCCAGAAGACACATACCATTTGCTGGACGACGGGAACAGGTCAAGATCTTCCGCCCTGAGGACTGGACACAATCGCCTGCACCACCACATGCTTACAAAATTTGGCATTGGACAGAATGGAGAGTGCCCTTGTGGTGAGGGACCAATGACAACTGACCACATCCTTCAAGTCTGTACGACGTATGCAGCATCCAGGAGAAAGTACTGGCCAACACCGACAGCAGTGGAAGCCCAAGCTGTACGGCACCCTGGAGGAACTGCGACGGACGGCAGCCTTCATCGAGGACACCGGGCTGCTCATCTAACGGGATGGCGAACGAGGAAGAAGAAGAAGAAGAATCCAAACCTCTTGTAAATCGGCCAAGTACTTTCTGAGATATTCCATAAAGAAGAAAACTCGTTTTGGGCCGTTATAGCCGTTGCTAACGGTGATTCTGGTAACTAAAACATCGGGCATCATCTGTGACCCATAATGAACATACCGACAACTTTTCAGAAAGATCGGCCCAGAAGTTTTGTCTGGAGCGAGTGGAACACATTTTGTCCACGGGCAGACACACAGACAGACACACAGACAGCATTTCTTCGTTCCAGTTGTAAAATACTCCCTGTTCTATACCTACTGGGAGTACAAAAAGTAACAGACAAATCGTCAAACTTGCTTAATATGTATGTATGCAACATGAGACAAAGAACAACGGCTGTTTCTTAGTGAGGAGAGTAAGTTGCTTAGTAGAATAAGAAGCCACACATGTTGGGATCATCTCTGAATATGCTAAAACACTCGCTTCATCTTCCACCCTGATTTTAGCCCAGCCCATTCTCACAATTCGTCTCTCCCCTCCTCTCTCCTCTCTCTTCTCTCTCTTCTCTCTCTCTCTCTCTCTCTCTCTCTCTCTCTCTTTGTGACTCTCTCTCCCTCTGTCTGTCTGTCTGTCTGTCCGTCTCTCTCTCTCTCCTTTCCTTATTTCGACTTTCATTAGTCATGGCATCCACAAACGAAACAACCATAAAACGTTTTGATGTTTTCTTGTACAAGGCATTCAGGATTAGAAGTATAGTATGCAGTTAAGAATTAATTGTGTTGTAGTGTTTGATAGTTAGTTTGTCGATTACCGGGTGCACTTTGATGGATGCATGATTGATTTGTTCCTGTTTCTTTTTCGAGAAGATTTGTTCAATTAGCCCCTTCATTATGGGCTATGGCCTATATAAATAAAACATCCCTATCCGTAACTCGCTCGCTCTCTCTCTCTCTCTCTCTCTCTCTCTCTCTCTCTCTCTCTCTGTCTGTCTCTCTCTCTCTCTGTCTGTCTGTCTCTCTCTCTCTCTCTCTCTCACTCACTCTCTCTCTCTCTCTCTCTCTCTCTCTCTCTCTCTCTCTCCTTCGTACTCATCAGTCCCCATCGCCAATTAATCATACAACTGACTACAATGTTTTATCGTATGATAGCAAACTACAGACCAAAGATGTGACCATTGTTGCTTTCAAATTAGAATAAACAAAGAAGAGCAATCGTTATATACAAAAATTGTTCTTTTTCCTCAGGTAACAGACAGTTCATCCAGTACACACACAGGCGCGCATTGAACTGTAAATGAGTAGTGTAAGAAATCGTTTGAAACGACTCGTGACTTATTCATAAATACATAACGCATTATGTAAGATATAATTGTCATTTCACCAGCCGCCGTGGCGAAGTGTTAGCGTCGCGGACTCCCGGCTGGGAGGTCGTGGGTTCGAATCCCATCAGAGTCATGTGGGTTTTTTCTGCCCCGACCGGCTCCTACCCAGAGTTGAGTTTGCTGCGGACTCAGTTGGGAAGACTGGGACCACACAGTCGAGTTTCATCCACTTAATGGATGCGTTTCTGAGAGTGTTGCTCAAATTTCCTGACCAACACTGCAGGTGTCTGTATCTCTCGGGCCTGGTTGACGCCGGGATATATTATGAAAGGAAGCGTAGAGTACAGCCCTATCATGTAGTCTCAGACCGAAATGGAAATCCGTAGCATCATCTTAATCATCCTCATTCTCATCAATCAGCATTAAAAAAAAAAATGTCTCAAATTCTGTGGCCCTTCATGCCCTGCTCTCATGGTGACCTCAATTTCGATGTCCTCTCCACGTCTGTGGCCTTGGTTTGGTTTCGTCGGGGTCACCGGTATCGGCGAGTCCATGGGGGCTGTCGTTGGACGGACGTGGTGGCGCCCTCCGGGGTTGGGACAGCAAAAAAAAAAAAGTCATTTCTGCAAGCCGTCTCCTTTCATAGTCGTGATTGAGCATTTCCAAAATGTGTCTGCAATGGTTTTGCCCGCTAACCTGGGGATGAATAGCTCAGTTGGTAGAGCGCCGGACTCGTGATCGTGGGGTCGCGGGTTCGAATCTCCGCCGGGCCGTTTTGGTACAGGGGGATTTTTCCTTCGGAGTTAACATTGGTTCTGACTCCATTTCTCATACAGTCCTTCGAATGAGACTATAAACCGAGGTTCCATGTGTGAACGCACGCATAACATCTTGCACACACGTAAAATCCCATCACCAAGTTTCGGAAGAGAAGGCCAGTTTGGCCTTTGGTATGGATGACACGTTGCACATAGCATGCACCCTGCGTGAGAAATTGAAGAATGAAGGAAGGATATTGAGTGAACAATATTGGACGATATTGACTGGATGACACGGGAAACGACTGAATGAAGCGTCAGCTGGCAGCTCTTCAGTCGGCACTACCCAGGTAGGCATCCAGTTGTGTAAACGAGTATGGATTGTAAAGCGCTTAGAGCTTGGTCTCAGCCGAGAATAGGCGCTGTATAAGTATTCATTATTATTATTATTATTATTATAACTGAGCACGTTATGGTACGAAGAATTCGGGTACCTTCGTTGTCCTTTCTCTTTCAATGGCCGAAGAAAGCAGGAACGGCTGGGATGCCGGAGTATAGTGCTCCATGACTTGTCTTCTTCGTGAAGTGTTTGGAGTTTGGCGGCAAACGGACAGAGTACGAGAAGCCGAGATCCCATCTCCTGGTTGGTGGTTTGTCACAGGACCATGATGCTTGCTCTTCTTGACGCTGTTTGCATCTTCATCATCGCATGCATTGTGTTCCGCAGTAACTTCTTGCCATCACTAACAGTATTTTGTTGAACTGAAGAAATGCCATGTACAATGTGACGGATTATCAATTTCTAGAAGGCATCCCCCGTTACAGATTTCGTGGATCTGTGGAGAATGTTCTACTCGAGTGTTTAAAAGAGATTTAACTATCTGTTGAAATACAACGCCTTTCTGATCGTTGTCACCATTCTTTGTAGCGAAGAAGGGGTAGGCTTGTGCGTCAGACACCACCAGCCCCTTTTCTTTTTTTTTCTTTTTTTTTCCGATTTTGTTTGTTTAAAGATTCATCCGTTGTCCTGTCAACAACTGACATCTTCTGTGGTCTTGAGTCATCATCTTCAAGTGTAAGAGCTGTAGCCTATATGTGATCATTCCGGTATACTCTCAACTTCCGTTCGGATTCACCTGAACAAAATAACCGAAAACAGTCATGGGACGATGAGCTGTGTTGTCATTAACTGACTGAAAAATGGATACATTTGATTGGTTACTTATTTCTAACTTTGATAAAGAATGAACAGATACAACAGGCCTGAGAGAGAGAGAGAGAGAGAGAGAGAGAGAGAGAGAGAGAGAGAGAGAGGAGAGAGAGAGAAGCCGCGATGGGGAGGACGATGGTAATATTAAACGACACAAACAGAACGATATTCGTTCACGTTCCATGATTTCGCTTTAAAAATAGTTATATACTGTTCAAAAAAAGAAACGCAAAATGAAATTTTGCCACCTGGGGTGGACCATACAGTTGAGAACACGCCAAAAACCGGCCCTGATGTATGTCTTGAACGTCGACGTGCTAGGATAACATTGATTCAGGTTGTCACTATGTGCACATGCGTGTTGTGGGCCAGGTGCGACAGTGCAAACATTGGGTTGTGCTTCTGTTGTTTCGCCTGCAAAGCATGCCCAACTCAGTGGTGAACACACACACACCATGGTCATAGTGCAGTATAAAAGCCGGGTCATTTTGGCAACCGGCAGGCACACCGTACCAAAAAACAGCATGCCACGTTTGAGCCCAGCAGAGAGAGAAAACGCCCTGGGTCGTTTGCAAGTTGGTCAGAGTGCAACTGATGTGGCCCATGCTTTGAATGTCTCCCCAGTACCATATGCCGACTTTGGACTCGCTTCCAGAGTACAGGGTCATCAGCTGATGCCCCGAGGTCAGGCCGACCTCATATCACAACGCCAGCCCAGGACCGCTTTATACGGCTCAGACATCTCCGCAATCGCTTCCTGCCGGCCTCGTCCACTGTCCAGGCATGCGCTGGTGTCCGTCGCATCTCCGACCAGACTGTCCGGAACAGGCTGCATGCTGCTGGGCTGAGGGCTTACAGGCCCCTACGTGGCAACGTAATGACGGGGCGCCATCGACAGACCAGACTGCAATGGGCTACGCAACACAGACACTGGACACTGAGGAACCATTGGCGACACGTCTGGTTCTCGGATGAGTCACAGTTTCTGCTGCAGCGCCATGACAGGAGGCGAAGGGTTTACCGCCGGGTTAATGAACGCAACCAGCAGAACTGCGTCGACGAGGCACCTCCGCATGGTGGCGGCAATGTCATGGTATGGGGGCCATCAGCAACACAGGCAGGAGCCAGCTGGTGCGCGTGGAAGGTCACCTGACAGCCCAGCAGTACGTCCAGGTCATTGTTCAGCCACACGTCCTGCCTCTAATGGCCACTCCCAGGGCCGTGTTCCAGCAGGACAACGCCAGGCCCCACACAGCACGCCTGACCACAGCCTTCTTTACCGCCAACAACATCAACACCCTGGCCTGGCCCTCTCTTTCCCCGGATTTGAATCCTATTGAGCACGTTTGGGACGTTTTGGACAGACGCCTGAGAGTGAGGGCCAACGCCCCAGCGACTCCAAATGAACTGTTCCGGGCATTGCAGGCCGAGTGGGCGGCCATCCCACAGCAGACAATCAGGAACATTATTGCTTCATTGCCCCGCAGATGCCAGGCTACCATTGCAGCCAGAGGGGGTCACACCCGTTACTGACTTTGGAAGCGGCCTGGCGATTTCCCTGAGGGTCTGGGGCTGGTTCTTTACCACAGCATTACAGGGGAGACTTCTGTCCTACTGATGACCTGTTTTTGTCATTTTCACATTAAACGTGTTGTCCACACTGAGCTTCAATAAATTGTGTTTCAAATCGGCAGCTTGGCATTTTGCGTTTCTTTTTTTGAACAGTACAGGAGTTAATGCAATATCCAATTTCACGCCACGTGCGCTTTGTCATGCGTTGCTAAATGCATCAACTTTAGCACGCAATTGGGAACTGAAATTTAGTATGGAAATGAGGAAATATTGGCATAGTCGTAATTATAATAATAGAGCTCTGAAATTATGGCATAAACCTGATGATGACGGTGATATGAAATTATGGCACAGTTCTGATGATGACGGTGATCTGAAATATGGCACAATTCTGATGACGGTGATGTGAAACATGGCACAATTCTGATGACGGTGATGTGAAACATGGCACAATCCTGATGATGACGGTGATATGAAATATGGCACAATCCTGATGATGACGGTGATGTGAAACATGGCACAATCCTGATGATGACGGTAATATGAAATATGGCACAATCCTGATGATGACGGTGATCTGAAATATGGCACAATCCTGATGATGACGGTGATATGAAATATGGCACAATCCTGATGATGACGGTGATCTGAAATATGGCACAATCCTGACGATGACGGTGATCTGAAAAAAATGGCACAATTCTGATGATCACGGTGATCTGAAAAATGACACAATCCTGACGATGACGGTGATATGAAATTATGGCATAATCCTGAGAGTGACGGTGATCTGAAATTGAAAAGGAAGCAGGCCAGTGGTTATCGGGCCGGGCCTCCAGATCGTGTGTTGGAGATCCATCAAAAGCACTTACTTTGGGGGACGTTTCGGCCCGATTTGATTCAAAACACTATTGATGAAAACGTCACATTCAAATTCCTAACGCTTCCCTCCAAGTTCAAAACAGCACATGAAGAAAACTGATCTCGTCTTGCCTTGAATATTATTCACACCTAAAAATCTATCAATGGTGTTGTTTGGTACCATAGTCTACGTTCTTGTGAAGATCTGGGTTTTTTTTTTGTGGGATGGGGGTGGGGGTGGGTGGGGGCATGCGTGCGCAACTGTTTGAATGCGCGGGACTGTCTGAGAGAGAGAGAGAGAGAGAGGAGAGAGAGGGGGGAATGTGTGTGTGTGTGTGTGTGTTTACATGCACGCGCGGGCTGGTGTGTACACGCGCGCGCGCGAGCGTGTGTGTGCGTGCGTGTGTGTGTGTGTGTGTGTGCGCGCGCGCGCGCGCGTGTGTGTGCAGAGGCACGCGCGGGCTGGTGTGTATGCGCGCGCCCGAGCGTGTGTGTGTGTGTGTGTGTGTGTGTGTGTGTGTGTGTGTGCGCGCGCGCGCGCGCGCGTGTTTTTGTGTTTAAATGAGTTAGATGGATCAAACTGCATCATTTTGTACTCCCAGTTCTTATAAAACAGGGAGTGCTTTAGAATGGGAACGAAGAAATGCTGTGTGTGTGTGTGTGTGTGTGTGTGTGTGTGTGTGTGTGTGTGTGTGTGTCTGTCTGTCTGTCTGTGTGTCCGTGGTCAAAATGTGTTCCACTCGCTCCAGACAAAACTACTGGGCGGATCTTTCTGAAAATTTGTAGGTATGTTCATTATGGGCCACGGATGATGCCCGATGTTTTAGTTTACCGCTATAGCCGTTACTAAGGGTTGTAACGGTCTGTAACGGTTTTTCTTCTTTACGGAATATCTCAGAAAGTACTTGGCCGATCTTTGTAATAATGAGCAGGTACATTCATTATGGGTCACGGATGATGCCCGATGTTTTAGTTTACCTCGTTATAGCCGTTGCTAACGGCTGTAACGGCCTGTAACGGTTTTTCTTCTTTATGGAATATCTCAGAAAGTACTTGGCCAATCTTTCTGAAAATTTGTAGGTATGTTCATTATGGGTCACGAATAATGCCCGATGTTTTAGTTTACCGTTATAACCGTTACTAACGGCTGTAACGGCCTGTAACGGTTTTTTCTTCTTTATGGAATATCTCAGAAAGTACTTGGCCGACCTTTACGAAAATTAGCAGGTATGTTCATTATGGGTCACGGATGATGCCTGATGTTTTAGTTTGCCCCGTTATAGCCGTTACTAACGGCTGTACGGCCTGTAACGGTTTTTCCTTTTTATGGAATATCTCAGAAACTACTTAGCCAATTTATAAGCGGTTTGGATGATCTTGTGATAAATCGGAGCCTCTGTCCATATGTGAGTGATGTAATGCTGAAAATGGATTAAACAACCGTTAAAAACCGTTATTCTGCCGTTATTTCTTATATATAGGTGGATTTTAATGAAATTTGGTATATAGAAAGGTTATCACACGCAAATAGCACTCCCATGCAGTGTTTCAAAATCTGACCGTTAAAAACCGTTATTCTTGACATATTGTCCGATTTGGATGAAATTTGGTATGTACACAGGCTTTAGCCCAGTGAGGACTAAAATACCAGTTTCAAAAGTGTATATCGGTTATTTAACCGTTAAACCGTTATTTTGCCGTTATTTTTTTTATATATTGGTTGGTTTTAATGAAATTTTGTATATAGAAAGGTTATCACACACAAATGGCACTTCCATGCAGTGTTTCAAAATCTGACCGTTAAAAACCGTTATTCTTGACATATTGTCCGATTTGGATGAAATTTGGTATGTACACAGGCTTTAGCCCAGTGAGGACTAAAATACCACTTTCAAAAGTGTATAACGGTTATAACCGATAAACCGTTATTTTGCTGTCATTTTTTATATATTGGTAGGTTTTAATGAAATTTTGTATATAGAAAGGTTTTCACACCACAAATGGCACTTCCATGCAGTGTTTCAAAATCTGACCGTTAAAAACCGTTATTCTTGACATATTGTCCGATTTGGATGAAATTTGGTATGTACACAGGCTTTAGATCAGTGAGGACTAAAATACCAGTTTCAAAAGTGTACATCGGATAAATAACCGTTAAAACCGTTATTTTGCCTTTATTTCTTTTCTCACAAAGCACTTGGCCGATTTATAAGCGGTTTGGAAAACTGGGAGTACGTTTATATGCTTCGCATCTTGTTTTAACTGCTGTATCTTCTGACGCGCCTCTGTATAGGGGACACAGGAATTGTTGCTTACGGCGATTTTCAGCTTCTTCTTTGATATATAGCCGTTATATTATGAGCTCTTTATAACATTTACTTCGTGATTCTTGTCAGGTCTATGACGTTTTGGTCTTTTGTGTGTGTGTGTGTGTGTGTGTGTGTGTGTGTGTGTGTGTGTGTGTGTGTGTGTTTGCGCGTGTGTCTGTCAGAGAGAGAGAGGGAGCGAGAGAGACAGAGAGAGGAGGGAGGGAGAGAGAGAGAGAGAGAGAGAGAGAGAGAGAGAGAGGAGAGAGAGAGAGAGAGAGAGAGAGAGAGAGCAAGTAAACTGTGGCTGGTTTTGCTGTTCCAAAGACACATGTAATATATAACGTAAGCCTCCATAAAAAATGTAAACATAGATAACAGCAATAATACGACAGCCACCTGGACACCAACAGGCTGAGGAGGTTGTGGTCAGTACACCCGTCACTGTGCTGTAACAGCAATAATACGACAGCCACCTGGACACCAACAGGCTGAGGAGGTTGTGGTCAGGTACATCACTCACTGTGCTATAACAGCAATAATACGACAGCCACCTGGACACCAACAGGCTGAGGAGGTTGTGGTCAGGTACACCAGTCACTGCTATAACAAGAATAATACGACAGCCACCTGGACACCAACAGGCTGAGGATGTTGTGGTCAGGTACATCAGTCACTGTGTTAGACACCAACAGGCTGAGGATGTTGTGGTCAGGTACATCGGTCACTGTGTTAGACACCAACAGGCTGAGGATGTTGTGGTCAGGTACATCAGTCACTGTGTTAGACACCAACAGGCTGAGGATGTTGTGGTCAGGTACATCACTCACTGTGCTATAACAGCAATGATATGACAGCCACCTGGACACCAACAGGCTGAGGATGTTGTGGTCAGGTACACCACCAGTCACTGTGTTGGACACCAACAGGCTGAGGATGTTGTGGTCAGATACACCACCAGTCACTGTGTTAGACACCAACAGGCTGAGGATGTTGTGGTCAGGTACATCACTCACTGTGCTATAACAGCAATATCACGACAGCCACCTGGACACCAACAGGCTGAGGATGTTGTGGTCAGGTACATCACTCACTGTGCTATAACAGCAATATCACGACAGCCACCTGGACACCAACAGGCTGAGGATGTTGTGGCCAGGTACATCACTCGCTGTGCTATAACAGCAATAATACGACAGCCACCTGGACACCAATAGGCTGAAGATGTTGTGGTCAGTCCTGGACACCAACAGGCTGAGGATGTGGTCAGGAGCACCAGTCACTGTGCTATAACAGCAATGATGGGACAGCCACCCGGACACCAACAGGCTGAGGATGTTGTGGTCAGGTACATCAATCACTGTGCTATAACAGCAATGATATGACAGCCACCTGGACACCAACAGGCTGAGGATGTTGTGGTCAGGTACACCACCAGTCACTGTGTTAGACACCAACAGGCTGAGGATGTTGTGGTCAGATACACCACCAGTCACTGTGTTAGACACCAACAGGCTGAGGATGTTGTGGTCAGGCACATCAATCACTGTGCTATAACAGCAATATCACGACAGCCACCTGGACACCAACAGGCTGAGGATGTTGTGGTCAGGTACACCACTCACTGTGCTATAACAGCAATGATAGGACAGCCACCTGGACACCAACAGGCTGAGGACATTGTGGTCAGGTACACCAGTCACTGTACAGTTAAAATCAACTCCACTACTTGCCTGTCTTCCCAGGAAATAGGCATAGTATATCTCAACATATCGCGCAATGTTTTTTGGGTGCTTTTTAACATAGATGATAATCCAACACCACCACCACCACCACAGTCAGTATTGAATGGTTCTTGTTTTGCTCACCAAAGAAGTCCGATGTTTCCGAAAGAGCATATAACCTCTCTAAAGTAAAACCGGAGAAATACTGTAATCTGCTTGTAAGCGCTAAGGAAAGTATTGATAATCTTTAAGCAGTGTACAATCATGGAGTCAAGATGACACATACGTCAATTTCGTATTGTTAGAAGGGCCACAGCAGATGCTGACTCTTTGGCTTTCTTTCTTTCTTTCTCTCTTTGTACTCCCAGTTCTTAAAGAACAGGGAGTACTTTACAATGGGAACGAAGAAATGCTGCCTGTGTGTCTGTCTGTCTGTGTCTGTCCGTGGTCAAAATGTGTTCCACTCGCTCCAGACAAAACTTCTGGGCCGATCTTTCGTATGTTCATTTCGTATGATCTTTCTTATGTTAGGTATGTTCATTATGGGTCACGGGATGATGCCCAATGTTTTATTTTACCAGAATAGCCGTTACTGACGGAGAGAGAGAGAGAGAGAGAGAGAGAGAGAGAGAGAGAGAGAGAGAGCATGCACTTTCAGAAATGACAGTTCATCTCAGTGACGAAATACATTATGACGCATGTTTGATTGTGACTCATTTTTTAAATTGACAAATATCTATGAAAGTACTTTGACGTTACAAGATTCAGGTACTTTAAGTCATAGGACCATGTTCAGGTTCTCAAAACTAACAAGATGCGAAGCATATAAACGTACTCCCAGTTTTCCAAACCGCTTATAAATCGACCAAGTGCTTTGTGAGATAAGAAATAAAGGCAAAATAACGGTTTTAACGGTTATTTATCCGATGTACACTTTTGAAACTGGTATTTTAGTCCTCACTGGGCTAAAGCCTGTGAACATACCAAATTTCATCCAAATCGGACAATATGTCAAGAATACCGGTTTTTAACGGTCAGATTTTGAAACACTACATGGAAGTGCCATTTGTGTGTGATAACCTTTCTATATACAAAATTTCATTAAAACCAACCAATGTATAAAACATAACGGCAAAATAACGGTTTAACGGTTATATAACCGATATACACTTTTGAAACTGGTATTTTAGTCCTCACTGGGCTAAAGCCTGTGTACATATCAAATTTCATCCAAATCGGACAATATGTCAAGAATAACGGTATTTAACGGTCAAATTTTGAAACACTATATATAAGTGCCATTTGTGTGTGATAACCTTTCTATATACCAAATTTCATTAAAATCCACCTATAATTATATAAAAATAACGGCAGAATAACGGTTTTTTACGGTTGTTTAATCCATTTTCAGCATTACATCACTTACATATGGACAGAGGCTCCGATTTATTACAAGATCATCCAAACCGCTTATAAATTGGCCAAGTACTTTCTGAGATATTCCATAAAGAAAAAAAACCGTTATAGGCCGTTACAGCCGTTAGTAACGGCTATAACGCGGTAAACTAAAACATCGGGCATCATCCGTGGCCCATAATGAACTTTCCTACAAATTTTCAGGAAGATCGGCCCAGTAGTTTTGTCTAGAGCGAGTGGAACACATTTTGACCACGGACACACAGACAGATAGACAGACAGACAGACAGACAGAACCACAGACAGCATTCCTTCGTTCCCATTCTAAAGTACTCCCTGTTCTGTAAGAACTGGGAGTATAAAAACTGATTGGCCTGGGTGGTTTGAGGATGGTGCCAATCAGATCACTTACTGAACAATTTAGTCTAGGCATTTTTAGTCTAGGCATTCTGGGTCGTACACTGAAGGTAGTGCTGCCCAGTGCTTGTCCAGTTTTCTCTTGAAGGCGTCTACCGATGGCGCTGTTACCACATCATCTGGGAGGCTATTCCAGAGGTTCACAACTCTGTTTGCGAAGTAGTTGCCCCGTACGTTGAGACGATGCCTTGGTTTCTGAAGTTTCAGGGAGTTGCCTCTGGTGGATCTCAGCTCATTCGTGGCGACGGGGAAGTCAGGGCGTGACACTTTGTAGAAGCCATGCAGGTACTTGTAGACTTCAATTACGTCTCCCCGCTTACTCCTGTGTTTCAGACATGGAAGCTTCAGCCGACGTAGCCTTTCGGGGTACGGGAGGTCCTTCAGAGGGCCCAACATTTTGGTCGCCCTCCTCTGGACATTTTCCACTTCAGAGCAAAGGCCTTTTTGATTTTTCTCGTCTGGCTTCCACACACAGTGACCGTACTCCAGAAGCGGCCTGACTAATCCCTTGTACAGCTGGACGAAAGTTACTGGTGTTAGGTAGTCAAAGGTCCTGCGGATGACTCCAACAACGCGGTTTGCCTTTGATGTTGCCTGTGCCGCGTGTTGCTTAAAAGAGAGCGCCTTGTTGATGGTCATCCCAAGATCTTTCTCTGCCTGTGTTTCTTTCAGTTTTACTCTGACCGAGTTGCCGTCTTTGTCTTTACTGTTCATGAAGTAGTCCGTTTCTCTTTCGTGGCCTAGTTTCAGGACGCAGCACTTCTCTGGGTGGAATTTTAGTTGCCATTTGTCGGACTATTGCATCAGCTCGTCCAAGTCGTTCTGCTTGTACTGTATTTGTACTGCTATTTTAAAATAGCTTTAGATCTAATAACTGACAGGTAGATCATGTGTATTTTCATAGGAAACATGCTCTTGACATGTGCACGCGTACTCAAGATAAACCGGGAGTACGTTTATATGCTTTGCATCTTGTTTCTTTCTGCCATGGCCTTCATCTGCGATGTCTGTTCTGTTTTTTTTGTGCTGCTTCTTTGCTGTATTGTTCAGCTCATGACTAGCTTCTCATGGTTCTCATCAAAATGTCTTGTGCTAGCAATTTTCTCTTTTCTCTGACTCTCTTTGACGATTCCGGGCTTTTTTGTTTGTTTGCTTTCTTTGCTGTAGTCTGCTGTGTGTGTGTGTGTGTGTGTGTGTGTGTGTGTGTGTGTGTGTGTGTGTGTGTGTGTGTTTTAACCTCTGTGATCCGTTGTATTGTATTGGAAACTTTTTCTTTCTGGTCGCAACTTGTGACGTGAAAGTTTTTTCTTATGTAATCATGATCTGGCGATTGAGTAGTTCTTGTTACATTCAACAGATTTAATTTTTTTTTTTACTCTCTGTAGTCCTTGAGTAAGAAATTCAGCAGAATGGCTAGTGATCTAGCTCTGTTTATTGTATCAAAATATTGTCTTCGTTGTTTGGTACTTTTTCGTGATGTGGTTCTTTCCTATGTGTTGACCCCTCCCTGAAAATCTCCTGTGTACACCGTAAACAACAATGACAATGCCACAGCAGTTTTGTCAAGATCAGCAGCTGACAGTAAGATCAAGATTAGCTAACATTGGAACTAATGACAAGCTAACAGTTTCAATACTCTCGAGATCGACGAATACCACAGTGATGTATGTTTACGGTATTTCTGAAGCCAGGATCAACGTAAAGTGACTAGTGACAATAACTGCAGCCAGGATCAACGTACAGTGACTAGTGACAATAACTGCAGCCAGGATCAACGTACAGTGACTAGTGACATTAACTGTAGCCAGGATCAACGTACAGTGACTAGTGACAGAAACTGCAGCCAGGATCAACGTACAGTGACTAGTGACATTAACTGCAGCCAGGATCAACGTACAGTGACTTGTGACACTAACTGCAAGCAGGATCAACGTACAGTGACCAGTGACATTAACTGCAGCCAGGATCAACGTACAGTGACTAGTGACATTAACTGGAGCCAGGATCAACGTACAGTGACTAGTGACATTAACTGCAGCCAGGATCAACGTATAGTGACCAGTGACATTAACTGCACCCAGGATCAACGTACAGTGACTAGTAACAGAAACTGTGGCCAGGATCAACGTACAGTGACTAGTGACATTAACTGTAGCCAGGATCAACGTACAGTGACTAGTGACATTAACTGTAGCCAGGATCAACGTACAGTGACTAGTGACATTAACTGTAGCTAGGATCAACGTATAGTGACTAGTGACAATAACTGTAGCTAGGATCAACGTACAGTGACTAGTGACAATAACTGCAACCAGGATCAACGTACAGTGACTAGTGACATTAACTGTAGCTAGGATCAACGTATAGTGACTAGTGACATTAACTGTAGCTAGGATCAACGTATAGTGACTACTGACATTAACTGTAGCTAGGATCAACGTATAGTGACTACTGACATTAACTGTAGCTAGGATTAACGTATAGTGACTAGTGACATTAACTGTAGCTAGGATCAACGTATAGTGACTAGTGACATTAACTGTAGCTAGGATCAACGTACAGTGACTAGTGACATTAACTGTAGCTAGGATCAACGTATAGTGACTAGTGACATTAACTGTAGCGAGGATCAACGTATAGTGACTAGTGACATTAACTGTAGCTAGGATCACCGTATAGTGACTAGTGACATTAACTGTAGCTAGGATCAACGTACAGTGACTAATGACATTAACTGCAGCCAGGATCAACGTACAGTGACTAGTGACATTAACTGCACCCAGGATCAACGTACAGTGACTAGTGACACTAACTGCAGCCAGGATCAACGTACAGTGACTAGTGACATTAACTGCACCCAGGATCAACGTACAGTGACTAGTGACATTAACTGGAGCCAGGATCAACGTATAGTGACTAGTGACATTAACTGCAGCCAGGATCAACGTATAGTGACTTGTGACATTAACTGCAGGCAGGATCAACGTACAGTGACGAGTGACACTAACTGCAGCCAGGATCAACGTACAGTGACTAGTGACATTAACTGCAGCCAGGATCAACGTACAGTGACTAATGACATTAACTGCAGCCAGGATCAACGTACAGTGACTAGTGACATTAACTGTAGCCAGGATCAACGTACAGTGACTAGTGACATTAACTGCAGCCAGGATCAACGTACAGTGACTAGTGATATTAACTACAGCCAGGATCAACGTACAGTGACTAGTGACATTAACTGCAGCCAGGATCAACGTACAGTGACTAGTGACATTAACTGCAGCCAGGATCAACGTACATTGACTATTAACAGAAACTGCAGGCAGGATCAACGTACAGTGATTAGTGACATTAACTGTAGCCAGGATCAACGTAGAGTGACTAGTGACATTAACTGTAGCTAGGATCAACGTATAGTGACCAGTGACATTAACTGTAGCTAGGATCAACGTATAGTGACTAATGACATTAACTGTAGCGAGGATCAACGTATAGTGACTAGTGACATTAACTGTAGCTATGATCACCGTATAGTGACTAGTGACATTAACTGTAGCTAGGATCAACGTACAGTGACTAATGACATTAACTGCAGCCAGGATCAACGTATAGTGACTAGTGACATTAACTGTAGCTATGATCACCTTATAGTGACTAGTGACATTAACTGTAGCCAGGATCAACGTACAGTGACTAATGACATTAACTGTAGCTAGGATCAACGTACAGTGACTAGTGACATTAACTGTAGCTAGGATCAACGTATAGTGACTAGTGACATTAACTGCAGCCAGGATCAACGTACAGTGACTAGTGACACTAACTGCGGCCAGGATCAACGTACAGTGACTAGTGACACTAACTGCAGCCAGGATCAACGTACATTGACTAGTGACATTAAGTGTAGCCTGGATCAACGTACAATGACTAGTGACATTAACTGTAGCCAGGATCAACGTACAGTGACTAATGACATTAACTGCAGCCAGGATCAACGTACAGTGACTAGTGACATTAACTGTAGCAAGGATCAACGTACAGTGACTACTGACATGAACTGTAGCCAGGATCAACGTACAGTGACTACTGACATTAACTGTAGCCAGGATCAACGTACAGTGACTAGTGACATTAACTGTAGCCAGGATCAACGTACAGTGACTAGTGACATTAACTGCAGCCAGGATCAACGTACAGTGACTAGTGACATTAACTGTAGCAAGGATCAACGTACAGTGACTACTGACATGAAGTGTAGCCAGGATCAACGTACAGTGACTACTGACATTAACTGTAGCCAGGATCAACGTACAGTGAGTAGTGACATTAACTGTAGCCAGATCAACGTACAGTGACTAGTGACATTAACTGCACCCAGGATCAAACGGGATAGTGACTAGTGACATTAACTGTAGCCAGGATCAACGTACAGTGACTAGTGACATTAACTGTAGCCAGGGTCAACGTACAGTGACTAGTGACATTAACTGCACCCAGGATCAACGTACAGTGACTAGTGACAGAAACTGCAGCCAGGATCAACGTACAGTGACTAGTGACATTAACTGCAGCCAGGATCAACGTACAGTGACTAGTGACACTAACTGCAGCCAGGATCAACGTACAGTGACTTGTGACACTAACTGCAGCCAGGATCAACGTACAGTGACTTGTGACATTAACTGCAGCCAGGATCAACGTACAGTGACTAGTGACATTAACTGCAGCCAGGATCAACGTACAGTGACTAGTGACACTAACTGCAGCCAGGATCAACGTACAGTGACTTGTGACACTAACTGCAGCCAGGATCAACGTACAGTGACTTGTGACATTAACTGCAGCCAGGATCAACGTACAGTGACTAGTGACATTAACTGGAGCCAGGATCAACGTATAGTGACTAGTGACATTAACTGCAGCCAGGATCAACGATATAGTGACTTGTGACATTAACTGCAGGCAGGATCAACGTACAGTGACGAGTGACATTAACTGGAGCCAGGATCAACGTATAGTGACTAGTGACATTAACTGGAGCCAGGATCAACGTATAGTGACGAGTGACATTAACTGCAGGCAGGATCAACGTACAGTGACGAGTGACATTAACTGCAGCCAGGATCAACGTAAAAGTGACTAGTGACATTAACTGGAGCCAGAATCAACGTATAGTGACTAGTGACATTAACTGCAGGCAGGATCAACGTACAGTGACTTGTGACATTAACTGCAGCCAGGATCAACGTACAGTGACTAGTGACATTAACTGGAGCCAGGATCAACGTATAGTGACTAGTGACATTAACTGCAGGCAGGATCAACGTACAGTGACGAGTGACATTAACTGCAGCCAGGATCAACGTACAGTGACTAGTGACATTAACTGGAGCCAGGATCAACGTATAGTGACTAGTGACATTAACTGCAGGCAGGATCAACGTATAGTGACTTGTGACATTAACTGCAGGCAGGATCAACGTACAGTGACTAGTGACATTAACTGTAGCCAGGATCAACGTACAGTGACTAGTGACATTAACTGCAGCCAGGATCAGCGTACAGTGACCTGTGACATTAACTGCAGCCAGGATCAACGTACAGTGACTAGTGATATTAACTGCACCGGGATCAACGTACAGTGACTAGTGGCATTAACTGCAGCTAGGATCAACGTATAGTGACTAGTGACATTAACTGCAGCCAGGATCAACGTATAGTGACTAGTGACATTAACTGCAGCCAGGATCAACGTATAGTGACTAGTGACAGAAACTAAAGTCACTGTGGAGACCAGTAACGTCAAAATTGGCACCCCACCAGACGTTTTTATCTCACGGGGGCCGTAAAGAGAAGATAGAAAGGCCTGCAGCCTCAGTCTGTCTATTTGTCTGCCTGCCTGCCTGCCTGCCTGCCTGCCTCTGTGTGTGTGTGTGTGTGTGTGTGTGTGTGTGTGTGTGTGTGTGTGTGTGTGTGTCTCGGATTGGTCAGCTTGAAGAAATTAGAAATGAATGATATAGTGACCTGCTTTCCCTCCCTTTCACGGTTAAGTACCTGAGGAAAACAGGCTGCCGAGTACACATCATTGTAGAATTAGTCCTTATGAAAATAGGTCATTTTTCTGCACTAGCTGAAGCAGAGAGAAAGAGAGATTTTTTACACTATTAGTGCAGCTGTGTTTTGTAATTATCTGCCTATCTCTTCAAGAGCATTGCTGTGACAGTTTCATATAGTGATATTGTTAGTTTCCCCGAAGAAAGCAAAATAAATGTTCACTTCGGTCTAAAATACGTGTTCTGGATTAGGGGTGGGACCAAAGCCCCGGTGAATTAAATGTATGTACGTGGAACCCTGCAGGATGGTTACAAAAACTAGACTTCAAAGACGTGATTTGGTTATTGTTTATCTTTGACATATATTTTCGTGTGCTGAATGAGACATTTGTTGTGTCGAACAAATGCGATTACACTGCGCTTACAGACTCAAAGAACACTGTTACTAAAGCTGTCAGAATGTTAGCGAATTCTACAATTCCAAGTGGAGTACCTTTGCTCAGAAGGTCTGTCCAGAATTTGTTAGAAGAGCTGACGGTTAAGTATGAATACACGCTGGTTATGCAGATAGATCAGTCGTTTTTCAACAAGATCTAGGGACTGTAATGTAATATAATCGAAGATACAGTCCCGAGAAGGAATGAAAAAAAAAGATTTCTTTTGATGACTAGCACCGCGATGTTGCTCCTTCCATCGCTAGTAAATGAGAGGGTGGAAGGGAAATCTTGACATGCAAACTACTCTTATAACTCTTATAGAGAAAACATTGAGTCCTTCCCATAGAGGACCACGCCTGACGCCCTCACTCGTCACAACAGTAACAACTAGTAGTAGTAGTGGTGGTGGTAGTAGTAGTAGTGGTAGTAGTAGTAGTAGTAGTAGTAACAGTGGTAGTAGTAGCAATATAAAAAATGTGAAAGGGAGTGATAAAGATGTTAAAAAAAAAGTTATGATGATAATCATAACCACAATGATTAAGATCATGATGATAATAATGATACAGAAAATGGGAAAGATCGTAAGATTAACAAAAACCATAAGAAATGTACCAGTGCGTAGACATTTAGAAGAGGGAAAAGGGAAAGAGTTCATTATACAGTATGAATACTAACAATAACACCAACAATAGCAGCAAGAAGAAGAAGAAGACGAAGACGAAGCAGAAGACTGTTACTATGATCATTCATGTGTTCATCACGGGCCCGCAGTCCGTCACAGGTCCTGCAGTTCAGATGATTTATCACTGGTCGGCAGTCCACCAGAGATCTCTTTATGTATTATGCGTGACCGCGTGAAATGCAGTTTAAGCCTAGTACCGTTCCTAAGGTCACCTCCGCTCACGCCATCCCACACCGATCTTCTGTCTGCTGTGTGATGGATCATGTTCTCTCTCTCTCTCTCTCTCTCTCTGTCTGCCTGTAACCACATACCATTGTATATGACCGCTGTTCCGAAGCCGTGTCAATCAAACGTAAAGTATCCCAGTACCCGCTGACACACTGACATACTGCGTGCGCGCGCGCACGCACGCACGCACGCACACACGCACACACGCACACACACACACACGCGAATGTTGCGCTGAGGGCTGGGGAGCAGTTAAGATCTGTATCCAACTGTGGATGGTTTTACATTATCTGTCTGCACTCAGAGAGAGAGAGAGAGAGAGAGAGAGAGAGAGAATGTGTGTGATCTCTGTGTGTGTGTGTGTGTGTGTGTGTGTGATCTCAATCTGTGTGTGTGTGTGTGTGCGCGCGCGCGCGCGCGTGTGTGCGTGTGTGTGTGTGTGTGTGTGTGTGTGTGAGGGTGCAGCACGCGCATGTGCGTGTTTTGCATATGTCTGTCTCAAAATTATTAATTCCGACATGCATGCCATTTTGTTTTGTAACATTTACATCGAATGAGTGGTTAGTGGGTTGAAATTTGGCCGACTGGTGAGCACGGATCAACTTGAATCAAAGATAATAATAATAATGAATACTTATATAGCGCCTATTCTCGGCTAGAGGCCAAGCTCTAAGCGCTTTACAATCAACACTCGTTTACACAACGGGCTGCCTACCTGGGTAGTGCCGACTGAAGAGCTGCCAGCTGGCGCTTCATTCAGTCGTTTCCCGTGTCATCCATTCAGTATCGTTCAATATCGATCACTCATTTTCCTTACTTCCTTCATTCTTTCCATTTCTCACGCATGGTGCATGCTATGTGTAACGTGTCATCCATACCAACGGCCAAACTGGCCTACTCTTCCGAAAGTTGGTGATGGGATTTTACGTGTGTGCAAGATGTTATGCATGCGTTCACACACGGAACCTCGGTTTATAGTCTCATTCGAAAGACTGTATGGGAAATGGAGTCAGAACCAATGTTAACTCCGAGGGAAAAATCCCCCTGTACCGAAACGCCCCGGCGGAGGTTCGAACCTGCAACCCCAGGATCACCAAGATTACGAGTCAGGCGCTCTACCAACTGAGCTATTCCGGCCCCCTGGATGGTTGAAGAACTGAATGATTGTCCAGACTGATTTGACAACCGTTTGATTGATGGTTGTGATCGAGGGAGTGATCGACATGGACTGATTGATCAGTTGATATACTGTGAGCTTGACCTACAGGTTTACTGCGAAGTTTACCTACAGGTTTACTGAGCTTGACCTATAGGTTTACTGTGAGGTTTACCTGCAGGTTTACTGTGAGCTTTACCTACAGGTTTACTGTGAGCTTGACCAATAGATTTACTGAGGTTTACCTACAGGTTTACTGTGAGCTTGACCTACAGGTTTACTGTGAGCTTGACCTACAGGTTTACTGCGAGGTTTACTACAGGTTTACTGTGAGCTTGACCTACAGGTTTACTGTGAGCTTGACCTACAGGTTTACTGCGAGTTTACTACAGTTTACTGTGAGATTGACCTACAGGTTTACTGCGAGGTTTTCTACAGGTTACTATGAGCTTGACCTACAGGTTTACTGAGCTTGACCTACAGGTTTACTGTGAGGTTTACTACAGGTTTACGGAGGAAGAGGCGACAAAGACTGCTGTGGTCTTGTAAAAAAAAACAACACATGAGCGGTGGTGCAGGATGGCGGGAGTGTGTTCTGTCAACGCGTGTGTAGTGTTAGTGGTTGGTGGTGGTAGGCTGGCCTACAATGCTATACTGCCACACGCTTTGGCTAGAGTCTGTCACAGCTGGTGAAAACATCAACCCGCCCCCCCCCCCCCCCCCCCCCCCCCCACCCGACACCCCGTTCCTTTCTCTCCTGTCATGCCCGACCCTTGCCGCAAAACACAGTCATGTAGAAAGGAAGGCAGGGGGCACTGATACGATCGACGTCATTTTGTGTGTGTGTGTGTGTGTGTGTTGTGTGTGCGCCGCTGTCTTTCTCATCTTCTTTCCACTCTGTTGAAAATCGGTGGTGTCTTCTCTCTGTGCTGTCCTTCTTTGTCCGTACTTGCATAAACGCATCCTCGCTCGCTCTCTCTCTCTCTCCTCTCTCTCTCTCATCTCTCTCTCCCCTCTCTCTCCTCTCACTCTCTCTCTCTCTCTCTCTCTCTCTGTGTGTGTGTGTGTGTGTGTGTGTGACAGAGAGAGAGAGAGAGAGAGAGAGAGAGAGAGAGAGAGAGAGTAGGCGAGGATGCGTTTATGCAAGTACGGACAAAGAAGACGGCATAGATCGCGACATCTGGCACTAGCTCTGTACGAAGTTTGTTCTCCTCCTCCCCGCCCCCACCCCACCCCCCTCCAGCCCCTTCCCCCGCCCCTCCCCATTCTTTTCCCTTTTCTATGAATTTAATGAAACGGTCTCGCAGTAAAGCTTGCATTTGATATACCTTCAAACCTCATTTACATTAAGGTGGGTGTGGTCGGTGGGTGTGAGTGTCTGTGGGTCCACGCGCGTGCGTTTAAGTGCATGCGGATGCACATCTGTATGCATTCATTTGTGTGTATGCGTGCTCGCACATAAGAGCGCGCGAGTCTCTTCAAATGCGTTTTCTTTGCGCGCGCGCGCGTGCGCGTGTGTGTGTATGCGCGCACACACACATATCGGCATACGCGTTCAAATATACACGTTCAAATACACACACACACACACGCGCACACGCACGCACGCGCGCACAGATACCATATTGTGTACGTGCGTGTGTGTGTGTAGGTGTGTGTTTGAATGTGTATTATTATTATTATTATATTGGGTATTTATATAGCGCCTATCCTCGTATGCGGGTATGTGTCATATGCGCGCGCGCACAGGCCCCCCCCCCCCTCCACCCCCTCCCTCTCTCTGTATGTGTGATGTCATATCATATCTGTAGAGAGTGTGTAATCTGAATCGCCGGCGCATTTTGTTTCATGTTTAGATTTAGGGTAGAACAGCTGCGACCCGCACATTTTATTTGTGCAGTGTGGTCCAGCTGTTGTTGTGCAGGTAACGCCCACCGTAGGCTTTGGATGGTTTGTGTCGTCAGTGTCGGATCGTTTTGTGGCTGTAGGCCACTGTGCAATGGCCGACATTCAGGTCATCATGCCGTTGGGGTTAACCGTACACATTAACAGCCATGTTGTCACAGTCATTTGATTTCCTGAGGTTGAAGACGGAGCCTTTGCGTTTATAAGAAACTTGCAGAAACGTCGCATGGTTAGAAGCACAATCTGACGACCAGCGTTTTTGTTGACCAAAAAAAAAAAAATCCCGTATGAACAGGTTGACTTTTTTTTTCTGCAGTACTACAACAATAACAAAGTATTAATCTGAAGGACAGGCTGGAAAACAAAAATAACAAAAAATGATTTTTAAAAAGTGATGGTAATCACGTGCTCCCAAGGAACGGCTGACAGTGATTGTGCTGACGAAGAAAGAACGCCATAGTCACATCAGAGTTAGGCTGACCCTTTGAATTCAGAACATAGATAACAAATGGGGACTCCAAAATGGGGTTGGGCTGGGTAGGGGGCAAGGGGAGGGGGAGGGGGGGGGGGGAGGGCGGGGGACAGCCGTCACAAAACGTCAGTCTTTCGGTTGTTGACACGTAAGTCCTACTGATTAGGATGGAACTGCGACGATAAACCTGCAGCGTTGTACGCGAGGGGGCTCACGTGCGTGTGTGGTCTTTGTGTGCGCGTTTGTGAAGCTATAATGTTTCAACTCCCGTATTTTCGTTCTTTCATTTGCTGATGAATGTATTTGCGTATTTTCTGGTAACGTTACCTTCCACACATGTGACATGATGACTTAGCAGATGCATATTATGGTGGTCAGTCCGCGCGAACAGCCGCCTGTTTGACTCAAACTTTATTGCGTGTATGTTTGCTGTTAGGCGTATAACTGACACGTAACCCGTTCTGCTTCGCGTGTGTGTGGATGATTTACCTGTGGGCTTGGAGAGTGGAAGAAGAAGAAGGGGGAGGGGGGAGGAGATCCTTTGGGCAAGAATGTAGTCTGGGTGTTATTGCCAAAAACAGGCTTTAATACCAGGGTCTCCTGGCTGTAAGTTATGTGGGGAGCGCAGAATCTAATGTCGTTGGTGGTATAGGTCAAGGTGATTGGCAGCAGGGTTTTTTTTAAAAAAAAAAGGTCAAAAACAACTCTCCCCAAGATCAACAGATACCGTGTGCCTTCCCCTGACCGCCTGACCTTCACCTTCCGGAGGACGTCAGTGCAATCAGACACGGCCACAAACCAACCAATCAGCGCTCTGCGTTTGACACACACCCACTGATACCGTTCAGCGCAGTGACCTTACGAACGGCGTGGGTCGCTCGCGGTGAGAGAGAGAGAGAGAGAAGAGAGAGAGAAGAGAGAGAGAGAGAGAGAATTAATAATAATAATAATAATGGATTGCATTTCTATAGCGCAATTCTAATTCAACAAATTACTCATTGCGCTTGATCTCACGCATACATTCCTTTATACATTGTGATTCATTCGAAACAATCATTTAATATAGAAAATCTACAGCACAAAAATAATGTAAAAAAAAAAAAAAAAAAGCGCAACGTCTAACTACAGAATAAAACAAAAAAGCATTCCCTAAATGTGCTTTGAAAAGATAGGTTTTCAGATGGCTCTTGAAAGTGCTAAGAGAAGGTGAGTGTCTGAGGCTGACGGCAACTTATTCATATCCTTGGAGCAGCAATACTAAAGGCCACGCCCCCCCGCTGTCTGAAGGTTCGACCTGGGGAGCACTAACTGTTCTCTGAAGAAGATCTCAGACTTCTAGCAAAGTTCCTGGTGGTCAAGGTCACTGAGAGACAGGGCGCTAGACTACCCTCAAAGTGGCGATAAGCCAGAACAGCCACTTTGTATTGTACACGAGCTTCGACTGGCAGCCAGTGAAGCTCGCGAAGCATCGGCGTGACATGGTCTCGTTTACGTTTTCTCAAAACTAACCGAGCCGCAGCATTTTGAATTCGTTGTAGACGTGAGAGCTGCTCATCTGTGATACCAATGAAGAGTGGCATTACAGTAATCAATACGTGACAGAATGGAGGCCGATACTAGTTTTTCACTGCTTCTCTTGAGAGATATTGCCTAATGCTAGCAATGCGCCTGAGTTCCAGGAAACAGGCTCGACACACACTGCTGATGTGGTCTTTCATAGTCAGAGTGCTGTCTAGTTTCACACCGAGATATTTCACACTTTCTTGAAAATCAATACAGCTGTCTTCCAATTCAATCGAACTGTCTTTAATCTGCGCAGGCATGATGGAACACCCACCTTGATCACCTCGGTTTTGTCTGGGTTTAGTTTAAGCTTATTGCTAACCATCCAAGATGATACGTCATGGACGCAGGTTTGAACTTTAGAAATAACATTAGGAAAATCTGCGGAACACTACTTGACGATACTTCAGTATCATCAGCATACTTGTGATACTGACAATCATTCCGAGACATGACATCCGACAAAGGCTGAGAATAAAGGGTAAAAAGCACAGGTCCAACACGGAGCCTTGTGGCACGCCAAACAAAAGAGGAGATGGTGATGATTTAACACTGTCAATGATAACACGTTGTTCTCGATCACATACATATGATGAAAACCAGTCAAGCACCGTACTCTGAGACCGTAAGTTCTCTTAGTCTCTTTAGCAGTACAGAATGATCAAGCGTGTCGAACGCCGCACTGAGGTCGAGCAGCGCCATCACAGAAACCTTGTGGGCATCGCTCTCCAAGAGCAAGCTGTTCATGACGCTCAGCACGGCGGTCTCCGTGCTGTGATCCCTTCTGTATGCAGATTGAAACATCTCGAACAGGTTATTATCGAGAATGTGCTTTTGTAGTTGTTTCAAAACAACTTTTTCAAGAACCTTGGACAAAAATGGCAAATTTGACACAGGTCTATAGTTTTTTTAACACATTACAGTCCTGTCCTTTTTTCTTCAACAAAGGTGTAAACTACAGCTTGCTTAAATTGTGAAGGAACAGTGCCAGTACACAAAGAGGAATTAATGATGTTAGTTATCAATGGTAAAAGATCATGGAGGCATGTCTTAGCAAGTTCAGTTGGTAAAGGGTCTAACACACAACTTTAGTAGGCATTGACAAAATCAGATCGTAAATGTCCTTCTCTGACACAGGCTCAAAGCAGCGAATAATGGACCATCATATTCCTGGAAAGTTGGCGCCACAGAAGGACCGCTGGTCAAGGTCACTGCGAAGAGTTTTTATTTTGTCACTGAAATAGTCGCAAAAGCGCTGAGGCAGGTCTGACTTTGCGGTGTCTGAGGGGAGACAGTTACATTTTTTCCGCCCTAAAGCGAGTCCGAAACATTGAACAGTTGTCTAGAAGACGAACAAGCCATCATTTTGTTGAAATAATGTCTTTTCTCGCAAGAATATCAACTGAGCGAGTAATATTCATAGCATGTAAATAAATTTGCTTATGAACAGTCAAACCTGTCTTTCGCCATTTTCTCTCAGCTCGTCGTCGCTTCCCCCTCGCCTCTCTCACTCCCTCAGTCCTCCAAGGGGCCGAGGGCCTGTCACGTACCCCCTAGAAAACAAGTGGGGAATGCTGGTCGAGGATTTGACCAAGACCTTTATCATAAGCCCTACCAAATTTGAAACATCCCCGCCCCCACACCCTGAACCATGTCTCGAACCTGGGCGCTGAAAGCAGCCTGCTCTATAGCCTTTATGTTTCTGGAAGCCACGCGACGAGTGAGTGGGGGGTGGCTGCAAACGGAGCGAGGAAAACACACCAAAATGATCAGATAAACTTGGAAATTCCTTCACAAAATCAAAATTAAGAAGACTGTCTTCAGATTTCACTACAGTCCAATCAAGAATATTGCCACAACGCTGGGTGGCTTTGTCTACCTGTTGACACAATTATGATCAGCAAGCAAGGTCAAAATGCGAGCAACTTTGTAATCATTAGGTTTGTTGAAATGAAGGTTGAAGTCACCGTGAAAATGAAGTCATTTTTATTGCTAGCATAATGTGAGGTAGCTTCACTTCGGTCCCTGGTGTTCGTCGGAGTGGACGTACTCCTTGTTGGTGCGGCGGCAGCGCCGTTAGGTTTTGAGGAGTGACTTCGAGTCATACGTTGGTTTAACGTAAAGCCTCCAGCCTGTAAACTTTGGTACACGTAAGCAAATGGTGATGAGCGATTTTTGATCATTTTGGATTTTCAGTAACCTATTTCTTTCTGTGTTTAAAAGTTCAGAAGATACACAGGCTACATCTCGTATGACACTTGTGGATTCGTGCAGAAAGTAATTGTCAACTGCTTTCAAGTATTCATTTGGCTTAATATTTTGTCTCCGATTAGTCTCTAGCCATGATAACATAACAAAATGAAATTTATCTTCAACATTTTACACACACACACACACACCACACACACAACACACACACACACACAGCATATTTTGAATTAGCGTCTGTGTTCTTCAGATCATTAATACTGAGTCTGAACCCAGTGAATTGTCACCGATCGGCGGTAGTAAATCAGCCGTCTGTGTTTGGAGTATGGTAGTTCGAAATAGAGGGCGTGTGCATATGTGTATATGTGTGTGTGCGAGCGTGCGTGTGTAAGATTTGGAGAGAACGTATAAATGCCAATCCTGACACTTGCTAACCACCGAGTTTTTGGGCGAAAGTGGCCTAAAAGCCCCCTTTTCCTGTGGCGGAAAGGGGAGAGGAGGAATCACGGCACCCCTGACAAAACCCGTTAAGGTCAAGTTGCCCTCAGAAACAGACAGACAGGACGAAAAGAGAGAGACAGAGAGAGAGAACAGACAGACAGACAGTTTTCGGGAAAAGTGCTCTAGAACCCGCATTTACTGTTCTCTGAAAGTAAGACGTTAATAACCAAAAAAAAAACGATTATCTACAAACAAACATACTGTGCAGGGTTATCCGTCTTTAATATAATTTACTAATTTTTCAGATTTTAGTTTTTGCTTAATCCTGGGGTTTTTCCTGGTCATTTTAAATAACATCTTTTTTCGCGCAACATTCTTCAAATGAGTCTCGTCTTTCATGTGAAATAACACTACAGTCTTTAATGTTCTCTAAAGTCTTTTAAAACTGAGTTATTTTTTTGGCATAAAACCCAAACACACTTATTCCAGATGTCTTCACTGAAAGCAAGTTTTGATAAAGTGTTTCCCTTTTTTTAACTATGTCTCTTTCTGCTGAACAGTCATCTATAATAAATAGTGTCTGCGTTCCTTCCAAACAGTCTATAAAACTGTTCTAACACTCATCAGTTTATTGCTAGGATCAACTAAAATATATGTTATCATCTGTCCATATAAACCTTCTATTATGATATGCTTTGTTCATTTAAGTGTTGGACAGAAAACCCACAATATGATTAAATTATAACGATAAACTGTTTGTAATAGGTCTAGGACAAATATTGTTTTTCCAAAACCCGTCTGCCCACAAATTAATGAGCAATGAGGAGTTTTTGTCATAAAGTTTAACTGCTCCATAGTTTTTTACAGAATTAATCTAATCGGTTATTGTTTTTTCATGCCTCTGTTAAAACTTGTTCAGTATAATAAAATCCTATAAGGTCTAAATGTGTAAGATTAACCCAAATTTTAGTGCTGTAAGATTGTTTCTTTTAGACTAATATTGATTTTGTTGCTTGTTGTTATGCCTTAATATCCTCCCCATTGTGAAGAATGACAACAGTAACTTTAAGACTGTCAACGTCTAAGTTTTCCCAGCTAATTAGAATTCCCTTTTAAAAAAGGACGTCACTAACGCCCACAACCCCATCCCTCTCCTTTCTTTTAAGACAGAAATTTCAAATATTATTGTAAAGGGGGTTCTTCCAAATTTCATTTGCGGAATAAACTGTAATTTTTGTAAAAGCATCTTTTTAAAACGTTTCTCTTCTGTGGAGGATGTACTGTTTTTTTCCCTACGGCGTTATTTCAATTCTTTCCGACTATTGTCGTCCGGCAAAAGACTTACATGTAAAGGGCCAGAGTTGAATGCTTTTCTGAAACTTTTTGACGGTTTAAAATATGTAATGGGCTTATGAATTCAAATTTTATTTCCCATTCTAAATATGGTTCCAAGTGCCATTTGAGGTCAGGTTTTCGAACTATTTTATTTAATACTGACCAACTTTATTTGCTTTAGATTGCGCAGCGGGTTCTAGTTTAGGAAATTTTTGCTGTCGCCAACCTCTTTGCGTTTTTTATCCCCATCTTTAGTGTATAAAAACCATACAAAGCGCCTATCTCACCGTTCTGTTCAAAGTCCGCAACGTCTGCAAGGTCTTTTAATTCTAAAGTTATACCCCTTTCAAGGTGCTAATGTAACTCGGATTCATCTGGCCCGCGGGGACATTTTTTTTAGTCAACTTTTTATTTATTTTCCAAAACAATGTGCAGGTTATCACCATTTTACGATTTTCCCCTGTTTTGTCTTTGATTTTTATATTAAATGATCCGACCCTCCCACAAACTATTTTTTAAACTGTAAATTGGGAATTGTATAATTTCATAATCGCAATATCCCAGCTTTCCCTGACGGAAGAGCTCTTAAAAACAGTTGGGGCCTTCCATCATATAAGTTTTCATCAGTGCTTAGCTCGTCCAAATGAACATAGAGTAATGAATGTAATTTGCAAGATTGAGCGGACTTTCCCCTTCAAACGTAGTTTCATCTGGCGAAACATTTAAACCCTATGAGTGGGTAGATTGCTAGTTGTAAGCTAGCATTTTAGCTAGTTCTCTATCAAAACTTATTTTGTTCTTCGGGTTTTGAATGTTATATTGTTTTTTGATTTGCTTGTTAAGTTTAAGAGTAATGTCTAAGTTATCATTGCTTTTTTTTAGTGAGCAAAACCCGTAATAACATCAGGTATTGTTAACTGTTTAACGTCGTTGTTTCCTTTCAAATTTTGTAATCTTATTATTCCCCTTGGCTTTAGTTATATTAAACCAACAACTTTGTTAAAAATATTTCATGGAGTGCGACCATTTTGGCTCCGCATTTGTTTTCAACGCATGTTCTAAAAACGAAGGACGGTCTTGGGTTGTTATTGTTACAAAACATTTTTTTAAACAAAATAAAAATGAGTGCATTCAAATTACTGATGCAAAATATTCTGTTGGGCCGCACTACAATCTTAAAAATATAGAAAACTGATACTCTTGACATTGCTGGGGACCCAACGCCTCTTTTCATAAAAGGTGAGTACTCCATTGAAGAGCTATCTTAACCCCCCTATTGAAAACGAGCACAACCAAAAAGCGGGTTTAGTCATCCGTTGCAGTTTTATCAGAACCAGTTAACTTTGCTGGTCTTGTGCATCAACTGGGTGTGGAGTGTCGTATGCTAATCATTTAATCTTTCCCTGATCCTTTGGTGGGGTTTCAGTGTACAGTTTTCTTTTTTATTACACCTTCAGACGTATTTTAAATGAACTGCAAGCGCCATTACCGAATGACAAATCGTTTAATCCATTCAGCAACAGAATAGACATGAAGGCTTTTGAAAGGATCTGTACGAATTCAAATTAACATCAAGACAGACTTTAGACAAAAGTTGGATCTTGTCAGGGGCTTTGGCACCCCTTATTTTCGGGGCACGCACAGAAAGTATAAATATGTTTGAAACCTCCTTTCAAAATTGTTCAGCCTGGTCCATAGAGCAAGAGATAAAACAGCATGGACAACATTTATCTTAGACACTTCTAAGGGCCTAACTAGAGCGGGAATAGAACAAAATAAACGACTCTATTCGTACTTCGTTTGGTGTTTGCTAGGTTCGCAGCACAGGCAAGATCGGCATAACTGATCTTTCTATGGCTTTGATGCACAAAAACAATACTTAGCAAATTTAGAGGACGCCATTAATTTACATTTGATTTACTTAAAAGTATTCAAAGGTACCAACATGTTTTACAATACGCAAGATCGAAGTAGACTTTGCTGTTGGCACTGGTTTATACATGCTGCCTTCTGACCTCAGACTCCAGATAGGTACAATAATAAACTATAATAATGAAAATTCTTATAGCAGGCAATGAACAGAAGGTTGGGAAAAAACGACATAAATTCTGACCCAGTAATATTACAAACAATAAAAGAACCCCCAAGATTAAGTCATCAAATTTCCCCGAAGACCAACCCCCAAGTCATTAAAGGGACTCAGCAAAGCTCGCGGACTCTGTTCGCGATGACCATGAATATGAAAAGACAGCGCTTGTTCTTGGATTAACTGGCATAGGATTACTTGGTCTTTATCTTACTAAATAGTAACCCAACTATTACGAAAAACTAATGCCCATAAGTGCTCGGCCATAAAGCCATACTTTGCTTGCCAAGTAGACAAAAGCCGCTGACAATACCCCCCAATATTCCTGGTAAAGCGTTCACGGCTTTACCAGTAATTTTTTTTAATAAATTCGCAAGATGATCAAGCTGTTTTTTACCCATGATTTATCGGGGTGGAGGCGATGGTGGCGGAGGCACTGGACTTTGACCACCGCCGCCTGTAATAGCCAAACACCAGTGTATTATTGAAAAATCTAAGGCTGTTATAACGCTTATAATGTGACCTCCTTGCTCTCAAAACGTGTTCGGTTCGTTCTGCTAGCGTTGTGTCTTCATATAAAATTTTTCGGTAGTTTCTCTTATTCTATTCACTTGAGTTCTTTATTGGTCTCGGTTAGTAGTTAGCACTTCTAGTTTTGCTGATCTCTTTTGTTCAAGATCTTTTAGTCTTTGGGTTATTCTTTCTTTAATTTCAGGCCCTACGATGGGGTTTCGTCAGCCTCAACGAGGTTTTTCTTTTTTCTTTTATATGCCCATCTAGTTCACTATTTTTGCTAAATTGTTTGTTAATCGCCTCTGATGGTTCTTAAAGCATGATCAAGGGCCTCTATTTCTCGCATGGGTAGGGGGCGAGTCGTGTATAGTCTTTAACGCTGTTTCTTCTGAAAAACTGGATTCTGCTTCTATTACATTTATTAATTTACTGCTGATTGATTTAATTCTTTAAGTTCCATGTTTTGCATTTGGTTATCTGTCGGGAGTTCTTGCAGTGTGTTTTGAAGTTTAGCAACTGCCTCGCCCTTAATTTTGGCCTAAAAAGGCCAAGGCGATTTTGATCTTTCACACTGAGCCTATTTAATTGAACCCACGGCTAAAAACTTTGATGGGTCTTTTTTAGTTGTAAGCTGAACAAGTTGCCTTGGTCGCTCCCCACAAACAAATGGTCATCTTTTACTTCAAAATCATTAGGGTCTATAAATTCGGGGGTTCTTGGCTAAATTTGGTTAATGATCTGGCCTTACTTTCTGTTAATTTATACCCACTTGTTGGTAATGTACTCCCCATTTCTGCTAATTCATCATGCAATGAGAGCCCCGAGCGATGCCCCTCCCAAGGGGAATCACTATGTCGTCTCCACGATCAAAAACATCATTAATCTTCTTCGCCTTCAATTCCTGCCATTTTTTTTAAATAATTAACTTTTTTATTTTGCTTCATAAAAATGTCACAAGACATGGCTCGATTCTTAACCGCATAGAGACTGAAAGAACCCCTTGGCGTGAAGGGAAATAAGCGGACTATTACTGTTCCAAAAAATCCATTACTATTGATGGGATCAAATTTTCTGTCAAATTCCGCCTAGGGCAATGACGTGATTGTGCCCGGTCTGCGCGTCTTACTTTCAAAAAAAGCGCTTGATTCAACAACAGACCCAAAAAGGACAGTTTTTACAGAACCCGGGGCGGGCAATCGTTAAGAAAATTTCTATAAAACTTGAGGGGCAAGAAATATTTTCTTTACACAATGCAGGGCATATTTTTAACCCATTCTGATCTATGGCTAACCGGGAATGAAAGGGAAGTTTTTGCGTTTCAAGGAATCGGCATGAGAAGCACTAAAACTTAGAATAGGCGCTGAACTCGCCTCAGGTGCTAAAAGCGCAAAAAGGCTTTAGCTGGAAAATTATGCGTATGGTAATCGCTTTTCCATTCCCTTAGATTTTGGTTGTTAAAAGCGCATGCGCCCCATACTTTCAAGGAGCATTAAAAGACAGACTGTCATATGAACAACTTTTAACGAAACAAACGGTTATTAGATCAACAGACACGAAGCAAAGTACAGCATTTCTGACATCACGTTGAGTTTGACGTTGTTAGCAAACCCTAATTTAGCAAGGCTGATTGAACAAAAATATCAGTCAAAATTAGCAATATATTACGAAAGATGATTCATCATACAACAAACCCAGAAGCAGGGCAGACACTATATGGAAATTTTGTTTTTAGCGTTCAGCAAGATCGCTTAAAGGGATTTTATTGCTGTGTGAGATGAAGAACCATTCAAAAGAGGAAGTGAAAAGTTTTTTAAATCAAAAATAACGAAAGTACAATGTTCGATTTAGGGGGTCCTAACCAATCTATGCTAGCGGGCTTAAACCTTATCAGCATTTTGATGAAATAAGAAAACTGTTTGGAGGTGGGGGTGTAGGAAATCAACAGTTGACCTTGTGGCTAAAGTCTACACCTTCACAAAGTTAGGCTTGTGATATTTAACAAAAAAAATACGGTTTATGGATTGACCTAAGGTCACGGAGGATAATCAGTTACATGGAAGCGGGAGAACTGTGAGAGACGTAATAAACATTCAAATTGATAAAGAAGAAAAAAGTGATAAACGCTTAAAGTACATTTGTTTTTATTATATGATGCGCAGCTGAATATTTTAAAAAAACAGATTAGAAACTGTAGTATACTAAATTATTTTTTCATTTTATAAAAAGCATGTTGTTCAGGTTTATCCAAAAGTGCTACAGCGCCGCCAAAGAAGAGATAGCAGGCAATTCTGCTGTTATAGAAACCTAACATTAAAACCTTTAGATTAACAAACCCTTACGCAAATGCAGCAAGTACTAGAGCAAGACCTTTCAAAATACAGCAAAACCCAAAAGAAGGTATTCTGCTGCCTTTATGCTGTTACTTATGTTAATACTGGAGCATCGACTATAAGTGCTCTATCAGCAGGAACGAGTGTTTGGTCTCTTAGCAACGGGCATAGGCGCACCCGCAGCTTTACCTCTAGGAGGTTTGTCTTTAGCTCTCGGTCTGTGTTCATTAGGGTGTAAGTGCGGCTGGCAAAAAATTAAAAAAATAACTCAAAAGCCCACAGTATGGTTCAACTAATAACGGCTAAACTTAGTTCGTTTAAACTGGGCAATAAATAAGCGCTTGTTGACTCAAACTCACGGATGAAGAATTTAATCGTTTACAGGCCCATTTTGATGACTACAAAAGCAAAGTTTGATCTTCAAAGAAAGGCGAGGAAAGTTTTTCTCAAAAGCCAGACCCCGAGCAGATAAAAAAGGAATGCTTAAAAAAGTAAACGGGACATTAAACTCTGTTTAAACAGCTCACAGTAACAACACCGAAGGGTGTTTATACTTTAGTTTATGAGTCCAAGCGCAAAAGACCGTTGTATTGATTTTGAAATTAATTATTTTTTTTAATTTAAATAAATATTTTGAGTTAGAAAGAAGTCAACATGGCTAAGATATATGAAGGGCAAGACGAATTTTTTGAAGGAATGCTTGAGAGAGAGCGTTTATCAAGAGCACTGAATGATATTTATCTAGAAATCATTGATCCAGCAAACGTGCGGGCAAGCGTTTGTCATGCTATTCTCAAGTTCCAAGTAAACTACTAATAGACCCGCCAGTTAAAGTAATGTTTGCTGTTTTTAATCGTATGTAACAATAAATAAGAAAATCTAGAAGTCTGGGTCCAACTAAACAACAGGGTGTTCTTTCTCATAACGCCTTAACACCGGTTGGGGAGACGAACTGCTTACACAGTTTGACGCTGCGGTGAAGAAGCCAAAATGAGAGGCTCTGGTTGGTCAGAGGGCGAAGTCTTAGAGATCAGATTAAAACAGGCTAAGTATGCGCCGATTGTTGGTAAGGCTTACATTCACTACCCCAGCATTAGTTGCAAAAAGAGCAGTTCTAAACATAAAGAATACAGACAACAAATGTTTTATTTTGGTGTTTTTTCTTGCAAGGGCTGCATCACGCCCGCAAAAACGCAGAGAGAGTGTCTAACTATCACCGTACATCAATGATCTTACTTTAGTGGGGTGTCCCTTTCTGTTAGTGTAGACCAAATTGATCGGTTTGAAAAACAAAAAAAAACCAATAACTGTTAATGTTATACACATGGGATGAGGAAACAATTTGGTGCCAATTAAAGTGTCCAAGAACAGTCCAACGATTGGCGAGCCAGACAAAAATATGTTGACTTACTACTGTGCGTTCACCCGCGGGGCTACCGCATTCACATTGATTCGAACAATGAGTAAAAATAATGCAGCATGCTTCAAAGAATGGGCATAAACAAGAATTCTGCAGAAAATGTTTAACAAGAATGCCCTCTGTTCAAGCCCCAAGCGAACATTTAAAAAACATTGTATCGGCCCAGTTGACTGTAAAACAGAACTAATTACGCCCCCCCCTGGATCTAAAGTTAGTTTTAAGAACTGGAAAAAACTGCAACATTCTCCATATGTTGTTTACGCAGACTTCGAATCACTCATTGTTCCTTATGAAGGGCCAGCCCCCACAAAAAATTCGAAAAACAGTCTTTAAAGAGTAATCATCAGATTTGTTCATTTGCCTTCATTGTTGTCAGGTCGGATGGGCCCATCAGCACCAGAATTATACAGAGGCCCAAATGCGGCTAGAAGATTTTTTCAGCGCATTTCAGCAAGTGCGCAATGACTGTTTTTAATAATCTGAATTTATCTGAAATATAATGGCGCCTGAAGACCAACAACAGTATGATCAGCCACGCATTGTTGGATTTGTGGTTTAGGCCCCTCATCAGACGCAGAGAATCCAAAAGTAAGAGACCATGATCACATTGCGGAAAGTTCAGGGAGCGGCGATAACAAATGCAATCTTAACTTAAAGTTTGATCTAAGGGCATGGAAGCTGCCCGTATTCTTTCATAATTGCGAGGTTACGACTCCCCCTTATAATGAAAGCAGTGGACGATGCCTTCAGGGTAGCATGCATTTCACAGTCATCAGAAAAGTAATGTGTTTCACTTTAAATAACATGTCTTTTTATGACTCTATGCAGCACTGATGGGTTCATTAGAGTCACTGGCCATGTCCTTAAAGTCCTGCCCAATAACGGAAGAATTTTGAACCCAAATTTGTTAGAAAGGGCGTTTACCCCTTTTGAGTTTCATGAACAGTGGGAAAAAGGTTTGATGAAGATTTCACTTCACCTAAAGGCGCGTTCTTTTCTAGTTTTTAGAGGAAGGACATCAGCGATCCGATTACCAACATGCTCAAAATGGTGGCAGAAGTTAGAGTGTAAAACCCATGGGAGGGTACATCTGATTCATACTTGATGGCTGAGTATGTTTGTTGGCGGACGTCTTTGAAAATTACAGAAAAGACCTGCATGAAAAAAATTAAAAGCCTGGGGTCCCGCGCATTACATTTCTGCGCCGGGATGAGTTGGGGATGCTTTCTTAAAGTTTACTGGAAGTTTCAGATTGATTTATTGTCTGACCTACCAATGATTCAGATGATAGAAAACGGATTGCGGGAGGAATTAGTATGGGCGCATCATTATTGTAAAGCAAACAACAAATACTTGGACAACTATGATCAAGTAAAAGGTTTTAACTATCTCATGTATTTAGACGCAAAAAAATCTGTATGGTTGGGCAATGGCGCAATCACTTCCATTACGTAAATTTAAATGTACACAGGTACGAATAATATTCAAAAGGCCTTAAAGTGGTTGAACAGTTTAACGCTGATCAGCAGCGCGGTTTATTCTAGAGTTGACTGAATATCCTCATGAACTCCATGACCTGCATAATGATATCCAAATTTGCAGCAGAAAGTTTTAAAGATGGACCAAGGAGCCACCTAAACTTGTGCCCAATCTTCGGGGCAAAAAAATTATGTCTGTCATTACAGACTTCTACAATTTTTTTAAGACATGGTTTTTAAAATTACAGCTGTCCATCGCATAATTGCTTTTGACCAAGAACAGTTCATGAAACCATTTCATCATGAAGAACACTAATCTCAGAACTAAATCCACAGATGCTTAAGAAAAAGATTTTTTTAAAGCAAAAGAAAAAGCTGTTTCGGAAAGATTGGAAAACCCGCAAAAAGGCAAAGATGTCAGATTAGTCCCCCAAAGAAAAACAAAAGAAATTAAGCTGACTTAAAAACCCAAATTTATCGGAAATTTTAGAAGATTTATGATCCCTTTTTGGCTAAGATGAAAAAAAAGGGGAAGTAAAATTTAAAGCCCAAATTTGTTTTTAAATTGGGTTTATGTTTTAGAATTATAAAGGCTTTTGATGTTAGAGTTTCTTAATGAATATTTTTAAGCCTGTACCGGAGTAAAGGAGCCCTTTTCACAGATCAGATATTTTTTGTTATAGATATTCCTATAAAAGAATCTATAAAGACAGGGAAAAGGGGGAAGTAGAAAGGGGCCTTGCGGGATGGAAACGAACGTCCGATTACCCTAAAGATTGCCTTTGCATTAAATTTAACAAGGTTTTTTAGGAAAGTTAAAGGATGAAAATCTGGAAAGGTGTAAAAGGAGTTTTTGGGGGGTTTTAAGGTAAAAAATGTACATTTTATTTCGAGGGGGGGAAAATTTTAAAGAAAGAAAAAGGGAATATTCCAGCGTTGTGCGGGGCCCAAACATATCACATGACAATCCAAAAAAGATTTTTTGGCAAAAAGGACTTTTCATCATAAACAACGAAAAACTACGATTTTTTAAATGAGATCAACCCCAACCCGGTTTTTTTTAAAAAAGGTATTAGATAGAAAAAAACCCCAAAAATTTGGGGTTTTTTAAATCCAGGGGTTTTAATGAAAAAAATGGGGGACGGGAAAAAAACCCGAAAATTAAATTTAAAAGGGGAACTGTTTTGGGCGGGATTATTGCAGTTTTCTTTCAAAAAAGATTTTGAGGAGGGGGTTGTTTTGTGGTGCCATTTTTCTCGAAAATAATACACGGGCGGATTTCATTTTTAAAATTCTTTTTTTTTTCCCTATGGATCAACCCTCCAAACTGGATTGTTGCCCTGATGCGAGTGCCCCCTTCTGCCCCCGGAAATTTTTAAAGGTACCTATTTTTAAAACCCAAAATTTGGAAATTTTTCCCGGATAAAAGTTTCCCCTTCAAAGCATTTTTGTTTTTTTAAACCCTTGTTCCCCGGTTTTTAAAGGCCCTTTTAAAAATTTTCATTTTTTCTTTGCGCGCAAAATGGGGGCCAGTCTTCCCCCCTTTTCCCTGTTTTGCGAAAATTTGGGTAAAATGCTCCTGTGATACGGAAGGAGAAAAGTCTTTGGCTAACTTTTTTTGTTAAAGTTTCAACAAAAGGGCCTGTGATTTTGTGAACCCCTGGAAGGGTTTTCTTTTAATAGTAACTCGGTGTTTTAACAAAAAAATTGATTCATTTTGGGCTTTAAAATTTTTCCTCATCAAATTGGAATCATGCGGGGGTTTAAGTTAGGGGGCCCTTTCGCTGGTTTTATAGCTGTTTTGGAAACAGCAACAGCAAAAAAAAACCTTTTGTGTTAATGGTTCTCCCATTTTGTATCTTGAAGCCATGTAATAAACTGTGAGTGGTACTTAAATCTTTTTCTTTAAAAACCAATCAGGGGAAAATTTAAAAAAGGCCTTTTGATGGGTGTGTACGGTATTGGTTCAAAAAATGTGGTTTGTATTCGTTCTAGGGGCAGGTAAAAAAAATTTGGGCCCAAAAATTGCTTGTTTAGATAACCATTCCTTTGCTGTTTGTTCACTGACTCCTCCCGTTTGGCCCTTAGTTTTTTAAATTGCTGTGACCCCTTTCCAATTTCCTTTGGGCGAAAAATAAAATTTTGTTCATTTTTTTTTCAGCAATATTTTGGCAACAAAAAACACCGGTATCCCAAACAAATTTTAAACCCCCGGGTTTTTGCATCTTTTGTTTTTTTGATGGTTGATAAAAGTACTGAATTTTGGGTGGGGGCAATGTCTCGTTTTGGTTTGTGTTACTAGATAAAATTGTTTTATTGCTTGTTTAAAACATTTTTAAATGGGAAAGTGCATCCCCTGCCCTTTTCAGTGTTCATTAATAAAACTAATGCTAAGTTCTCCCTTTCCCTAGGCGATTGTGAGCTGTAGTTGCTCCATAGCTTTGTTTTGTCTTTTTCTCTCGCCGCCCTTCCCCCGGGCCCAAAAAATCCCGAAATTACTTCCGCAAAAGAAGCGATTCACCACAGCGCCCCCTATCATTATTTGCGAGTAAAGGGCCTTTTTTTAAAAATGTTTTTTTTTCTTACATTTTTAATATTGTTGGAATTTTTCCCTTGTTTAACTAAAAAAAATCTTTTTTAGAACCGAAGCTGAAATTGATACCCTCAGTTTTGGGTTTAAAATCCTAAAGGGTTAGTTTCCCAAGATCTGCGGGTTTTTAATTTTAAACCGGCTTTCCCAAGTTTAAGTATTAAAATTAGCCCTCCAAAAACGAAGAATGGTTACAAGGTTAGCCCTTTTTTTCCGGTGCTCTTTTTTATAAAATAAAATAATTTTTAATTTTTAAAAAAAAATGAACAGTTGTGTTATCCCGCAAAAGGGGGCCAAAAACCTGCCTGAACTTTGAATGACCAATTTGGGATGTAAAGTTTATGCCCAAAAAAAGGAGGGCTGTTTTTTTTGGGCCCGCATGGGGGAAAAAAAAAACCAGTTCTCGGAACTGAATTCAGCATTAAACCCAAATTAAAACAGATGTCCCCGCAAGAATTTTAAAGTATCATAACAGGTATGAAGCCCCCCGCTGGGGTCTTGAAGGGGGGAAAGTGGGGGAAAAACGGTTCTTGTTTGTACCTAAACTAGTCATTTAGATTTCCCCCTTGATTTGAAAAAAGGTTTTATGTATGATTTAACGCGGAAACCCAGTTTTAAAAAAGTATTAGAGTCTTAGGATGTGATCATATTACGTTTTGGAACTTTGTTATCCCCAAATTAATCAGGGATTAAAAATTTTTAATCATATAGTTTTTAATTTCCTTAAAAAAGAACGATCGGGAAAAATCAGCAGAATCGGGAAAACAGGGAATTTCAGGTGGAAAAAGAAACCCAAGCCGGGAAAATCAGCGGAAACACTAAATGGGTTTGGAGCCTTTAAAAAATCTGGGGCGTTTTTGAAGCGGGAAAAAAAAAATTAGCAGAGGGGAAAACAGAAAAAAAAATTAAGTTCCCCGAATATGACATCATAAAAACATAACACCCCCAAGCCAAAACAAGTTGTTTCAATGCCAGCTATAAAACTCATGGATAAAGGGCGCCAAAGTCTTCATGGTATATTGAATTTAAAAAACGGGTTGCCTTTTTTGGGCCCCCCCTTGCTGCTGCTGGGGGCAGTTATTTGGTTATAAAATATAAAAACCAATGGCAACAAAAACAAAAAATTTTAAAAAAAAAACCTAAAAAAACCCGTAAAATAAAAAAAAGACAACTCCCACCCCAAAAACCGCAAAGAAAAAGATCATTTTCCCCTTTATAATGTTTAATTTTTTAAAAATTTTTTTAAAAAAATAGTTTCATGGGTTTTTATAAATGTTTAAAGTCAATAAAAAAAGACAGGGGATTTAAAAAGGGCATTTCCTAGACCAAATTTTTAATCAATGCGGTTGCTTCGGTTGAAAAAAATTCCCTTAAGATTATGCAGGAACGTGAGCAAGACTCCCCCAAGGGAGGGTTTTTTTTTGGGGGGCGGGGGTTTTGTATATTTTAAAATTTCCTTTTTAAGAAAAAAAACATTTTAGCTTGTTTTTTTTTGATAATTAAAAGGGAAAAACAAATAAGAATTTGGGTTTTTATTTTAAAGGTGATTTAAATTTAAAGAATTTCAAAAATTGATCAAAAATTTATTAAGAAAAAATTTAAGAATTTGTAAAGAACTTTTTAAAAAACTTGGGTGGGGGGGTGGGGGGGGGGGGGTTGGGTGAGTGGTGGGTGGGGTGGAGGGGGTGGGGGGGGTTTTGCATGCGTGGGGTTTAAGGGCAAAACAAAAACAAACACAAACCCCCAAAATGACAGTAGGGGTGGGGGGGGGAGGGGGGGCGTGCTTTTGGGGGTTTTGGGCCCAAAACACACAAACACCAAAAAAACAAACAAAAAAGGGAAAATACCGGGCCCGGGTGCCCGGGGGAACTCAAAAAAACCCCAAGTGTTTACATAGGGTCTTTTGGGGCCTAGTTTCCCGCTGAGCTTTGCTGGTGTTTGCCGCGTTTGTATTTAAAGCGTAAAATAGGGTCGTTTGGCTATTTTGGGCCCGGCTTTGCGGGTGCTGAGTAAATTGGCGGAAAGGTCCCCATGGGGTTTTTTGGCCCCTAGTTTGCTTGCTCCTTTTTTTTTCCTCAACCAGGCTTGCAACTGGTTTTGGAGAGTTCAGAAATTTGGGTTTTCCCGAGTTTTAGGGCGGCTCAAATCGCCTTTGTGTAACCGCCCTTTGTATTTTTTGGGCATTTATATAAAGAAAAGTGGGGCCACAATACCCCTTCCATATGGTAGATTTTATTTAAGGTCTGCCTACCAAACTATTTTGTTTGCCAGAACATTCGAAAATTTCGTTATTCTTTTGCAAAAGGGTTTAATAATGGTTTGGCGTTTGCTACACAGTTATTTATACTTTTTTGCTTGTGGAATTTGGGGTAGTTTAAAAACAACAGAAATTTGTGATTTTTAAGATACGAATAAAACTGTTCACCGGGCGTCTTAAGAAAAAAAAAACCCCATTTTTGATGCTTTTTTTTGTTTTTTAAAAGATTGGGCTGTTTTCAAGCCAACCCCCAAAAAATCAACGCGGATGGATTGTTTTGCTTTGGCCAGTTTAACAATGAGGCCATTTATTAATAAGGAACCTCATCGATAGTAAAACACATATTAAAAATGGTATATTTTTTCGCAAATTTCCCTTCAACGTTTTCTTTTCCTTAAAAACCAACAAACTTTAAGTTGTCGTTTTTTCCCAAAGCAGTGGGTTTCCCCTTTTTTTCTTTTTCTTTTCCTTTGGGAAAAGCAAATTCTTTTGGTTTTCAGGGGGTAACGAACATGCTTCACCCCTTTCTTTTTTCAAAAATTTATTTGGGAAAAGCAAGTAGGGTTAAAATTTGTGGTTGTTAAAGGGCGAGACCCTGTTTCAGTGAAAGGGAAAGCCTTTTTTAGAATAAACCCCAAAAACACAGTCACAGCCCCCAAAAAAAAACCCCTTTCGCCCGGGAGCCAGAAAAAGAAGAATGTGAAACCCGGTTTTGGGGTTATAGTCTTTGGAGCGCTGGGGAGAGGGGCCGGCCACGGGGGCAGAAAAGTTCGGGGGAAAAGCTGATGATAATATATTGAAATTTGCAGGACCCCCGGGGTGAAGGAGTGGGGTGGGGGGAAAGGGGCGGGGCGGCAGAAATTTTTTTCCCCCTCTCGTTGTCAGAAGCTTTGAGGCGGGGCCTGCGGCGTGAAAGGGTGTCTGTCTGTGCCATGTGTGGTGGGGTGTGGGGGTGTGTGTTTCTTTGGGGATTTCTGTCAACTCAAAAAACTGTGAAAGCTCCCAGATCAGGTTTTGTTGTTGTTTTTGGTTTTTGTTGTTGTTGTTTTAGGTCATTTTTCCCCCGGCCTGTTGACACCTTTTGGGGCCCGTGTTCCCCCGTGTTGATACTGTTCTTGGGTCTGCCCCGGTTGTTAAAGAGATATGTGTAGCTGGGCCATTTCGTTTGTCCCAACACTTGGGCCCCCTTTCGCTCGCTCAGTTTGTGTCAGTGCCAACAAGGGTTTCCCTGCTCTCTTTTGTGTGTGTGGTGTTGCCCGCCTCCCCCCGGGTTGTCTGTCCTCTGTCTTCTCTTCTCTTGTCTGTCTGTTTTGCTTCTCTGTTGCGCGGGTTTTATGAGCGTGTGTTTGTGTGTATGTGTTTTGTGTTGTGTGTGAGGGGGTTTGTGTGCATCCCGCAGTATCCCTAGGGCCCCAAAACTAGCTTCTCCTCCGTGTTAAAAAGAAAAAATTATTTAAACCCACCAAAAAATCCCTTTACCACACGGAGGGCAACTTGACCTTAAAAGGGCTTTAGCTCGCCTCTCTCTGTGTGGCGAATTTCCCCCCTGTTTAAATTTAAAAAAATGCGAAAAAATTAAACGGAAAAGCCCAGTGCACCCACCCTTTTATAGGGGGGCGTTCAAATACGGCCCGCTTTTCCTACGTTTTCTCTATGGGGCGGGTTTAGTCTTTGGCCCACTTTCCCCACGTTTCTCTCTGGGAAAAATTTGTAAATTGTATTAAAAAAGGTAAAACCCGCCCCGTATGGTTTTTTTGGGGTTTAAACGTTTTTTTTTTTGGTTATTAAAAGTTTTATTGTCAGGAAACAGTTAAAATGCTGATTTAGAGCACTTTCGCCGAAAATGTTGTTGGGCTGTCTCTCTCGTCTTTCCCTTTCTGTCGTCTGTTGTTTTGAGGCAACTTGACCTTTAAAGGGTTTTGTCGGGGGGGGGGTTATTTTCTTTTCTCTCTTGCCCCAAAGGAAAAAGGGGCTTTTTGGGCCCCTTTCGCCCAAAAAAAACGGTGGTTTAGCAGTGATTTAGGAAAATTTGGGATTTATAGTTCTTTTTGGGGTTTTGGTTAAGGTGGAAGGTTAGGTAGGTAGAGGGCTGGGGAAAAAGAATTCAAAATTCTTTTAGTTCCAAACCCCCTTGTTTTAAGGATTGGAAAAGGGGGGGGTTGGTTTCTTTTCCCATTGTTTACCTTTTTTTACTTTGGTTCTACACAGAGAAGGGGGGCAGGATTCGGGGTTGTTGGTTTTTGTCAAGGGCTGGGAGTTTTTGTTGGGAAATTGTGTGTTGTTGCCGAGCAAAAAATAGTCCTTTTGGTCGGGGATTTTCAGCCCCTTTCGGAAAGGGAAAACGTGCTCTGACCCAAACGCTGGTTTGGGTTGTGAGTAGAGTTCGCTTGATTCGGCCAAAGGGGGGATTTGGGTTGGGGGGAGTTCACCTTTGGTCCCCGGTGGTTTGTTTGGGTTTGGGCGGATCCTTGTTGGTGCCGGGGGGCAGCCCCCGGTTTGTTTTTTAGGGGGTGACTTGGAAAAGTTGTGAGGTCTTGTGGGTTTTGGGGGCCCTTGGCCGGGGCCGGGTTTTTGGGGGGTTTTTTTTGTTGGCAGCCATTCGCCAGTTGCAAAAATGGTGTGGGTTTAAAGTTGTTTGGGCCAGTTGTGTCAGCAGGTATCCCCTTTGTCCCGGATGGGGGGCCCGACCATGCAGTCTACTGGCGTTTCCGGCAGGAAATTTAAACGGCGGCCTCTTAAACCCCCTGTTTTTTTGGGGAAAAAGGGGGGATTTCCCCGGGGCCCTCTGCCGTTTTTGAGGGGAGGGTCTCTCCTGTACGGGGGGTCCCCTAGGGTTCTCCCGGGACCTGTTACTTTTCCTGGTCAGGGTCCTTTTGAGAAGGGCGTTTTCACCAAAACCCTTCCCCCCCCTTTGGTGGGGCGGGGCCTTTAGAGGAGGAGGGCGAGGGCCCCGGGGGTCGAGAGGGGGGTTTTGGTGTGGTTTGTTTTTCGGGGCCAGCGCGGGAGAGGGTAAAATGGGGGGGAAGGGGGACCGGTCGGGGGGGGTTGTAGAGTCTTTGGGGGGGAGGTCGGGTGCGAAGGGGGGCCCCAAACAGGGGAAAGGGTGGAGCTTTCCGGGGGGGATGGGTTTTCCCATGGTTGTGGGAGAAGGGGGTTTTAGGTTAAAACAGTAGGGTTAGGGGGGGGTTAGATTTGCTCTTTTGGGGCCCTAGTGGCCCCGCGCAGGGTGGGTACTTGTCGTTTGGGTCCTTTTGGGAAGGGGGCGAACAGTTTGGGAGTGATCCGGGGTTTAAAGGGGGAAAAGGGGGGCCTGGGGGGAGGGTGGGGGGTAGTAGTAAATTTTTTGAGATTTGAGTCCCCGAGTTAGTCCCTTGGGCCATAGTTTTTTAGCCCCCCCATGTGCGGGCTATTTTTGGTCCCAGGTCGCAGGGGATATACCGCAAATGGTGCCTTTTTGATAGGGAAAGGGGTTTCAGGGTCGTAGCAGGGTAGTTTGGGCAGTGAAGAAATTGGAATTTCCCGGTGGTTTTGGTTGGGGGGTGGACTTTAGTGGTTTGGGGGCCCTAGTGGTTGTGTGAAATAAAGAAGTGGGGATGAATTTTAAAGGGTGTGGTTGGGTTTTTTGCTTAGTGGGGTTAAAAGGGGTGGGTAGGGGGGTTTGGTTGGGCCCCCGGCCCTTAGCGACCCTGGGCATTTTGGGGAATGCGGGTGGTTTTTTGGTTTTTTTTTGGAGGGAGGTGATAGGTAGTAGGGGAAAGGGGGGTAGGGGGGTTGTTGTGTTCCCGGGGTGTGTTGTGTGAAAAAGTAAGGGGGTGGTTGGTTTTGGGGGGTTCCCGTAATGGGAGGTGGTTTTCGTTTGTGTGCCTGTTCACCCCAGGAGGGGTTTTCCCTTGGCATTGGGCCCGGGGATTGTGTTGGGTGTGAATGGGGGGGGCGTACCGAGGGGTGAAAAATATGAGTGATTAATAAACCCTTTTTGGGTTGTCGGAAGTGGGTGATTATACCGTTTCAGTGTAGGGGAGGTGCCGGAAAAAGGGGTTTCCCGGGTTTTGTTTGGTCCCCTTTTATGTGGTATTTCCCCCGGTTGGTAGAGGTGGGACCCGCCCGTGATGTGATGCTGTTTTGCTCGGATATCCCGTGGGGGTTTAAAAAAGTGTAAGCCCCGGGGACTGTGTGTGGGAAGCACGGGGGGGTGCGCATTTTTGTCCTAAAAGGGGGGTGCTGGGAGTGCATATGGAAATTTCGGGGTGAAAATGCACGTGAGTGTGGGGGCGGTTTGCCAGAAAACATTTAGGGCCCGTGATGTGGGTAAAGGTGGCATGCACGGGTGGACAGTGGAAAAACCGGTTGGGGTTTACGTGGGTCGTCGGTGATTGACAGGATTGGGAATATGTGTTTTGGGGTTTGGGGCCCCTGGCGGAAAATTTAAGAGGTAACAAGTTTTGGGGGGGGAAATTTTGTTTTTGCATGACTTATTGAAAGTGTTTTGTACTTATGTGGGTTGCTTAGGCGCAAGTGCGTAGTCAGGAAACCCCCGTTGCGCCAGATCGCCCTAAGTTTGTTGTAGTTTGTGGTTTGGGAGGGGGCCCTTGTCTAAGCACACCCAAACCCATTCCCCTACGCCCTGATGTGTATGGATCCACAGGCCCCACGGCGGATACCAAAACCCAAAGGTTTTGTGACCAGGATGCGGGGGGGGGGATCAAGGAAAAAGGGGACGGGGGTTAAAGCGAAGTTTTCCAAGGTTTGGGGGGCAGCGAGGGTTTAGGGGGGAGATCTCGCAAGTTGTCCCCAGACTGGTGCGTAATGAAGACGAGAAAACCCCAAAAGGTTTTAAAAACAGAAGGGTTGGGGATGAGAAGTGCGAGAGGCGGGGGTTGGAGGGTCCGGGGTGGAGGAGGGAAAATGAGGAGAAAGGGTGAAGGGGTGAGGTGAAAGGGGTTTGAGATAAAGCAGGGAAAAATTTTAAAAAGGGGGGAAAGGTGATGGAAGAGAGAAAAGTTAAAAGGGGACGGGAAATAGAGATGAAGCAGAGGGGAAAATGAAGGGGGAGAGGGAAAGGTTTAAGAGAAGGAGGGGATGAGAAAGCCCGGCAGATGGTTGGAACTGCAGGGAAGAGGATGGGGAAGGAAAAGGGGATAAGAGGGAAAAAGAAATTTAAAAACGGCAAGCCAAGTTGGGGCAAAAGCGGGAGATTTTGATCAGGAGAGGCAGGCCCCTTTTGATTTAAACAGCGCATAGGAAAGGCCCTTTATCGGGGGTGAGGAAAAGAAGCCCTGTCCACCCTTTAAACCGTTAGGAGGAGACCCAGACGTGGACTTTCACGGCCCCAAATTTTAGGTGTAGCCCGATTTTCAAGTGGAGCGAGACTCCCTGGCCCACACGTTGTGTCTTTTGTGAGAGGAAAGGCCCCGGGGAAGCAGTTTATTTGGGGTTTAAATTGTGGATGATTTTTGGCGACTAGATAGATAAAGAGGCCCTGTTAAGCCCCTTCAGGCTAGATGCTGAGGCCCACCGGGAAAAATTTAGGGAAACCTCAAAGGGCGCTGCTGGGGATTTTGCCCCGATGCTGGGAAAGGGTTTAACGGTGGTTTTCCCCTTTGGGGTGCGGCCGTGGCAAGGATGAGGGGTGTGGAGGGTTTTTTAAGGATTTTGGGTTTTCCAAGAACAAATTTTTTTAAATTGGGGTGTCCCCCGAGTTCACGGGTTGAGGTCGGAAGACATGCCCCAAAAAAAATTGAACAACTGGAACAGAAGCTCTTTTTTTGGGAGAGGGCCCCAAAAAATTTGGGGAAAGGGAAAGGGGGGCCCCAAAACCCAACGGTTTAAAAAGCCCCCCCGGGGGAAAAATTTGGTGAAAAGAAGGAGCCGCTAAGAGAGGGCCAAAACAGTGATGGTGACTACGAGCCGAACGGAGGTTGAAGGGCCCAGATCGCCCCTAATCTGTTTTAAAATGCAAAAGGAAGCCAGGCCCCTCGCTAGGAATGCCCTGAGCCCATTCCGGGTTTGGGTGTTTTATTGTTGTGACCCGGGCCCCAAACTGAGTAGTCCCCACGTTGTGTGCCCCTGGGTGAGCAGCGGGAGAGCCCGCGGGGGCATTGTAGAAGTTAACGGAGTCCTGCAATGGATTTCGAGGCCCCTGGGGCCCCGGTTACCGTAGTGGCCAAATGGTTGGTACAGAGACAAGTACACAGGAGAAAAAGGGCGTTCCAGTAGTGTTGGCTGAAAACCCGATGTTGGTTTTGTGTTACCTGTGGCGGTTAATAGAGTTGAATTTACCATTTTATCGCAGGAAAAATTGGGGTTTTTTGGGATGAAAAGCCCTGGGCAGGGGAAATCCCGATCGGAAAAAACCAAAGAGAGTAGGGGATCCCGGGAAAGGGAAGTGTGCTGTATACGCAAAACCCCCGGGGTTGGTGGGGGGGTGCACAGCGCGAGGGCCAGGGAGCAGCAAGAAACCCGTACCACTGCCCGTGAGGGTGCATTCTGAACACCCCTACCCAAACAGTTAATTGGATGCGGGGCAGGCCCAAACCCCTTTAGGAAGGCTCGGAGGGGGCCTTTGAAGACGGGGCGCTTTCCCCACCGTTTTGGCGGTCCCCTACGATCGGAAATTGGGTTTGGGGCCGGCGGTTTTTGAGGGTCCCAAGGACCCTAGCGAGTTGATCTGGTCCCGCTGAACCCAGGGGCCACGGTTTATGAAATAGGCCACGCGTTTCCATGTTGGACACTTAGGTACCCCCCGAACCCAAAGGGGCGAGTTGGTCGCCCTTTTTTATTGGCCCGGATGCATGCTGACATTGTCGGTACTGCCCGTCCTGTTTTCCCGTGTCGGTTTCTGTTGATAAAGGGAAAAAGTCTCAAAAGTTTCCCCTTTTAAAGGGAAAACCATGAGGGGGAGGCCCTGCAGTTTTGAGGGATTTTGGTTGCAACCCGAAAGGCAAGGGGTTTTCCCCACCGCGGGCCCGAGGCTTTGTTTAAATTTTAAAGGGGGAAAAGGGACCCCGAGGGTGAGTTTACAAAGAAGAATTTTGGAAACCAGGTTTTCCGGTTTCAAGGAAAATTTTTTTTTTTGAGGGGGCCCAAACCCCGGAAAGGAGCTGTTTGGGGGCTAGGTACAAGTGGGGGATTTACAAAAGGGGGGATGCAGTGCAGCCATTCCCGTTTGGTTTCAGGCGTGTCTGGGAAAAGGGCAAAGTGGCCCGGGAGACTTTTTTGGGTCGCTTGCGGGAGAGGAGAGAGGGGAGAGAGAAGGGGAGAGGGAGAGATGGGGGGAGAGGAGGGGAAAAATGTAAGTTCCCTTTACCCTTTTCATGGAAGTTGAATTTTCGAAGATATGCATTTTGTCATTTTTTTTTGGAAAAAAAAATGAGTAGCAAAATAAATTTTGGGGGTGTGGGGATTTTTAGCATGTGTTGCATACGGCGTGCCCTGGCCGGGGGCACCCTCAGTTATGAAATTTTATGTAGAGGTAGTGTAACGGCTGCTGTAAGTGCCTGCGTTAAGGTTGTGGAGGCAGAGTTAGGGGGGGGCCAGGGGTTTTTTAAAGTAATTTTGCGGGGTTTAAAGATGTATTTTAAAAATGATGTTGTTGGAATGATGATGGGGGATTTTTTAAATAACAGCAGGGCAGAGTGGTGGTGTTTGGGTTGGATTGTTTAGGGAGGGTGTGAGTAAACCGGCCCATGGGGTGAGAAGTTTTTTTTTGGTTTTTTAACCCGTGTTAAAACTTAGGAAGGGGGGGGTTTTCACCCATGGGGGGGTAGTAAAAAGCCCTCCATGTGTTTGGGTAAAAGGTAGTTATAAAAAAGAGGGGTGTGCATTTTTGTGTATTTTAAATTTTTTGTGTGTGCGAGCCGGGTGTGTAAAATTTTGGGGGTTTTTTTTAGGTGGGAAAGGTTTTGGTGGTAGAGGGCGGGGGAAAAAAAAGACATACCGCAATTTTTGGTTCCAACTTTACTTGTTGAAGGGATGGAAGTTGGGGGGTTGGTTTTTGTTTTCCCCATTGTTTCCCCCAGGAACGGGAAAAAGGGGGGTTTTAGCCCCGGGCTCAACGTTTCGGGGGCGACTCTAGAATGCCTTTCCCCGTTTTCTGACAAGTAAGACTTCCCTTAAACCAAAAAAAAAACATTAACTACAAACAAACATACTGTGTGGGTTTCCGTTTTCAATACTAATTTACTAAACTTTTTAGATTTTAGTTTTTTTTTTATCCTGTTTTTTTCCCGGGTCATTTTCAATAACATCATTTCACGCAACATTCATCAAATGCATCTCTGTCTTTCATGTGAATAAAATTACAGTCTTTAACTGTTCTCTAAAGTCTTTTAAAACCGAGTTATTTTTTTGACATAAAATCCACACACTTATCCCAGCATGTCTTCCGCTAAAGGCTAGTTTTGACAAAGTGTTTTCTTTTTAACTATGTCTCTTTCTGCTGAACAGTCATCTAAAATAAATAGTGTCTGCGTTCCTTCAAACAATATAAAAAAGCGTTCTAGACACTCACTCAGTTTATTGCTAGAATTAACTAAAAATATGTTATCATCAGTCCATATAAACCTTCTATCATGATATGCTTTGTTCCATTTAAGTTTGGGCAGAAAATTACAATATGATCAAAATTATAACGATAAACTGTTTGTAACAGGTTGAGGATAAATTAATTGTTTTTCCAAAAACCAGTTTTCCACAAATTAATGAACAATGAGGGGTTTTTGTCATAAAGTTTAACTGCTCCATAGTTTTAAAAACAGAATTTAATCTAATCCAGTTATTATTTTTACCATACTCTCCGTCAAAACTTGTTCAGTATAATAAAACCCTATGAGGCCTAAATGTGTAAGATTAATCCAATTCAGTTCTGTAAGATTGCTTCTATTTAAGTCAATATTGATTTTGTTGCTTGTTTTTATGACCTTAATACCTCACCATTGTGAAGAACGACGATGGTAACTTTAAGACGTTTAATGTCTAAGTTTTGCCAGCTAATATTAATTCCTTTATAAGGTCACACTAACGCCCACAACCCCATCCTCTCTACATCTTTAAAGACAGAAATTTCAATTATCTTTGGGAACGCATCTCCTAATTTTCTGCTTGGAAAGAACTGAAAATTTTGTAGAAGCTTTCTTTAAAACCGTTTCTCTTCTGTGGAGGATGTACTGTTTTTTCTCATACGGCGAATTTCAATCTTTTTCCCGGGACTTTTGGGTCGTCCGGCATAAGACTTACATGAAAAGGGGCCAGAGTTGAATGCTTTTCTGAAACTTTTTTGACGGCTAAAAAATTTGTAAATGGGCTTATGAATTCAAATTTTTTTTCCCCATTCTAAATATGGTTTCTAAGTGCCTTTGAGGTCAGGTTTTCGAACTATTTTATTTCATACTGGCCAACATTATTTGCTTTAGTTGCGCATCTGTTCTAGTTTAGGAATTTTTGCTGTCGCCCAACCTCTTTGCGTTTATAAATCACCTTTCTTTAGTGTACTAAAAACCCATAAAAGCGCCTATCTCACACATTCTGTTCAAAGTCTGTAACGTCTGCAAGGTCTTTTAATTTCTAAAGTTTACACCTCACGGGCGCTAATGTAACTCCCGGTTCTTCTGGCCCCCGCGACTTTATTTTTTAGTACAGTTTTTTTATTTTATTTCTAAAACAATGTGTAGGTTATCACATTTCACAACTTTCCCTGCTTTGTCTGTGATCTTTATATTAAATGATCCGACCCTCCCACAAGCTAATTTTTAAATGTAAATTAGGGAATTTTTATATTTTCATAATCGCAATATGCAGCTTTCCCTGATGGAAGAGCTTTAAAACAGTTGAGGGACTTCCCTATAAAGTTTTCATCAGTGCCAGCTCTTCTAAATGAACATAGATTTAAGAATGAAATTCAAGATTGAGCGACTTTCCCCCTCAAACGTAAGTTTTATCTGTGTAACAACAAATCTTTTAGTGTCCTGAGTGTCAGCTTCAAAGCCTAACATTTTTAGCTAGTCTTTATCAAAAGTAATCTGCTTCTTCAGGTTTGAATGTTAATATTGTTTTTAGATTTGCATTGTTAAGTTTGAGAGTAATGCCGAAGTTACTCATTGCTTCTTTTAGTGAGAAAAACCGTAATAACCTTCAGGTATTGTTACTGGTTTAGCTTTGACCCTTACAACTTTTAAAACCTTATTATTGTTCTTGGTTCGATTATTAAACCCTACGACTTTGTAAAAAAATTTCATGGAGTGCGACCATTTTGGTTCCGCAATCGTTATCAATAGCAATTTACTAAATCCGTAGGACTGTCTTGGTTGTTATTGTTACAAACATTTTTTAAACAAAATAAAAATGGAGTGCGTTCAAATATACTAAAAATGCAAAATATTCTTTTGGGGCCCGCACTACAATTTTAAAAAATATAGCAACTGATACTCTTGACATTGCTGTGACCCAGACTGTCACTTTCCAAGTAAAGGTGAGTATAAATTAAGCAGATATCTTAACCCCCCTATTAAAAAAGAGTACATCCCAAAAGTGTGGTTTAGTCATCCGATGCAGTTTTATCAGAACCAGTTAACTTTGCTGTGTTTTGTGCAACAACTGGGGTGGAGTATCGTATGCTGATCACTTAAATCATCTGATCCTTTGGTGAGGTCAGTGTATAGTTTTCATTTTTATTACACCTTCAGACGTATTTTGATTGAACTGCGAGCGCCATTACCAAATGACAAAACGTTTAATCCATTCACCAACAGAATAGACAGAAGGTTTTTGAAAGGATCTGTAACGAATTTAATATAATGTTAAGACAGACTTTAGACAAAAGTCGGATCTTAATCATGGCTTAGGCCCCCCTTATTTTGGGGGCGTGCACAGAAAGTATAAATATGACTGGAATCCCCCTTTCTCATCTTCTCTTCAGGCACAGCTGTTCACCTCGGGTCCATAGAGCAAGAGCAAAAAAACAGCATGGACAACATTTACTTAGACATATCTGAGGGCTTAACTAAAGCGGGAATAGAACGAATAAAACGACTCTTTTCGTACTTACGTTTGGTGTTTGCTAGGTTCGCAAGCACAAGCGAGATCAAGCATAACTGATTCTTCTACTGGCCTTGATGCACAAAAACATACTTGTCAAATTTAGGGGGACGCCATTAATTCTACAGTTGATTTACCTTAAAGTATAAAAAGGTACCAAAATGTTTTACATACGCAAGATCGAAAGTAGACTTTGCTGTTGGCACTGGTTTATACATGCTGGCCTTCTGACCTCAGGCTCCAGGTAGGGAACAATAAAAAAACTACAACAATGAAATCCTTGTGGCAGGCAATGAACAGAAGGTTGGGAAAAACGATATAAATTCTGAGCCATAATAGTAAAAAACAATAAAAAACACCCAAGATTAAGTCATCCAACCCCCGAGGTCCAAAGCCTAAAGGGACTTTTTGAAGACGTGGGACTTTGTTCGCGATGACCATGAATATGAAAAGACAGCACTTGTTTTTGGATTAACTGGCCTAGGATTACTTGGTCTTTATCTTACTAAATAGTAACCCAACTATTAAGAGAACTAATCCCCTAAGTGCTCGGCCATAAAGCCAACTACTTTGCCTGCAGTAGACAAAAGCCAGCTAACAATACTTCCTAATATACCTGGTAAAGAGTCTATAGTTTTACCAGCTAATTTTTTTTAATAAATTTCGCAAGATGATAAAGCTGTTTCTTTCCCCATGATTTATCAGGAGATGGCGATGGAGGCACTGAACTTTGCCCTCCACCCCCGCCTGTAATAGCCATCACCAACGTACTTATTGCAAACCCTAAGGCCGTTTAACGCTCGCTAATGTGACACCTTGCTCTCTAAACAGTGTTTTTATTTTTCTTTGCTAGCGTTGTGTTTTCATATAAAATTCTTTGAATAGTTTCTCTTATTCTGCTCATTTGGTTCGTAATTTTTCTCGGTTTGTAGACAACGCTTCTACTCTCGCTGATCTTACTTCTTTAAGCTCATTTTTTTTTGTTTTATTCTTGTAACATCACTCCTTAAGTTGGCGGCTTCAGCCTCACGAGTTTTCTTTTTTTCTTTTTCTATATTCTCATTTACTTCAGTCAGTTTTGCTAAATTGTTTATTAATTCTCCTCGAAGGTTCTTAAAGTGCGGTTTAAAAGGGTAATTTTTTCTCTTTTAGGCGCCTGTATTCTTTGCGGGGGCAGCGGCGGTTCATCTATAGTTGTTAATGCTGTTTTTCTTCTGGAGTGAGTTCTGCTGTTGCTTGATTTATTTCGCCCGCTGCTTGACTTAACTCTTCAAGTTCCATGTTTGCGCTTGGTTATCTGTTGGGGCTTTTTGTTGTATGTTGAAGTGCAGCAACTGCTTCCACATCTAATTTTGGTTTAGTAAAGCCAAGGCGATCCCGCTCGCTCGCACTAAGCTTTTGAATAATTGTACCCATGCTTACAAACTTTGATGAGTTTAGTTTATACGTAAGCGGAACACGTTCTCCTTTGTCGTTTCTAAAAAACAAAAAGGTTATCTTTTAGTTCAAAATCATCAGGGTATATAGTTTCAGGAGGTTTTAGTTCTAAACTTTGGTATAATGATCTGACTTTACTTTTTGTTAATTCACGCCTTTGCTCCCTTCAGCTATTTCATCCTCCAATGAGATCTCCGAGCGATGCTGTGTCAAAGGAGTTCTTTCATCCATGCCTCTTCAGGATCAAATTATAATCTTCTTCACCTCCAAATGCCTGCCATGTTTTAAATAATTAACTTTTTATTTTGTTTTATAAAAATGTCACAAGTATATGGCTTTGATCTTGACCCGAAAAGAAAGCTGAAAGACCCCATGGCGTGAAGGGAAATAAACGGAATATTACTGTTCCAAATAATCCATCTACTATTGATGCGGATCAAATTCTTACTGTTAAATTTCCAGACCTAGGAGCGGATGATTTTACTGTGCCAGGCTCTGCACGGCTTACTTTAAAATTTGAACTCGCTTCAACAACGACCCAACCAGAACAGTTGTTCAGAATCTGGGGCGGGCAATCGTTAAGAAAATTTCTATAAAACTTGAGGGGAAAGAAGTATTTTCTTTAAACAATGCAGACATATTTTTAAACTATTCTGATTATGGCTAACCGCTAATGAAAGGGAAGATCTTGCGTTTCAAGGAATTGGTAATGAAGAAGCACTAAAACTTAGAATAGGGCCGAACTCGCCTCAGGTGATAAAAGCAGCAAAAGTCTTTAGCTGTAAGTTATGTGTTTGGAAATCGCTTTTCCATTCCTTTAGATTTTGAGTTGTTAAAAGCGCATGCCCCATACCTTCAAAGGGGCATTAAAAAGACAGATTGTCATACAAACTAATTTTAATGGGCTACAAAAGTGTTATCAGATCATCAACACCGAAGCAAAGTACAGCATTTCTGACATCTCGTTAGAGTTTGATGTGTTAGCAACTCTAATTTTAGCAAGGCTGATTGGGCAACAATATGAGTCACAATTAGTATTTTATTAAAGAAACGTGCGTCATCATTCAACATATCCTAAAAGCAGGGCAGACGCTATAGGAATTTTAATCTTAGTGTCGCAGTAAAATCGCTTAAAGGTATTTTTTGCTGTGTGAAGATGAAGAACCAATCGCAGAGCAAGTGAAAGTTTTTTTAAACCAAAAATAACGAAAGTACAATGTTCGATTGATGGTTGTCCTAACCAAATCTATGTAGCGGGCTTAGACCTTATCATCATTTTGACGAATAAGAAAATTGTTTGGGGGTGGGAGGGGTAGAAGTCCAACAGCAGACCCGGCGTCTAAAGATCTACACCTTCCCCAGTGTTAGGCTTGATGATTATTTAACATCAAAATACGGTTTATGGGGTTTTACCTAAGGTCAACAGAGGATAATCAGTTGCATGGAAGTGGGAGGATGTTAGAGACATAATAAACATTCAAATTGATAAAGAAAAAGAGGCTGTTAAACCGCTTAATGTACATTTGTTTTTATTATATGATGCACAGCTAAATATTGAAGCTAACAGATTTAAAGATGTTTGTATACTAAATTATTTTTTATTTTAAAAAAGCATGACTGTTCAAGTTTATCCAAATGTGCTACAGCGCCAGAGTCGCCAAGAAAGGGAAGGGTAGTAGAAACCCCCCGCATTAAAAACCTTTAGATTAACCAACATTACACAAATGCAAAAAAACTAGAGCAAGTCCTTTCAAAATACAGCAAAGCCAAACGAAGGTATTTCTGCTGCCTTTAAGCTGTACATATGTTAATACTGGGGGCATCAACTATAAGCGCCGGGATCAGCAGGAACGAGTGTTGGTCCCCTTAGCAACGGGCATAGGCGTACCCGCAGCTTTACCTCTAGGCGGCTTGTCTTTAGCTTCGGCCCGTGCTCATAGCTGTAGGTGCAGCTAGCAAAAAAATAAAAACTAAACTCCAAAAGCACACAGCCCTGGTTCAACTAAATAAAAGCTAAACTGTTCCTTAAGCTGATTATAAATAAAGCACTAGCTGATCAAACATCACGGATGAAGAAGTTTAAACGTTTTACAGGCCGATTTTGATGACTACAAAAGAACAAAAGTTTGATCTTCAAAGAAAGGCGAGGACAAGTTTTTCTCAACAGCCGGACCCCGAGCAGATAAAAAAGGAATGCTTAAAAAAAGTAAACGAGACATTAAACTCTGTTCTAAACAGCTCACATTAACAACGCCAAAGGGTGTTTATACTTTTGTTTAGAGTCCAAGCACAAAAGACTGCCGATATTGATTTAATTTTTTTTTTGATTTAAAAAAAATTTTTGAGTTAGAAAAGAAACTCAGCATGGATAAGATATATGAAGGTCCAGACGAATTCTTTGAAGCAATGCGTAAGGAAGAAGATTGATCAAGAGCACTGAATGATATTGATTTAGGTCATTGATCCTGCAAACGTACGGGCAGTGTTGCTCATGCTATTTCTCAAGTTCCGGGTAAATAACAATAGCCCCCAGTTAAAGTAATGTTAGCTTTTTTTAATCGACTATGTAACAATAAATGAAGAAAATCTAGAAGTTTGGGTCTCGACGAAACAACAGACTATTCTTTCTCATAATGACTTAACACCCGGTTGGGCGACCAGCTGCTTACACAGTTTGATGTAGCCGCTGAAGAAGCCAAAATGAGAGGGTCTGGTTGGTCAGAGGGGGAAGTCTTAGAGATCAGGTTAAAACAGGCTAATATGCGCCGATTGTAGGGAGGTCTTACATTCCACTACCTCCAGCATTAGTTGCAAAAGAGCAGTTCTAAAAAATAAAGAATACAGACGACAACAAATGTTTTATGTGGTGTGTTCTCGCAAGGCTGCATCACGCCCGCAAAACGCAGGAGAGAGTGTCTAACTATCACCCTTACATCAATGATCTTTAACTTTACGGAATATACATGCGGACACACTCATTGAGCATGCGAGGGGGCACATGCGGACACGCGTTTGTGCGTGCGCGCGTGGATGCGTGCGCGCGCGCAGACACCCTATGTGCCCCCGCACGACACAACGCATTCGGGGCACGCGCACGTACGCATGCATCGCGCACACGTATTTTGGCATATTTAGGGAAAAATACAAGGAAACCGAGAACGATGACATTCCCGCACTCACCCTTATCCTTTTTCTCTCCCGTTCTCCCGCACCCGCTCAGGCTTTTTCTTTTTTCTTCTAGTAGTCATGCGCTTTCTTTGTTTGTACCGGTGTTTTAGCCATTCGTGGTTGTATCTCAGGAGCCAAGGACCCCCCCTGTCTTTCTATGTTGCGAATAAATTGCCGATGAAAATGGTGTAATACAGAGTAAAGGTTCCCGGATATGAAATGATTGAAAGTGGACATGACACAGAGTTGCTGGAGGCAATTCAGTACTTAGAATATATAAAAGTGTGTGATGGTGACGGTTAGAACAAGTAAAAGGATATTGTTGTTGAGTGATATTGATACATAGTACTATGCAAAATCTGATGGGTTAGAGAAGCTCG
>CM031629.1:27371990-27409044 GCA_018398815.1 Conus ventricosus | reverse complement strand
TGATCTTCGATCATAGTTAGTGCCAGGTCCTCGTCGGTTGGTCCCTTGCTGTGCCGAGTCGTGTCTCTTTGTTGGCACCATTCAGCAGTTGCAGAACTGGTGTGGTTGAACGTCTGTTTGTCCAGTTGTGTCAGCAGGTATCCGTTCCGTCCTGAGACTGGGGCCAGACCACTGCAGTCTACTGCCGCGTGCCGGCAGGTGAGCGGCGGCTCTCTGTACCCGCTGTTTTTTCCCGGGAGAGGGAGACTACCCAGGCCGTCTGCCGTTTGTGAGGCAGCTCTCCTCCTGCTGCCGGGGCTCTCTGGGAGTTCTCCGGCACCTGTTACTTTTCCCTGGTCAGGCGTCCTGTGAGAGGGCGCTGCACCAGACCTTTCCTCACCCTTGGTGTCCGGCGGGGCCTTCAGAGGAGGAGGCGTCGAGCCCCGGACTCGTCGAGAGGGCGTCTGGTGTGCGTTAATTGTCGTGCCCAGCGGGGAGAGGAGTCAGACTGCGGGGAAGCCACGGTCAGCGCCGGGGTGTAGAGTCTTCGGGGAGAGGTCGGCCTGCGGGGGAGCCACGGTCAGCGCCGGGGTGCAGAATCTTCCGGGGAGGTGTCAGCCTGCGAGGGGCCACGTACAGCGCCGAGGACTGGAGCTTTCCGGGCCGGGATGGGTTGTCCCATGGTTGTGGTAGAAGGGGTGTAGCGTTAGACAGTAGGGTTAGGGGTGTTAGCTACTGCCTCCTTTTAGGACGTAGTGGCCAGCGCAGTGTAGGGTACTTGTCGTTGCCTCCTTTAGGGACGCAGCGACCAGTTTGGTAGTGATCCGGGTCAAAGAGAAGGGCGAGTCCTGGGGAGAGGTGTGGGGGGTAGTAGTAGTTTAGAGATTAGAGTCCCTTGGGTTAGTCCTTATCCATAGTATTTAGCCACCACATGTGCGGGCTATCTGTGCGTCCCTAGGTCGCAGTGATATACCGCAACTGGTGCTTTAGCATAGGTTAGGGTTCTCAGGGTCGAAGCAGGGTAGTGTGGGTCAGTGAAGAAGTGGAATACCGGTGTGTGGTTGTGGATGGACGTGAGTGGTGGCGCCATAGTGTGTGTGTGTGAAATAAAGAAGTGCGCATGATTGTAAAGCTGTGTGCTGTGTTGTCTGCTCTAGTGTGTAATAGGCGTGGGTAGGGGTGGTAGGGCCGTCCGGCTTAGCGACTGTGACATGAATGTTGTTCTAAATGTGTTCATAAACATTCAAAGCAAGTATTGTTCGTGGTAAGGAAGGGGGGGGGGGGGGGGGGCACTCGATAGATCCCCGTCTCGATAGATCCCCGTCCCGGTGGACCCCTATCTTCATAGATCCCCGTCTCGATGGATCCCCGTCTTGATAGATCCCCTTCTCGATAGATCCCCATCTCGATGGATCCCCGTTACTGTTTTTGGATCTACCGAAACGGGGATCTATCGAGATGGGGATTTACCGAGACGGGGATCTATCGAGACGGAAATTCGTCCACATGTAGTGGGGGATCTATCGAGACGGGGATCTACCGAGATGGGGATCTACCGAGACGGGGATCTACCGAGACGGAAATTCGTCCACATGTAGTGGGGGATCTATTGAGACGGGGATCTACCGAGATGGGGATCTACCGAGACGGGGATCTATCGAGATGTACCCGTAAGGAAGTGGTTTGAAGGAACTGTAGAATCTCTGCTGAAAACAGAGTGTCATTCTTTGTTTATTTTTTTTTTCAAAAATATTTATCATATCCCGCTGTTCCGTTTATCCACACCATCAGGAAACCATATCTATTCAATTCAATTCAATTCAATAAACTTTATTGTCCATCGGAATTTTTTCTTCTGCTCCACATCATTTCACAAGTACATAAGACATTACAAAAAGACATTATAAATCGTTACATAAAAGCCTGTGTTAGTATATGTATTTGTATATACATCAACACTCACTCACCCCTCCACCCCACACACCTGCACACACACACACACGCACACACCCACACATGCGCGCACACACATTACCCCCCCCCCCCCACACCACACACACACACACACACACACACACACGCATATACACTTGAAATAAACATTAAATCCATAAGACATAAAATATTACATAGATGATAAAAACAATACATAAAAACACAAACTCACCCGCACCAATGCCCAAACACTAAAACACACACACATGCGTACACACAACCACACTCACACACTCCCCCCCCCCCCCCACATACACACACACACACACACAAACAGAGTCATAGTCACAGCAAAAGCATAATATTGCAGACTGAATTGTTCATGTCTGAGAGTCAAAGGTCATGGCAGTCAGTCACAGGCTTTAGAGTTTAAAATGCCAATGGCACTTGGTATAAAGGACTTCTTGAAGACATTCTGTCCAAATATAGTTGACTGGACGATGCCCAGTTTCAGCCTACTGACCACCGTCCTCTCTCACTGCCTTAAACAGCATTAGGCCACAAAAGACACCGCTTTTTCTGGTAAACATGTGAGTTACATTTTCTGAAGAGAAAACCAGTAACGTAGATTACAAAGAGGGCTGTCTATACACAATGTGTATCAATAACGTAGACTAAAAAGAGGGCTGTCTATACACAATGTGTATCAATAACGTAGACTACAAAGAGGGCTGTCTATACACAATGTGAATCAATAACGTAGACTACAAGGAGGGCTGTCTATACACAATGTCTGTCAATAACGTAGACTACAGGAAGGGCTGTCTATACACAATGTGTATCAATAACGTAGACTACAGGGAGGGCTGTCTATACACAATGTGTATCAATAACGTAGACTACAGGGAGGGCTGTCTATACACAATGTCTGTCAATAACGTAGACTACAGGGAGGGCTGTCTATACACAATGTCTATCAATAACGTAGACTACAAAGAGGGCTGTCTATACACAATGTCTATCAATAACGTAGACTACAGAGAGGGCTGTCTATACACAATGTGTATCAATAACGTAGACTACAGGGAGGGCTGTCTATACACAATGTCTGTCAATAACGTAGACTACAGGGAGGGCTGTCTATACACAATGTCTGTCAATAACGTAGACTACAGGGAGAGCTGTCTATACACAATGTGTATCAATAACGTAGACTACAAAGAGGGCTGTCTATACACAATGTGTATCAATAACGTAGACTACAAAGAGGGCTGTCTATACACAATGTGTATCACTAACGTAGACTACAAGGAGGGCTGTCTATGCACAATGTGTATCAATAACGTAGACTACAGGGAGGGCTGTCTATACACAATGTCTATCAATAACGTAGACTACAAAGAGGGCTGTCTATACACAATGTCTGTCAATAACGTAGACTACAGGGAGGGCTGTCTATACACAATGTGTGTCAATAACGTAGACTACAGGGAGGGCTGTCTATACACAATGTCTGTCAATAACGTAGACTACAGGGAGGGCTGTCTATACACAATGTCTGTCAATAACGTAGACTACAGGGAGTGCTGTCAAAACACAATGTCTATCAATAACGTAGACTACAGGGAGGGCTGTCTATACACAGTGTGTGTCAATAACGTAGACTACAAAGAGGGCTGTCTATACACAATGTCTATCAGTAACGTAGACTACAGGGAGGACTGTCTATACACAATGTGTATCAATAACGTAGACTACAAGGAGGACTGTCTATACACAATGTCTATCAATAACGTAGACTACAGGGAGGGCTGTCTATACACAATGTGTATCAATAACGTAGACTACAGGGAGGGCTGTCTATACACAATGTCTATCAATAACGTAGACTACAGGGAGGGCTGTCTGTACACAATGTCTGTCACTAACGTAGACTACAAAGAGGGCTGTCTATACACAATGTCTATCAATAACGTGGACTACAAGGAGGGCTGTCTATACACAATGTCTATCAATAACGTAGACTACAAGGAGGGCTGTCTATACACAATGTCTATCAATAACGTAGACAATGGGAGGGCTGTCTATACACAATGTCTATCAATAACGTAGACTACAGGGAGGGCTGTCTATACACAATGTCTATCAATAACGTAGATTACAGTGAGGGCTGTCTATACACAATGTCTATCAATAACGTAGAGCACAAAGAGGACTGTCTATACACAGTGTCTATCAATAACGTAGACCACAAAGAGGGCTGTCTATACACAATGTGTATCAATAACGTAGACTACAAAGAGGGCTGTCTATACACAATGTGTATCGCCCTGACTCGCCATAAGCCATCGCGTTCGAAGTTCGCCCAAGAGATTTTTCACTCGCGAAGAGATGAACAGACTGGATTACGTTCTACAGAGTAATCTCCCAACCCTCAGAAGCATACAGTAACACTGGTTGAATCTGTGCATCAGGCAGCATGAAGAACATTGATACCCCCCCCCCCCCCCCGCTTCCCCCATCTCCACATTGTTTTGAAAATGTCTGCAACGTTTCCCGCACCTTTCCCATCTACTTCATGTAGAGCAGACGCAAATGACAATTCAGTTGTAAGGGTAAAGCCGGAGTACAGCTGTTCACCAATTCTTCGTCTTTTCATTCAGTTGTAAGGGTAAAGTCTGAGTATTTGCTGTGTGTGTGTGTGTGTGTGTGTGTGTGTGTGTGTGTGTGTGTGTGTGTGTGTGTGTGTGTGTGTGTTGTCAGTGTACACACAAAACGAGAGAGTGTTTACGAACATGTATGATTTAAAAAGAGCACGTGAGAATTTCGGTAGTATCACCTGAGAGAGAGAGAGAGAGAGAGAGAGAGAGAGAGAGAGAGAGAGAGAGAGAGAGAGAGAGAACGATAACGATAACGAAAATTTATTCAGAAAGGCCACAGCCCCATTTGAAGGGGGTGAGTAATAAAGAACATAGTTAAACAAGGTATTTCATCACAAAAATTTAAACATTCTCAACATATGCAAATTACCTATGTCAAATCACTCCTTCTCTTAAATGATTTGTACAGATAAAAAGCAAGATTTCTTGCAACGTTGTAATTTTTTGACGACAAGAGACAGACCAACTTGAACAGTGCTGGACGTCGATGATATTTTAACGGAATAAGTTTTTGTCGTAGGTCAGCCAGAACAGGACATAAGAATACAAAATGAAGTTCATCTTCCCTACCAGATTTACACAGTGGACACAACACATCATTTTCTGTATGGATATTATATCGTTGACGATGTACAGCAATATCCGATACACCAAACCTGAATTTTGTTAATTCAGACCTGATAAATCTATTCAAGTTCAGAGACAAATAAGCTTCTGCTTCTACTAAATAATTACTTTTCAGCAGTCTAAATAATGAAAATCGTTCGCTGTTTTGAATATGGCTATCCCAGTCTTGCCATCTACAATCTATTGTTCGTTGCTTGAAACAAGCCAAGAAACTGCTGACACAGCCAACCCCTTGTTCTAACCATACAAACGAAAAACCATAATTACATAAACATTTACGAATGCCCGATGCCCACGTAGTTTTCCCTCTCATATCCAGGTCAAACAGTGTTTTATAAGCTTTGGCTGGCAGTCTATGTTGCCCCATACGTAACAGTTTAAGCCAGTATCTTACACATTTTATATATGAATTCAAATAGAGAGAGAGAGAGAGAGAGAGAGAGAGAGAGAGAGTACCCTGATTTTCAGTTTCTCATGCCTATTGTCGACTCTTTCGGACAGGGCAAGCACCCAAACGCTCCTCCACCTCCTTCCGAACTCTCCTCCCCTTCCCCCTTGCCCCCCCCCCCCCCCCCACCACCAATCCCCTGCCATCGTGTCCTCCCCTCGCACACATGCGTAGCGCTCACCTTTCCACAGAGCACAGACAAGAAATTGCCGTTGTGCTACTAACATTCTTCTAACATACCACAAGAAAAAGACCATAGGCATCACGAACCAGTTCAAACTAAAAAAACACTAGAGGCTTAGAAAGCACACATCTACCTGTCACGTTCACCCAACATAAAGCGAATAAAAAGGTTATGCCACACACAAAGCCGGATTTGAAACAGGAAAACAGACGGCAGTCAGTCTGCGAGGCCTAGCCGCTGGGCCAACTCACAACTCTGAAGGCCCAGTGTGGAGCGGCACCGATTCCAGACACGTTGTAGCCTACTGAATTCAGTCAGCGGCCAATCAAGGCCGGCCATCGGCAGCAATGCTGGCCACAAGCCACAGTTAGCATGTTGCACTGAAACGCTAAATAGTCCATGTCAGCGTTTTGAGGCCTACCATAAATTTGAGCCGACATTTGATGTTAAACTGACAGTTGAGCAAAAGGACAACTCCCCACCAATTATTTCTGTTGTGTTTGGGGGGATTTTCACCGATGAAATCACAGTCTTCAAGGGGGGATTTTCACCGATGAAATCACAGTCTTCAAGGGGGGATTTTCACCGATGAAATCACAGTCTTCAAGGGGGGATTTTCACCGATGAAATCACAGTCTTCAAATATGTGACCTCCTCCATAGGTGACACACAGTTCAGGCCGTGCACTCAACTGTGACCCTATCTTTGCACTAGATGGTTTCCCCCAAATTAGTCTCATTCCTTTGATTTTAATATGTCTGCTTGGAACCACCAGGCTTGCACCTTGATGGCCACATGAAAGAAAATGAGGAGAATCCACTTTCAGACACAATAGAAATTCTCAAAACAATTTAATTGTGCCAGTCTATAAACCCTCCGCTCCTTCAGCAAGGCCTTGACGCGTCAATTTTTAGCGTGCAGCCACAGCTCAGTAGGAAGGAGAGAGTAATGTGAAGTCCATGCCTGCTGATCTCCCCTTTGGAAGAAAACTAACTAATATGAGCACTGACTTGAGAGGGATTTGTTCTCCTGCCCTTTTCCTCTGAAACGCATGTCATCCCTTCAGTTATGTAATTCATCAAGGACGGATTATGATGCTGGCTCCACTCCCAGTCTAGGAGTAGGAATTCACCTTTACCGGATGACGTTTTTGACTACACAGACCCGATCGTGCGGGTCACCCAAGACCCACACATTTTGTAGAGGCTTTTCCTTATTGCCGATCCCTATTCAGATCACGCGGGTCTTGTAAGACCCACACCCGACAAAAAGCGGTTCAGCAGCTTATTTCTCACCTGATGGCGCGGGTCATATGCGACCCATTAAAATGTATAGATCCTGGGGGAACCGCGACTAATTACGCTAATAACTGATTGTGCCCATACATAAAATGTCTGTGACCAACAGCTGTTATGATCGTTGACAAACTCCTAAGATTTGGTGAGCATAGTTCTATCCGTTCATAAGAAATGATGTTTTTATTGAGTCAGTGGTTCATGGAAGACGCAGGAAGCACGGTAAAGTTTAATTAAAGGCTTTTTTTATCATTTCTATTGTGCATGTCCTGCATCAACACTGCAGCCCGTCCATGCTTGGGAAGAGACATCCAGTGTTTTGAACTTGGGATTTTATAAGAACACATTTTATTCCTTGTGCTTTTACTCCCTGGTTATTGGCCCTGTAGACTATGCCTTTCACATTCTACATTTGAATTTAAAGACGAATTTAGGCTACCACTTTATTCAAATTCTTAGCTACCTTTGCACTGAATGCTATTGTTTCTTTTTCAAAAACATCAAGTATGCAGGAGGATCTACTCATTTTTCAAGAGTTTCCTTTTCGTTTATATGGAAGTGTTTTTTGTTTTTTTCCGGGGGGGGGGGGGGGGGGGTTGTTGTTGTCACATCTTCTGTTCCACCTCAGTGGCAGTGCACCCACACTGCTTATTCCGACACCCCGTGCACAGCCATAGCCCGGTCAGTCCCGCCGCTGCCCCGGCACTGACAATCCATAGGGAGCAGCCACCCATCAGTCGAGACTTCGCACTGCTGCCAAGTCACTTCGGTGGTGTTCAGTGGCGCCTGTTCTGATCCAACATACGCAGGACAGCTCCTACTAAGCCCCCTTCTGACGACAATAATTGCTTAGTCGCGGAGCCGGCGTGAGCACGTCCGTCCCACAACAGCCCCCATGGACCCGCTGATACCGGTGACCCCGACGGAACCAAACAAGGCCACAGACGTGGAGAGGACATCGAAACTGAGGTCACCATGAGAGCAGGGCATGAAGGGCCACAGAATCCGACACTTTTTTGTGTGTGTTATGCAGATCGATGAGATGAGGATGATGAAGATGATGCTAGGGATTTCCTTTCTGGTCTGAGACTGCATGACAGGGCTGTACTCTACGCTATGGAAGTGTATCTATCTAGCAGACAACCAGGACGCAGTAGCGAGCCTGATGAACTCTTCACAGAGCGAAACGGCTGTCACTTACGGGCCTTGCTGACCTTCCCATGGGAGGAACAGTACAAGCAACGACAGTACTACGCTGGAGGAGGATTTGCTGCCATGTCTCCTTCCCTGTACACGCTAGTCTTTTCCTTTTGAAGTTATGGATTTTAACTAAGACAGGTCATGATGTTTGCTCCACTCCCTATCTACACATTGAAGGCATTTAGACCAAGGTTTTAATCTCTCGTATCTGTCTATCTGTCTGACCATCTGTCTGTTTCAGACATACAGATACTATGATAGTTCATTACATGGAAATAATCCGTTAATACCTATGGATATTTAAACTTATTACGCTGTGTAGGTTATTTTATAAATGCGTTCTATTTCGAAGTAATTCATAGTTTATTAGTTCAGTGTATACCTAAATATTTCATAACATATGAATATTATGTTATCCGTTCCTTCAGATGGATGAAAATCATTTACAAAAATCATGAGAGATGCCGTTGAAAGAAATAAATTTGGTAATAATGATTTATGTATGAATAATTCCGTTATTTATTTAAAATGTATTCCAACCTACGCTTATAGTTAAAAAAAAAATGTTAACACAGCTGGCACAGGAGTAAGTGGGCAAGAGTTATCTGCGCCATCATGCTGGATTTTTTTTTTTTTTCGTGAACAACCACTTCCGATAAGTTGCCTTCGAACTGGATGTGAAAATGAAGTGTTTTTGGTTAGACAAGAATGATGAAAATAAGTAGCGCTCTTTAATCACAGACATGTATTACAGTATATAGAGGATATTGGACATTTGTATTACCGTTCCATCGTGATGATCATAGATGGCTCAGTACCAGCTTTTATAATCGTGTTTTTTGGTGTTTTTTTTTTTTTAAAATGTAAAACAAAGCAAACGAAAGCCTCTACCTTTCAGTTCAAAGACGGCAACTGTCTCACACCAGAAAAACACATCATAATAAGGATGGACTTGGTATTGGTCTGATATCTACAACAAATAGAGCGAAGGAGATTAAAGTGTCACGTGTTAACAGTTTCATCAGACGAGGGTGACTTTTCAATACTCCGTGAGGAAGTTGTAGCAGCAGTGAAGTCGCTGACATGTGGCAAGGCTGTTGGTACTGACTCCACCCTTGGTGGCAAGGCTGCTGGCATTGACTCCACCCTTGGTGGCAAGGCTGCTGGTACTGACTCCACCCTTGGTGGCAAGGCTGCTGGTACTGACTCCACCCTTGGTGGCAAAGCTGCTGGCATTGACTCCACCCTTGGTGGCAAAGCTGCTGGCATTGACTCCACCCTTGGTGGCAAGGCTGCTGGCATTGACTCCATCCTTGGTGGCAAGGCTGCTGGTACTGACTCCACCCTTGGTGGCAAGGCTGCTGGTACTGACTCCACCCTTGGTGGCAAGGCTGCTGGTACTGACTCCACCCTTGGTGGCAAGGCTGCTGGTACTGACTCCACCCTTGGTGGCAAAGCTGCTGGCATTGACTCCACCCTTGGTGGCAAAGCTGCTGGCATTGACTCCACCCTTGGTGGCAAGGCTGCTGGCATTGACTCCATCCTTGGTGGCAAGGCTGCTGGTACTGACTCCACCCTTGGTGGCAAGGCTGCTGGTACTGACTCCACCCTTGGTGGCAAGGCTGCTGGTACTGACTCCACCCTTGGTGGCAAGGCTGCTGGCACTGACTCCACCCTTGGTGGCAAGGCTGCTGGTACTGACTCCACCCTTGGTGACAAAGCTGCTGGTATTGTTGACTCCACCCTTGGTGGCAAGGCTGCTGGTACTGACTCCACCCTTGGTGGCAAGGCTGCTGGCACTGACTCCACCCTTGGTGGCAAGGCTGCTGGTACTGACTCCACCCTTGGTGGCAAGGCTGCTGGTACTGACTCCCCTTGGTGGCAAGGCTGCTGGTACTGACTCAACCCTTGGTGGCAAGGCTGCTGGTACTGACTCCACCCTTGGTGGCAAGGCTGCTGGTACTGACTCCACCTTTGGTGGCAAGGCTGCTGGTACTGACTCACCCTTGGTGGCAAGGCTGCTGGTACTGACTCCACCCTTGGTGACAAGGCTGCTGGTATTGTTGACTCCACCCTTGGTGGCAAGGCTGCTGGTACTGACTCCACCCTTGGTGACAAGGCTGCTGGTATTGTTGACTCCACCCTTGGTGGCAAGGCTGCTGGTACTGACTCCACCCTTGGTGGCAAGGCTGCTGGTACTGACTCCACCCTTGATGGCAAGGCTGCTGGTACTGACTCCACCCTTTGTGGCAAGGCTGCTGGTACTGACTCCACCCTTGGTGGCAAGGCTGCTGGTACTGACTCCACCCTTTGTGACAAGGCTGCTGGTATTGTTGACTCCACCCTTGGTGGCAAGGCTGCTAGTACTGACTCCACCCTTGGTGACAAGGCTGCTGGTATTGTTGACTCCACCCTTGGTAGCAAGGCTGCTGGTACTGACTCCACCCTTGGTGGCAAGGCTGCTGGCATTGACTCCACCCTTGGTGGCAAGGCTGCTAGTATTGACTCCACCCCTGGTGGCAAGGCTGCTGGCACTGACTCCACCCTTGGTGGCAAGGCTGCTGGTACTGACTCCACCCTTGGTGGCAAGGCTGCTGGCATTGACTCCATCCTTGGTGGTAAGGCTGCTGGTATTGACTCCACCCTTGGTGGCAAGGCTGCTGGCACTGACTCCACCCTTGGTGGCAAGGCTGCTGGTATTGACTCCATCCTTGGTGGCAAGGCTGCTGGCACTGACTCCACCTCTGTGGCAAGGCTGCTGGTATTGACTCCACCTCTGTGGCAAGGCTGCTGGTATTGACTCCACCCTTGGTGGCAAGGCTGCTGGTATTGACTCCACCCTTGGTGGCAAGGCTGCTGGCATTGACTCCATCCTTTGTGGCAAGGCTGCTGGTATTGACTCCACCTCTGTGGCAAGGCTGCTGGCATTGACTCCACCTCTGTGGCAAAGCTGCTGGCACTGACTCCACCCTTGGTGGCAAGGCTGCTGGCACTGACTCCACCCTTGGTGGTAAGGCTGCTGGTATTGACTCCACCTCTGTGGCAAGGCTGCTGGCACTGACTCCACCCTTGAAACACTTACTAAACATGGAGGCGATGCAGTAACGGAAACCCTAACTGCCATCTGCATGCTGGGGGATAGCCCACTGCACGTGACTCTCCCCAAGAAAGGAAATCTCCCACAGTCAGAAGGCCGTGCTGACAGTGGGTCAGCTTGTGCCAGCAAAGGAGAGCTTAACATCTCTCTGGACAGTTTACATCAATTCAGTTCAGTTGAATTCAGTCAGCTTTATTGTCCATCGGAAATTTTTCGTCTGCTCCACATCATTTCACAAGTACATAGGATATTACAAAAAGAAATTATAAATCGTTACATAAAAGCCTGTATTAGTATACATATTTATATATAACATCAACACTCACACTCCCCCCCCCCCCCCCACATACATGCACACACACACACACACACACACACACACACACACACAGACACACACAGACAACACACACACACACACAACACACACACACGCGCGCGCGCGCGCGCGCATACACACATAAAATAAACATTAAATCCAGAGGACATAAAACATTACTTAGATTATAAAAACAATACATAAAAACACAAACTCATCCGCACCAACGCCCAAACACTAAAACACACACATATGCGTACAACAAACCACACCCACATCCACACACATCTGCAAACAGATACCGTCATTGCTTTATTCTGCTAATGTAGACCTATCATGCAAAATGCTGTTTAAGTTTAGTTTTATTACGTGCATTTCATCGTACTTTTTACTCTCATGTTTTGTGACAAAGTTGGGAGTGGGTCGGGGTTGTCTTCTAGGTGAAGACTAAGAATATTTTCACTATTAGAGTTATATCAATATTTCACCTCCACCCTCTCTCTTACTGTGACGCGAGCTGGAGTGGTAGGTGGGTCCTCTAGGGTAGACTTGGAATAATTTCTCTATGAGAATTATATCAACAGTTCACTGCACCCTCTCTCTTACTAGTGGTGGAAGGAGCAACTTAGTCATCGAGATAAATTTAATTTATTCCAGGTACTGTTAAAATACTCAATAGTGGCTCTGAGTTAAGTTTCCTTAGCCTGTACGCTTAAAAGTACTTGTAGCTCCAAGAGACAGAATTAAAGAGAGAACTTCAAACAGTCAACACTGATTGAACTGACACAAGTGCAGTTTCACACGTCAACGAAGTATATAACATGTTTGTTCTATAGGTTGAGTTTTAGTTCTCATTGAACCACAAAAATTAAGTGCCCTTCCTCACTCCTACTTTACTTGCCTACACTTAGTGCAGTAGCTTAAGCTGGAATACAGTGGGCATGTCAGTTTTTACTCTGAATGTACATTCTTATACACATCCACTTTGCTTGTGTACACCCAGTGTAGTAGCCAAATTGGTAATCATAGACATTTTTTCACTGTTTCATCATAAAGTGAGGGTAAGTTCTGAATGAACTAATCTTAATTGGGTTGAAGTCCACTTGGATTATAACTCAACTTTAGTTGGAGAGGATAGTTGATCTCTCCGGTGGCTGATGACTGATCCTGCTGTGTGGACCTGTTGCGGTATGGCTGGGCTGTGGTGTGTCTTCACAACCTGTCTTGCCCAGTGGTTGTAGCGTAGCCCCAGTTTAAGGTGTAGCCCTGGTGTCTGGCATAATCCCGGTTTCTGGCGTAGCCCCGGTGTATGGTTTAGCCACAGTTGGTAGTGGAACCACGGTCCCAGGTCTGTGATAAAGAGAACCTGGTCTGTAGTTAAGTAGCTGGGTGGCTGGCTTGTCGAGTTCACACATTTACCCTCTTATCTTTCAGAAGAGGTGTGAGAACTCAGCCAACAAATGTTTGCTGTATTGTAGAGTTTCTACCATAACTATCAATCTCCACTTTTGATTAAAGACTGAGTTAACCATACAAAAGGGTAGGAGACAGTAATACAATGCTAACAGTTTCAGTCAAATAACTCTTCAATGTTTCTTATGAATTAAATCACATTAACGTGGAATATACCTAGCCCAAGTACACACCTGGTGTAGACTTAGTCATACACTACAAAGCATTCCAACAATCACCAGTATTTATAAATCAGCGTAGCAGTTTTTCACCTAGTACAGGCATACTGTTTTTCTGATCGAAATTTATCATTCAATTACCATCTTAACAGATTTAGAATTGCATACTGTCATCACTATGTCACACGCGCCCGGAGCGTGACGGACAGGTGCGGGGGAAGGGATGTGTGTGTGTGGACATGTAGGGAGTGGGGGGGTGAGCGAGAAGCAGGCCTTGTATCTTTGTGTGAGCCACAGGCAACCCCGTAGCGATGCGAGACAAATGTTTCGCTGTGTCACGCCGCTACAGTAGGTGATGAAGGGGGGGGGGGGGGGGGGGGGGTAGAGAAGAAGGGTGGAGAGAGACTGGCGAGGCAGGACGTCATAGAGGCCAAGACCATCGACACCTTTGTGTCAAGGGCCTCCCGTCTCGATTAAAAGCCACGCCCAGTTTGTTTGTTTTTTTCCCCCAGCGAGTTCGGACCTTTTGCATAAGTGACAGAATAATCATCTAGCTGATTGTGGTCGCTACCAAGGAAGAAGAAGAAGAGGCACGCCTGGAGTGACGCAATTTCTTTTCCGTGCGATACTTTCACTACATCAAGGTGAAAAGGAAGGGGGAGGGGGGGGGGGGGGGGGGGGGGGTTGGCATAGATTTGAAATGATTTGTTGTTTGGGGTTTGTATAGTGTGTACAAAAATGGGGTTTGGGACCTGGATTGGGTGGAGTTGTCAAGTGTTTCATCAGACTTACTGGGGGCCGGAATAGCTCAATTGGTAGAGCGTCGGACTCGTGATCCTGGGGTTGCGGGTTCGAATTTCGGTACAGGGGGATTTTCCCCTCGGAGTTAACATTGGTTCTGACTCCATTCCCCACACAGTCCTTCGAATGAGACTATAAACCGAGGTTCCATGTGTGAACGCACGCACAACATCTTGCACACACGTAAAATCCCATCACCAACTTTCGGAAGAGAAGGCCAGTTTGGCCGTTGGTATGGATGACACGTGACACATAGCATGCACCTTCCCCGAAAATGGAGTATGGCTGCCTTAATGGCGGGATAGAAAAGGGTCATACACACAAAACTCCACTGCCTGGCTATACAGGCAGTGTCCGCAGGAGTATCAGCCTGTCTATACAGGCAGTGTCCGCAGGAGTATCAGCCTGCGTACACAGAAAGAAAGAAAAGAAAAGTCACACCGACTAGTTATGGAAGGAGCAACTTTCAGGTACCAGTGATTGCAAGAAATTTTCATTTTTCTCAGGACTGTCAAAGCAACTCAAGAGTGGCTCAGGAATAATTCTCCTCAGACCTGTACACTTAAAAATGCTTGTAGCTCTGAGAGACAGAATTAGAGATGGGTTCAAACATTCGATACTGAATGAACAACAAAGAACTGACACAAGTTAAGTGTACTTTCACACATCAACTTTACTTGTTTATACAAGGGTGAAATATTCAAATCAATTTCACCAAGTCAGCTTGGCTGACTTTTGTTCCCACTGTTTCTGTTATCATGAAGAGAGGGAAAGTTCTGAATGAGCTGAGCTGGAGCACACTTATAGAATAATCAGCCTGTTGATTGAGGACACTATATGGATGAAGATGAAGATGGACTATCAGAACTTAGCTGATGTTGGAGAGCAGTGTTGATCCCTCTCTAGTTGCTGTGTCTGGTCCACCTTCTTGTTAGGCAGCTGATCTTGGGGTGCTGTCTCAGCTGGGCAGATAACATGCACACCCAGGGTAGGTGTATATCCAGGCTCTGCTCACAAAAACAGAACCTGGTCTGTAGTTAAGTGGTTAAGAGACTGGCTTGTCGAATTCACACACTTGCACTCTGGCTTTCAGTAAATGTGTGAGATCTCGGCCAACAAAGGATTTGACTAGCATAAATCTATCTGCCATGATTATCAGTCTCCAGTTTCACTCACAGTTGGATTGAAACAAAGAGTAGGAGACAGTAATACAGTGCTAAACAATGGAAGTCAAATAACTCTTCAATGTTTTTCTTACAGATTAAGTTGAAGTAACTTGGAATAAACTTTGCTCAAGTACACATGTTGGTAAGACTTAGAGTCACATACTACAAAGTATTCTCACCATCAGCAGTATTCATAAATCAGCTGAACAGTTTTCACCTAGTATAGGCATATTTTTTTTTGTGGTCAGAATTTATCATTCAGTTGTCATCTCAACAGATAGTATTGAATACTGCCTAACGTCAGATTGTTAACAAAGAATGTTAATCAAACATCTTACTAGTTTGTACTAAGTTATGACAAGCAAACTATATACTGACTTCCATAAAAAACGCGAAAGCAAAACAAGCTGAAGGTTAGGGGTGAATTTTATTGGCCACAATTGTACAGAGTGGAAGCGAGAATTCAACGTGATTTGATTCATTACACTGGTAATGTGTGAAAATGTCATCAGCAATATGTCTTTGTGTGGAAAATCCAAGGTCACGTGACAAACCAGCTTGAAGTCCTAATACCGTGTGTGGCCACCATTTGCATGGACAACTGCTTGACACCTGCGGCTCATTGAGTGGACCAGGTGGTTGATGCGAACCCGTGGTACACTAGCCCACACATGGACGATGGCCTGGTGAAGTTGAGCCGCTGTTGCTGGTCGTGGATGCAGGAGGTCCAACCGTCTGCCAAGTTCATCTCAAAAATGTTCTATTGGGTTTAAATCGGGACTGAGGGCTGGCCAGGGCAGCACATTGACGTTGTTATGCTGAAGAAATTGCTGGGTGGCCCTGGCTGTGTGTGGTCTTGCATTGTCCTGTTGGAATGTCCAGTTTGGGTGTTGCGCAAAAAAAGGAACGACATGGGGTCTGAGCACCTGGTGGATGTAGCGCTGTGCATTGACACCCTGTCCACGACCAGGACCAATGTTCTGAAAGATGACTGGTCCTATGGCGTGGTTAATGCCAATTGCACCCCATATCATAACGTTCGGGCCTCCCAGGGGTTCCGCTCTACCACACAGGAGTCGGCATAGCGTTCACCAGGTCGACGCCATATTCTGACACGACCGTCAGCCATGTCAATACAAAAACGGCTCTCATCTGAGAACAGTATGCGTCCCCACTGCTGCCTGCGCCAGTTGATTCGGGCTTGTGCCCACTGCAGCCTGTCCTGCTGGTGTCTTGGTGTCAGTACCGGACCTCTGTGAGGAAGCCTACATGCCAGCCCGTTCTCCTGAAGATGCCGCCGCACAGTGTTGAGGCTGATTCGTTGCTGGAGATTCCCAGGCACCTGTTGAGCAGTGTTAACGGCTGTTTGCCGCCTGTCCCGCAGATGGGTTCAAACAAAATGGCGATCCTCTCTTGGTGTGGTGACCGAGGATGGCCTGGCCGGGGACGATCATCAGTGGTACCAGTGACTCGCATGCGGTGCTGCAGACGATAGATGGTTGAGATGTGGACGTTAAAGATGTTGGCGCCCTGCCTGGCATCCACACCAGCCTCCAGATGGCCTAGGCACGATTGCGTTCCTCTGCTCGTAGTCTTGGCATCTCTGTAGCGCTCAGACGGCAAGTCGTTATCTGAACCTTGTAGCGCGGCTTTATAAAGGCTGCATGCCTGCGTACTTGTCGCTGGTTAACTTTGCTCTGCATGGTGAGCACGTGCCTCACATGCAGCAACCAGTTTGCCATTTTTGTTGACCCTCCAATGCCGGGAATTGATGTGTTGCTCACACATTTTTTCACTGCAAGTGAGTCTTGGACCCAAACAACTTGCCACAATGGTTCAATATTGTATATTCACCCCTTTTCACCCCGAAAAATAGCCTTTCAATTTTTCGCGTTTTTTATGGAAGTCAGTATATTACAATAGAATACTCTTTCATCATCTTGATAGATGTCACCGAATACTGGCATAAAGAGATATTGTTAAAACACATAGCATACATATAATCAATGCATAGTCTTAAAATTTAGTTCAACTACAATTCTTCTGTGATGAACCAATAAATCATAGACAGGAAAATTTAGTTCAACTACAGTTCTTCTGCGATGAGCCAATAAATCATAGACAGGAAAATTTAGTTCAACTACAGTTCGTCTGCGATGAACCAATAAATCAAAGACAGGAAAATTTAGTTCAACTACAGTTCGTCTGCGATGAACCAATAAATCATAGACAGGAAAATTTAGTTCAACTACAGTTCGTCTGCGATGAACCAATAAATCATAGACAGGAAAATTTAGTTCAACTACAGTTCGTCTGCGATGAACCAATAAATCATAGACAGGAAAATTTAGTTCAACTACAGTTCGTCTGCGATGAACCAATAAATCATAGACAGGAAAATTTAGTTCAACTACAGTTCGTCTGCGATGAACCAATAAATCATAGACAGGAAAATTTAGTTCAACTACAGTTCGTCTGCGATGAACCAATAAATCATAGACAGGAAAATTTAGTTCAACTACAGTTCGTCTGCGATGAACCAATAAATCATAGACAGGAAAATTTAGTTCAACTACAGTTCGTCTGCGATGAACCAATAAATCATAGACAGGATCAGAGCAGGTGAGATACACGTTCACTCTGTCTGGTTTACCGCAGTTGTTCTTGATTCACTGGGGGGTGACTAGTCTCACAGCCCACTGCAGTACGTGCTGACAGGGATGTGAAAGTTGAGGTTTTTGTTCTCATAGCGAAAGCTTTTAGGGACATGTCTTTATTCACAGTAGTCTTTACGAAAACGTGCCGACAGGGATGTGAAAGGTTGAGGTTTTTGTTCTCATAGCGAAAGCTTTTAGGGACATGTCTTCATTCACAGTAGTCTTTACGAAAACGTGCCGACAGGGATGTGAAAGGTTGAGGTTTTTGTTCTCATAGCGAAAGCTTTTAGGGACATGTCTTTCATTCACGGTAGTGTTTGGGAAAACGTGCTGACAGGGATGTGAAAGGTTCAGGTTTTTGTTCTCATAGCGAAAGCTTTTAGGGACGTGTCTTTCATTCACGGTAGTCTTCGGGAAAACGTGCTGACAGTGAGTTTCCCCTTTTCGTGGGCTAAGCTACCTACTCAGGTTCCTGGTCTGGTTTGCTTTGTGTCACTGAAGACAAAGGAGAGTGGGGGGGGGGGGGGGGGGGGGGGGGGGGGGGGTCCTTTCCTGCCCCTGCAGTGTGTAAGGAATTGTGTAGAAGGTCGAGAACGCTCTATCTTAGTGGTTGCCGTTGATTTTTATTTAGCCTTCATGCTTACTGACAAAGCGCTGTTTAACACAATTGCGTGACGCGTAGTGACAAAGGAAGAGAGGAGAGAGAGAGAGAGAGAGAGAGAGAGGGAGGGAGGGAGGGAGGGAAACAGGTGACTTACTCCTAACATGACGTCACCTTCTACCCCCCCCCCCCCCCCCCCCCCCCCCCCCCCCCCCCCCCCCCCCCCGTCATTGTTGCCAAAGCTGGGCTGGCGGCAACTTCAAAGAAGGCCCGGCATACTGTGGGAACGGCCGAGAGAGACCGAGTGTGGGCACAGATTAGTAATGTATACTGCCGTTTGTGAGACAAAGGGAGAGAGAAAGAAAGAGGGGGGAGAAGGGGGGGGGGGGAGGGGTTTAGTACAGGAGGGGGTGGTTGTCAGTATGTCGTGTCACGTGTTTTAGGTTGCGTTTCATATCACATCTTACCGTACGATTTTTGCACTTATACACTAATCACATCACATCCATATAAGGAATATCTGAGATTGTCGGATATGATTTTGTCAATTTAATGTTTTCTTTATAATGATATATTGTGTTTATATGTGTCCAAGGTTAGATAAAGAAAAACGCATGCAGTGCTTATTAAGTGACTTATCATTTTGATGGTAGTAGAAGTAATAACGTTAGTAGTTGTGGTGGTAGCAGTAGTGCTAATGATGGTACTTGTACTCACAGTAGTAGCAAGGTGATGATGTTGATGATGTCGATGATGAAGATGATGATGATAATGATGATTATGACAATTGTGGTGATGATGTATATTTTGCTGTTGTCATTGTCTTACTACGATAAGTATGCGTTTTGCGTGTTGTATTCCTTATTTGTAATTTGTTCTTAAGTTTTATAATAAAATATGTATTAAACAACAACAAAAATTGAAAATAACAATAATAATGATAATGATGATTTATAATGATGGTGATGATGACGATAGTAATGACAATCATCAGCATTGTCCATGCACTGCATGGGGAACAGAGAATGGAAGCTGGGCCCTCACTACAGAATTTGCAACACTGAGATCTTGAAAAAGCCACACACACACACACACACACACACACACACACACACACAAAGATGCAAAGCATATAAACGTACTCCCAGTTTATCTTGAATACGCGTGAGATATTCCATAAAGAGGAAAAACCGTTTGGGGCTGTTATAGCCATTTGTAACGGCTATTCTGGTAACATCGGCCATTATCTGTGACCCATTATGAACATACCTACAAATTTTCAGAAAGATCGGCCAAGTACTTTCTGAGATATTCCACAAAGAAAGAAAACCCGTCAAGGGCCTTTATAGCCGTTAGTAACGGATATTTATAACGGTAAAATAAAACTTGGACATGGGCCTGTTTTATAGCAAATTCCACCCAAATGCAGTGAATATTCTGTGAACAGAAATGTAAAATTTTCATCTTGAAAGAATTCTGTTACAGTGTACAAACATGAGTGTATTCAAATATTCATGTAGATCGATATTTACAAATAAAGCGATATTTTTGTAACGGAAAAAATTAGGTATTTTCAAACAAATTTAATACGATTTGCATTCAATTAATGAATTCGGCGTCGCACGGTGCATGGGAAACAACTCCTTCAGTTCATGCCAAAAGAAATGATTTCTTTTCATCTTTAAGACATGACTGTTGTAAAAATGACACCCAAAACTTACTCAGCGCAACACGTATTTCACTTCTAGCCCCTCCTTAGCGCGCAGATTTTCTTGTGGTCCACTTGACTGTTCCCGTAATAAGCGAGTTGTCAGACAACGGACACTGTTGAAAGGGGATTTCCCGCGGGAAGCTACGTTGCCGCGCAAAGTGCTCGCGTTACACACTACCTGCTGTATGCGTTCGCCTCGTGTGTGTGTGTGTGTGTGTGTGTGTGTGTGTGTGACAACTCAGTACGTGCATGCATGTGTGTGTCAGTGTATATGTGTGTGTGTGTGTGTATCTGTGTGTGTGTGTGTGTGCGTGTGTGTGTGTGTGTGTGTGTGTGTGTGTGTGTGTGTGTGTGTGTGTGTGAGAGAGAGAGAGAGAGAGAGAGAGAGAGAGAGAGAGAGAGAGAGAGAGAGCTGTTTCTTCACCCCCCCCCCCACCCCCCCAGAGAATGTCAATATACGGGTTCAACCTCACCATATCTTATTTTGCACGAAAACCCCCTTTTCACATACAAATCACGTCCTTCTCATGTCACTTTTTACCAAAATTAACACCTATTTTCTAAACAAAATTAACACGCAAAAACAGCAAAAATCGACGTAATCGTTACTTTAAAATGGGGGCTTATGTGCAAGATAAGATAGGGTGATCGTGAACCCGCATATTTACCTTCTCTCCCGAGGCATAAAAATTTAATGGTTTACAGTACGCTCTTCTACTTCTAGCACCACCAACAAATCAGAACAAACAACTAGCCTTCCATCTTGATTTGTTATTTTTACATCCAATGAATTTATAGGCCCCTCAATTAATTCTTTAACTTGGCTGTTTCCATCAAACCTATATAACTGATAATCGCAAAACCCTGCCTTAATTGACGGCCAGCACTCTTAGAACTGTAGATGGATAGCCTCAAATAAATTAGTATCTGTTCTTAACTCATCTAAATGGAATACAACATTGGGTTCACGAGAAAATCAGTTGGTTCATTACCTTCAAATTGATAGGCATCTTTTTGTATACTAAATTTATAAGATCTTTCGCTACTGTGGAAGCCTAAGATTCGAGCAAGCCCTCTAGGAAAAGTGTACCCCCTTCTTTCTTCTAGTGGGAAATGTATAGTAATTCTGAGGTTTGCTTCGTTGATTGTTAGCAGTATGCCAATTCGTTAAGTACTTCTTTTAAAGAACAAAAGTTGTAATAACCTTCTGGTATTTGTATATGACTTACTTGACTGCCTTGTTCGTCATTAACATTATCCAGTTATTTTGAGCCTCTTCAGATATGTTAACCCACTTAACTTTAAACCCAAGTTCTCTAAGAGCAACCCTACAATTGCCTAACCTATTATTAATTGGGTACGTTAAGAACACACGCTCGTTTGCTTGGTTATTAGATGTACATCTTTTTTATAACTATTTTAAAAACTATTTAAAAATGGAACCTTTTAAATATAACGAAAGTGCTACTTACAATGTAGGAGCGTTTTATAACCTCAAATCTTTGGACTTCAGAAATTTAACCATTGCAGTAGATGGTCATACGGCTTCCGGGTTAGACTTGTAAACCCACTAACTAAATATTTAAATCCGCCAATAAAGAATGATAGAGTGCCATCAGCATGGTCATCCGCCCTACGGCTTTTTTCCAGAATCAGTTAAATTTTGCCATTTACTGCGCAACAACTGGCTGTGGTGTTTCATATGCAAACCATTTAAACCACCCCAATCTTTTAGTAAGGTCAGTATATAACTTTCATGTTTATTCCCAGTACAGGACGAATAACTAACTGAACTACAAGTGCCTCTCCCTAACGACAACGCGTTTAATCCATTTTAACAGCCCAATGGACACTAATGCATATGAAAGAATCTGCAATGAATTTAACATTAATCCTTCAACTGAGACAAAAGTTAGACCGTAATCATGGGATGGGGCACATTGTATTTGTGGGGCGAACGTAGAAAATTTATAATTATGACTACTGGCTGGCCACTTTCTTTTCAACCAGACAAACAAGTTCGATTGATGTCAATAGAACAAAAAACGCCCTAATGCTTGGACAACATTTATCTTAGATGAAAGTGAAGGCTTAACAATGCCAGGAGTGCAAAGACTTAATGACTCCATAAGGACATACGTTTGGTGTCTATTAGGAGCACAAGCACAGACCAAGTCTAGCATAGTAGATCAATCTACAGGCTTTGATCCCAGAAAACAATTTCTAGCTAATTTAGAAGATGCTATTAACTCTGCTGTTGATTTTCCCTCCAGCATACAAGGTATCAAGACGTTCTTGCACATGCTAGGTCAAAGGTTGACTTTGTTGTAGGCCATGGATTATACATGCTACCCTCTGACCTTAGATACAGTTGGCATGATACAGAATTATAATAATGAAATCCTCATAGCTGGAGACGATCAACCTTAGGACACAATCAAGGCTTAAACACAAGGCCTGCCCCATCCATTTAAAAAAAAAGTACCTAGCCTGAAGAAAGCGATCCAGTTATAAGCGCTCCACAGCCAGAAAGCATGCCACCTGTTGATCTGCCTCACACTGACAGTCACACTAGCGAAAAGACAGCCCTTGTTGTATTTTTAACTTTTACTGGATTAGCCATACTTTATTTTACTAAAAATTAACCCAGCAGCTAGCACTCCCAACGTCCACAAAATGGTCAGCCATATAACCAGCCACCTTGCCTATAGTAGACAAAACCCAACTAACAACACTACCTATTATGCCAGGCAGAGCATCAAGCGCTTTAGCTGCTAACTTCTTTAATAAGTTTGCTAGATGATGTAATTGTTTTCTAATCCAACTTTTACCAGGCTGAGGTGTCGGAGGCGCTACTGGCCCTGTTGGTGCACTGCCAGTTAAAGCATAAACGAGTGTAGAGATAGCAAACCCAACAGCGTTAATATACTAACTATTGTAATCCCTTGTTCTCTGAACAGAGTCCTTATTCTTTCTGCTAGCGTAGTGTTTTCATAAAGCATTTTGTTTATAGTTTCTCTGAATCTGCTTGTTTGCACTGCTAGCTCTTCTCTTCTATCAGACAGCACTTCTAACTTAATTTTTCTTAATTCCTTTAATTCTTGTATTTTCTCCTGTATTCTAGTCTTTTCTTCCGGCCCTAAATTGTTATCGTCTGCATCAGCCAGTTTATTTTTTTCTTCTCCTATCTCTATATCCAGCTCACCAAGTTTTGCCAAATTGTTTTCTAGTTCGCCCCTTATTGACTTTAGGCGTTCATTAAGAGCCAGGAGGTCACGCATAGGCAATGGGGGAATCATCAGTTGTTTCTAATTGTGTCTCCTCATTAAAACTCGTCTCAGTTTCTGCTAATAGTTCTTCTGCTCTTCTAATTGATTCATCTGCTGTTCGATTTAATTCTTGAAGAGGAATGTTTTGTAATTTTAGAGTGTGTTGGCAACTTTTGCCCCAAGTTCTGTAAACGACTAACAGCTTCGGCTCTAAGCTCTAAAAGGTTTAATTGTTCTGCCTTAGCAATAGGGAGTTTTCGCCTAATTGTGCTTAGTTTTAAAAACTTGTTTGGGTTTTGCATTGAAGTAGCTTTTACACGGCCTCCGCCCCAGTTCTTATATACAAATGCCATCAACTTCTCAAAATCATTAAGATCAACTATGGTAGCTCTCGTCCTATGCTTCTATAGAATGATTCAATTCGTTTTAGCAATAGTTCTTGACGGGCTTTAGGGAGTGAAGAACCTACTCCTTCTAGTTCTTGACGAGCTTTAAGGAGTGAAGAACCTTCTCCTTTTGGCCTTTTACGCAATGGGCCTGCTGCTTCTTCAAGCTCTTCTTGCAATGAAGGGCCCAGTTCTGTTTCATCTTCTTCTTCTTCAATAGGATTAATCGCGTAAAAATCTTCATCCATATTTTTTATTTTATATTCTTTTTTGTTTTATAAAAAATGAACTCATATGGTTGTGACCTCGATCCATTACAGAAAAGAGAGGAACCCCATGGCGTAAAAGGTATAAGGCAGACTGTAATTGTGTAATACTCCATCAACAGTTCAGCCTGGACAAGCTTTAATAGTCAATTTCCCCTGATCTTGGCGCTGGCGATGTTATAATGCCAGGCACTGCTAAACTATCATTCAAAATTATATATTACATCGATAGATCCTAATGCTACTGTTGTTGCTAATTTGGGCAGAGCAATCGTTAAACATATGGCAATTAAACTGGAGGGCAGAGAAGTCTTTGTACTAAGCGAGGCAGACATTTTTGCCCTCTGTTCTGATCTATGGCTGCCTAAAAAGAAAGAAAGAGAAAGTTTATCAGGGAATACAAGGCCCAAACGGCCTCAAGCACAGGCTTAAAGCGGGGGTGCAAGGATGATGTTAAAGATGAGGCAGTAGCAGAAGCATTTGGCAACAGATTCTGCATCCTCTAGATTTTGAACTGTTAAAGACGCATATGCCATATTACCAAGGTGCGCTAAAAGAAAAACTTACTTATGAACTGACATTTAATCCTAGCGGTTCTGTTGTTTTGTCTGAAGATCCTGAAGCCAAATACACAGTTAGCGACATTTCACTTGAGTTTGATGTTGTTACTAACCTTGAATGGCGAGAACAATCTTAACCCAGTATAAAAATAAAACAGTTATTTATTATGAAAGAGTTATACACTCCACTACAGAAAATAAAAACAAGCGAGACACTCTCTGGAACATACATCTAAATCAGTCTCTGAAGTCTTTAAAGGAATTTTGTTCTTGTTTACTGAAGGAACAACTCCTTTTCGTAGAGAATCAGAAGCGTTTTAAAATCCAAAAATTGAGAAGGTCGACTGTGCATTAAATGGCAAGTCTGATCAGTTGTATTCGGGCGCGGACTTTTACCTCACCAACACTTTGATGAAATAAGAAAGTTGTTCGCTGGAGGTAGGCAAAGGGATCCTACAGTTGATCGCGTATGTAAAAAACTTCGCCTTTATGATGTAAGACTCGAAGACTACTTAATAACCAAAAATGGGCTGTGGGTTGGATTTTAGATCTACATTTGAAACAGATTGTTTGGAAGTGGAGAAAGGGTAGGGCAAGATGGTATAAAAAAAATATTCACAAGAAAGCAGACGGAAACGCCCAATAAAAATGCATGTTTTTATGGTTTGTGATGCTCAGCTAAACATTGAAGAAAACAGGTTTAAAAGACGTGGCTTATTAAAATGCAGAAGAAATATTCTAATAAAAACAAATGGATAGTTTGAAGTTTCTGCCAAAAGATCCGCACTGTTCACTTATCTGCGGGATTACTGGGTGTGGGAAAACTGTCTTCGTACTTGATTTGTTACAAACAATACACAGGTTTCATTACGAGCACATTGTTATATTCTGCACAACCATTAAGCACAACAAGTCTTACAAGAAAGGAAGTTTATTTGGACAGACGAGAATATATTTTTAGTTGATCCTAGCGACAAACTGAGCGACTGTTTAGAACATTACTATAGGTTATTTGAGGGAACAGAAACCTTGTTTATTATTGAGGGACTGTTCGGCTGAACAAGACATTGTTAAAAAAAGAAAAGCTCTGTCAAAGCTAGCCTTTAGTGGTCGCCACGCCTTAGTTTCTGTGTGGCTCTTAACTCAAAAATACAATGCTGTCTTAAAAGACTTTCGATCGCAGTTAAAATAGGTTGTATTATTTTACACTAAGGATAAAGATAGTTTTGAAGAATGTTTAAGTGAAAATTATATAATAAGGGACAAAGATGAGTTAAAAAAAAATAAAAGAGCAGTTAGAAAAATCTAAGCATGCTAAGCTATGCTTGCGGACTGACCCCCCAGTTCAATACATTTGTTTATTATTATTTGTTTATTATCGATTGCTTATAAGAATTTGTTTATTATAATTTTATATTAAAAAGATGTCTCGAGGGCCAGAATGAAAAGCGCAGCTAGCTCCTAATGCACTGCAGTAGAGCTAAAAGACCTAGCAGACACAACTGAGTTTGATCTAATAGGAGTGCCAGGAAATGTTTATGGATTTGAGTGCACAGATGATGGGGTTTACAAACGAACAGAAATTGAAGTCAAAAACGACAGCAATATCCTACCCTAGAAGAGATAAGAAATTTAAGGGCAAACGATTTTGGCAAACATGAATACAAACTTCATAAACGAGAGAATGCTTGGGGTTGCTTCCTGAAATTGCTTGGAATTTAAAGTTTGAACTACGAAGCCCTAATGTATACTTTGATAAGAAAAAACAATTTTAGAAAAGCCTTAAATGCAGGCCCCATTCTTGTTACCCTTTAGTTCCAGGAACACAACAGAAAAAAAAACAGATTGAAATAACTAAGCGGGGTTCTGAATATATGCTACAGAGAAAGAAGTCCTTTTAGCTGAAGTGGGGGATGACACCGTCGGCTTAGAATTTACCCCCAACGCTACCGTCACTACCTAGGCAAATGACGATGATTTTTCGCTTATTTATTACTCCGAGGGAGGGCGATCCTAGTTTGCCAGAACTTACGTTAATCAGAGGTGTACAAATAAGTCTGAAAACTTGGATGCCCCTCTTAAGCTCTGTATTGCAATTACTAAAAACGGAGATGAAATAAATACCTTGTATCATCTGACAAGGTTACTGTGAATGTTGACAAAACCAAACTAACAGTAACTCGACTTTATTTTCATTAGTATGTTAATTTTATTGCGTTTTACTCTGTTAATGAAGTGCTGCCAGAAGAATTAATAAGAAGAAGATATGTACAAGATTAATTAAAAAAATAATCTTAATTAAAAATGGAGGTTCAACAGTTTAGGTTAGAGCAAATAACTGAACTTCAAAGGAAATGAAGTGATTTGGATAAGTATAGGGTTGCTAGAAAAAAATATGCTAAAGTTTTTAATACTCTTTCTTATGTAATTACTGGCTCCTCAGCTGTAGCTAGCGTAAGTGCTGGGTCTAGTGTTGCTGTTTTAGCTACTGGGGTGGAGCGCCAGCCTCTTTAGCATTAGGGGGCTTGGGGACTAGGTTTAGGCGCTGTGTCTATGATTGTAAGTGTTGTTTAAAAAAACAAACACCCAAATTACAAAGCACACTGCCATTGTAGCCCTTTAGCATCAGCAAAACTTTGTTCATTAAGATTAAGAATAAGCAAATCATTACAGGATGAAAACATTACAGACGAAGAATTTCAGAAGCTTATGGCTGACGGTGAGGTTTTATAGACGGAAAAAAATTGAACTTCAAAAGGAGTGGAGAAAGACTTTTACTTTACGACATGTAGACACTGATGCAATTAAACAGAACATTGAAAAACAAACACATGATCAGTTAACCCAAATAGGCCAAAAAATAAGTTTAACAAAAAAATAAGTTTGGTAAAAAATAAATACTTTTTTTTTTAACTCACTGTGTTTGGGTGGGACAACTTGCAACTCTTCACGAACAAAGGTCTTTTAGGGGCAGGCTTTTTAGAAGAGAGAGTCTCTCTTAAATAATATACGGAGGGGGATGTTTTCATAATTCTTTCAACTTCATATACGTCTACGCTCCATATAGGATCTGTAGCTCTAATTCTAACATCGCCCTCTGCCTCTCCAGGAGCATACAAGTATCTTACTTTTAGCCCAAACAGCAAGAGTTTTTGAGTCCCTGCACATCTTCAGTAATGCTAATTTTTTTAAAATTTGATTGCGTTTACTGGTTTAAGGCCTGTTGCTTTCAATTCTTCATTGTTCATGGCACGTAAGACTGCTGGCAATCTCCTAACCATTCTGTGTTGCATTCTCTGTACTTTGTAGCGCCCATAATTTCTCTGTGATATTGATAGGTAACAGGCGTTCAGCTAGATTCTTATTAAAGTTTTCTACTAGGGCTTGTGATCGATGGTTGCCTGGGATCCCTCTCTTAACTGTAACATGATGTTTTAAAAACAGCTGGTTTACAGAACTTTAACTCTTTTCCATCATCAACCTGGATCACCCTAGGATACTTTAATGGGCCTCGCATGTATATTTGTTGAAAGCACAGCCACAGCAGTTGAGCTTTTATCCGTTAAAGGTTCAGCGTCTTTGTATCTTGAAGCCATGTCTACAACTGTCAGAGCATACTTAAAACTTTTTTTTCTAACTTTATCATGTGGAAGATACAGCAAGTCCATTGGTGGGTGTCATTTGGAACTGAATTAACAAATCTAGGCCTTATTTTTTCTTTTTGGGGCAGGCAAATATATTTGCCAAATTGCCTGTTTTGAAAGCCAGTTTTTCGCATCTGATTCAGGACACTCTAGCAGCTTTACTCAGTTTTCCAATAGCAGTCTTTCCTTTCCAATCCCCTTTAGGAGATAATATATTTTGTTCATATTTTAAATGCATTTTTATTTTACACAAGAAAGTGAGCAACAAGATAGACTGAGGTCATCCCAACTACAATAAAAACTATCTCTGCAGTCTTCTGTTCCTCAGATGGTTTCATAAAAGTCAGACAGTTCTGGCGGTGGCGATGTTAGAAACTTCTTTCCTGTCACAAAGTAATACTCATTCATTGCGTCATCAACGTCTGTAAATGTGTGCTCTGCATCCCCCTGTTCTCTTAACTTTTTATTAATAAAGTCTAAGTGAGCAATTCGTCTTTTCTCATAAGCGTCTCTTGCCTTGGCTAAATCTTCCATTGCCTTGTTATGACGTTCTCTCTCTTCATCAGACCGCAATTTACTAAACATATAATTGCTTCCAGAAAAGGCTAAAGCATTAACAATAGCTCCTCCCACCATCAGAACCAATCCGGGACATCTTTTTATAAATTATTTTCTTTATGAATTAATCTGTCTATGCATTATATTTTCTGGGATAATCCCTGTGTAACAAGAAAGTCTTTTGACGCAATCCCTGCAGTAATTACAACTATAACCTTAACAACATCCTCAAAGTCTAACCCTTTCCCAGGTCGGCCGGGCCCCATTTTAAACATGTTTTTTGCTAACACGCTATAGCCTATACTAAGACCGCTAATTACAGCAGAATGGTAAATCGTATTGATAATCTTTTTTTCACTCATCTTTTTATTAACTAAAAAATTAAATAATCATAATACGAAAGACTGTCTATGTGCTTTTTAATCAGATAATCTTTTGTTGTTTTAAAACTAAAAATAAGGTTGCAACTAGTTTTGGCGAATCTTCTATCTTTCCCATGTTGGGCGGTTTTATTCCTAACAAACATTTTGCAAGGGTTGAATAAACTATAACACCAACAACAGGCACTACATAATTAACCAGCGTTAAACTCATGGTTTTAATAGTATTATATTATTTTTTTATTGCTTTTAAAAATGGATTGTGACGAACTATTTAAAGTGTGAGGAGCAAGCAGACTACTCCGTAGGCTACTCAGCAGACCACTGCCATAAAGAAGATTATACTCTCTAGCTGCGTGTGGAAAAAATAGACAGTATTTAGGCACTGAACTAAGTGTCGAACAGATTCAACAATTGTCTACTTCAGACGTTGAGAAGTACTACGCTAGGTACGAAGGACAGCTAGGTTCAAAAATGGTTAGATCAGTGGGTCAGACAATTATTAGCCTATATGCTAAGTTAGTAAGTAAGATGGCGCCAGTTGATTCAGAAGAAAATTTTAATATGACTTATCACAAGATCCAGTTTTAAACAAGTCACTAGAAACTCTCGCATGTGACATGTATTACAGATTTGGGACGCTGTTATGCCCATTCATCATGGGATTAATTACTTTTAATCATATTAATTTTTGATCATATTAAATTTAATCGCAATAAAAAAAATGAGCAAGAAGAAGACGCTGCAGGACAGTCCGCAGGAGCAGAATGTACCACAAGTGAATGTACCACAAGTGAATGTACCGCAAGTGAATGTACCACAGGTGAGTTGTGTTACTAAGTCTAAAAGTCCTGGACGTGTTGCAGCTGGCCATAGACTAGTTGAATGGCACAGACTGAAAAAAGCAAAACCAATCAGCAAAAAAAAAAATTGTTAGATAGTAATACAACATCACCACCAACAACAACGCAATTAACAACAACACAATTAACAACAACACAATCAAACAATAAGATGTATCATTATGTATTGGGAGCTGCTGCTGTTGTTGGTGGGTTTTTTAGCATACAAATACCTAACACCATACCTAGCAACAAAGCCACAAGCCCCCACAGTAAAAGAAGAACCAGCTTCTGCAAAAAAAGTGCAACCTCCTGCTGTAGACCATTTTCTATGGAATAGTTTTTAATAAACTAGATAAAAACTAGATAAGTACAAGTTAAGTTAGTTATAGAAAGTACTTTTTAAGTTAAGTGCAAGTAAATTACAAGTTAAGCGCAAAAAAATTAAGTTCCAGTTTTAAGTTCTTGTTAAGTTCTTAAGTAAGTACTAGTTAGGTTCTTAAGTAAGTATAGTTAGGTTCTTAAGTTAAGTACTAGTTAGGTTCTTAAGTTAAGTACAAGCCAAATCAGTCAAGTTAATCTTTTAAAGTTCTCCAATGCCTACAGCATATGAAAACTCAGGATTGACGTAAGTTCTCTTGTTATTGTTAGAGACTAGCGATTTCTTATTAACGGCAGTTGTGTTTACTTGATGAAGAGTAGAGCGCAGATTAACATTTTGTGTGATGAAATACTTTGTTTTCAAAGAGAGCTTGCTTGTAGTTGTCGTGAGTTATATTTTTTTTTACAACTTCTTTTACTTTGCCTTAGCCTTCTTCATTACAGAAGTCTGGCTAGCAACGCTATACATCTTCGACCGTAAGCCAACATATTCTTTTATAACTGTCCATTGAGTTCATCCTTCATCTTTCCAATCACTTTCTTGTTCACAGTTGAATGTAAAGGCGAATCTTTTGGGGTAATCGCATGTGTCGTACCACCATCAACTCCTTTAGCCACTTCTGTTTCTAAATCCTTATAGAAGTCTTCAGTTGGGACGTCTAGAATAAAACTATCAGTGTCTGTGTAAAGGACTCTTGCTTCTGGGTCAGTGGTTTAAAGTAGTCGTACAGAAATTCTAGCATTAACAATTTAGACAACTCTAATACGGTTAAAGCCAATTTAAACACCGGCTTGTCCAAACTTAACATCCTTTTTCTTCATCATAATGCCAACCAGGCTGTCGTTAAATCTTCTAAAGTCTTGATAGTTAGGTTTAGAGGCCAACTTAATTGCTTGGTTTTCTTTTGTAACTAATTTCACATCTTTACGTTTGTGTGGATTTTCCATAGTTTTGCCAAAACAGTGTTGTCATCAGTTTAAAAAAGTCTTTTTCTGAAGCGTCAGTGGCTTGGGTTCTAAGATCAGTATTCTTCTTGATGTATGCCTCATAAAGGGCTCTTGATCACAGATAATTATTCTGTGAACAGCTCTTAGTTTCAGTCCGTGTTTTAAGTAAAACTGTAGGAGTCTGTAATGACACACATATTTAGTCTTGTGTCGAAGATTAGGCACAAGTTTAGGAGGTTCGATGGGACTCATCTTTAATCTTTCTGCGGCTAGGGGGTAATCGTTGCGGAGATCGTGTAATTCATAAGGATATTCTAAGTCTACTTCTAAGATTAGTCCTATTGGATTATCAGGCGGAAGCTCTGACAGCATTCCTAACACAGTTATTAACATCATGAGGCCCTTTTATCATTGTAAAGTTTCTCAGTGGAAGTGGTTGACTCATGGCCCATCCATACAGATTGTTGGCGTTTTAAGTACATTAGATAGTTGGATGGTTTGGTGGGATCATAATCGTCTAAATACTTGTTGTTGGCTTTGCAGTAAGGATGTGAGGCCATGCTAATACCTCCCTTAGGACGTCTTCAATCATCTGAAGTGTGGGTAGATCAGATATTAAGTCAATCTGGATGTTTGTAGACTTTAAGAAGGCGTCCCAAGAAAGGCCTGGGGCAGAGATGTAATGTGATGAGTCTAGACCGTAATGTTTCATGCATGTGGTCTGTAATTCTGAAAGACGTCTGCCAATAAACACACGTCAGCCATTAGATACTGATCGTGATAGTTGCCCATCGTTCGACAGTGTAATTCTGTCCAGGCTTTCTGAGCGTATTCATATTCAGAGTCAGTTATGTCTTTACCTCTAAGGGCTAGAAAAGAAAGCACCTTTAGGAGGAAGCGGTCTTCAAACAAACCTATCCCACGAGTTCATGTATTCATAGGGGTAAACACCTTTACGCACTAAAGATGGGTCAAAATATTGTTTAGTTATTGGAAAGTCTTGTAGAGATCCCGCTAATTATCTAAACTCCCCATCAGATGTTGGGCAGAGTATAAAAGGATAAACAGTCAAGAGTAAAAGTCATGTACTTTTCTGAAGATTGTGCAATGCAGGTAACCCTCTTATATTCAGAAGTCACTGCTTGCATGATGAAATGAGAATCGTAACCTCGTAAGTTATGAAAGAAGATAGGCAGTTTCCATTTTTGGGATCAAACCCTTTAAATTGAAGATTACACTTGTTGTGTGCAGCTCCTCTGAACTTTCCAGTAATGTGATCGTGGTCTCTTTACAGCGTCGCCTGATTAATTCTCTGTTGCATATCCAACAGAGAGTGGAGAGTCATAACGTTCTTAGTCTTCAGGAGTCATAACAATGTCTGAAAGGTTCAGTTGATTGGATAAACTGATTGCGAAGTTGTGTCTGTGTTGTAAAAATCTGCTGGCTGCATTGAGGCCTCTGTAAATCTCTGGGTGTGTGTGTGCCCCATTGACCAAACAAACAATAAACGCATAAGAACAGATCTGATGGTGGGTTAATAAGGTTGTTTTTTGCTCTTGTTTAGGGCCGTAGTACTGTGGCAAGATTGATTCAAAGTCAGCATAAACCACGTATGGACTCATTTGCATTTTGTGTAAATTTTAAAACTAACTTTAGACCCCGGTTTAGGTGTGAGGGAGTTCGGTTTCACAGTCTACAAAACTTTTACAATGTTTCTTATGACTAGCAGATGCTTCTATAGTAGGGATTCTAACTAAACACCTTCTACAAAGCTCTTGTTTAGATTTATCCTTTGACGTATAGGCCATAAGTCTGCTTATTGTTCTGATTAATACATAATGGCTCTTTGTCCTATCTGCAAAAAGTATCAAGTCTACATGTTTGTTAAGCGGTTCGCCTAAAGTAGGGGCGTTGGGAGAAAATCCTTAGAGGCACTAGATTGTCTTCTACAGACCATGTGTATATGTTTACGGTGATTGGTTTGTTTTGCTCTTCAAACTGAGATATACTTTCTATGCTTACTGGAAAGGTTATGTTATCAAAGTTCAGCTCTTGTTTGTATTGTTCATAGTTGGATACTCTTTCTGCGTTCTTTTTAACAGGGTTGTAAATGTGCTAAAACGCACCACATAAAAACATGCTGTCAGGATTTTGTATGTTTAAGACTGCTCGTTTTAAAACTAACTCTCTTGGAAGAGGAAGGTAAGAATTGCCAACTATAGGATTTGAACTTTGTTTGTCTCAATCTAATTTGAAGGACTGTTCCTTCAGACCAGCCAGACCGCGCAATTTTGCTTCTTCACTTGCATGGTTAAACTGTGTAAGCATTTTAATCAGCCCCTTCAGAATTAAAGTCGTGATAGCTAATAACTTCTTTCTGTTTAGTTGAACCCAAACTATTATACTACTATCATCGGGGGTTATATATTCAATCAGAATGGCCAACAACACTTTTGCTGGCGGGTCAGTTTGAAGATACTCTGGGATTTTAGAGATAGCATGTGCTACGCTTTCCTGAACGTTCGAGGGGTTAATAATGTCCATGTCTACTTCGTTAAACATATTGCTTAATTGTTTGTCACTACCTTTCACCAGTGCGCTGGTTGGCAGTTTTTCAAACTCAGACACGCTTGTGAGGCTCATTTTTTTAACTCAAATATTTACGTAAATTAAAAAAATAAATGTAAATTAAAGTAAGTAAAACACGCTTTTTATTCTTCGCCCAAGCGTTGCATCACTTCAAGACACGTTAACCTTACAATAACACCCGCCAATATTTTAGCTTTTTTGAATCACTACAGTCAATGTTCATCACTTTGATTGCTTCGTCAAATAGTTCACTATGATCTTTTATTATATTGTTTACATCATTCTCAACCCAAAATTCACTAAAATCATGTTCAATATTTCATTGTTTCCTCAAATAGTTCATTACAATTCTTTAAATCAGATTCACTAGTTCGACAGCCATTTTAAAATCTAAAAAAATAAAAACAATTAAGTGTAAATTCAGCTGTTATTCATAGTCTTTTCTAATCGTAAAAACTTATCTTCATTAAAGCGTATAGTCACTCCTTCAGGATCAGTAGAAACAGTCAGATTAACATCTTCAGAAGCATATTATCAACTAAAATGGCAAACAACTTTATAACCCGGTTGGGGCCAAGAATCTGGTATTTTACTGATGGCCTGCTTCACGCTTTCTCGCATATTTATGCGCTCAAAAAGATCAGTAATTAATTCTTCAAACATGCTCTTTAACTGATCTTTATCAGCCCCCCATGTCCTCTCCTCCTCCCAAATTCTGTATATATTACTAAGCTCTGTAACTACTTCGGGCTTCATTTTTAAACTCAAATAAAAACAACAATTAAAAAATAAGTAAGCCGCAGCATGGGCCTGTAACACACACTGCAACGCGCTTCGCCAAACGATCAATAGGCTGCTGAGTCATATTTTAAGCCCTGGGTTTTCCCCTCTCTAGCAGCAGTTGTCGAGTATTGATTCTACCTTCCTTGTTAACACACGCGCAAAGTAATCATTAACAATCAAAATAATCAAAAACAATGATAATGAAAGTGATTTATCTCCCTTTAAATTTTGCATAAAAGTAATTGTCTTCCCCCGAATAAATTATCTATTTATAGATCAGTGAGAGAGAATTTATTATTAAAAGTTGTGTTTTTGTGTTTAATTTGCTAAAACTTTTAATATGAATATTGTACAAAGTAGCTACTAGAAACTACTTTAAAGCACAGTTGTTGTTTAACCTTTAAAACTATTCTGCTTTAATAAAAAAACAATTTTAATAACAGTCACACTATGCATAAACACCATAGAATTATGAAAGCTTTCAGTTTGCACAGTATATATATTAATCCTAACAGTGTAAAAGTTGAGAATATGCCTGCAGTGGTTTTGTACTTGTTTTGTCTGGGCCACTGGCGCAACGTTAAGCCGTTGCAAGCCTAGTTAGAAAAAGAGGAGCACAGCAGCGGCCTAGGTCAAACGTTCTTACAAGAAACCTGCCCTAGTTTACAGGGCGGCCAATTAGGCCAAGTGGTCTTACAAGACCACTTGGCCCACAAAGCAGTGCAGTAAACTAGGGCAACGTTCTTGTAAAATCACTTGGTCTAGTTGATTAAAGGCTTTACTTAGTCGAGGGAGAGAATGTCAATATTCGGGTTCACGATCACCAAATCTTATTTTGCACGTAAGGCCCCCATTTTAAAGTAACGATTACGTCGATTTTTGCTGTTTTTGCGTTTTTAATTTTGTTTAGAAAATAGGTGTTAATTTTGGTAAAAAGTGACATGAGAAGGACGTGATTTGTATGTGAAAAGGGGGGTTTTCGTGCAAAATAAGATATGGTGAGGTTGAACCCGTATATTGACATTCTTTCTCCCCCCTTTGTCCTCCCGTCCTCCATCCACCCCTACACTGCCTCCACCCGCTCACCATGTTCACTGTATAGATTCCATTCCCCGCTGTTCCCGATACACCACATTGCCGCATTCATGTATTGACCCCTCTATTTACTTTTGTGTGTTTTTGGCCTGCATCTCTGTATAGATTCCATCCCCACTGTTCCTGATAACAACATTGCCCATTCATTTATTGACATCTATTTACTTTCTGTGTGTTTCTTTCTTGCTCTTCAGGTGTGTTATACATTTACTAAAAAATCGCTTTATGTTAGTTAAAATGTTATGTGTTTTTAGCTTGCTATCGGGGTGAGTTATATATATTGACTAAAAAACTGTTTTATTTAGGACGTCCGCTAAAATGTTATTAACTGGCTGGTTGCTTGGTTGGCGAGTAAGTTAGCCGTTAATTACGTCGCGCTTCAAAATGTTTGTAGGATAGTTAGTTTATCCAGTAAGTTAGTAATTGGCTATCTTTTTTCTCCCTTTCGCCATTCTGTGATAATTTATTGTCATAAAAACGTTTAAGTGTGTGTACATCGCACGCTGGAAAACATACGGTTATTTCTATGTCGTCTTTATTTGTAGTTTAAAGGTCTGTATTCTGAATGTTTGCTCATGACCATCTGTGATGTTTGCTCATGACCATCTGTGATGTTTGCTCATGACCATCTGTGATGTTTGCTCATGACCATCTGTGATGTTTGCTCCATGACCATCTGTGATATTTGTTTGTTCCTTTGTTTGTCTGTTTGTTTTGTACATAATGTTTCAAGTGTCTTTGTACGTAATGTTTCAAGTGTCTTTGTACGTGACACTGCAGTCATAGAGCTAAACTACTGGCAAGAAATGTTGAGTAATGAGATATCATACTTAAAGTCATGTGAACAGTCTAATAAATTCATGGCACTTGGAGTTGGCAGGTCTCCACGTCTGAGTTTTAGAATACTCTACGGATATGTGAATGTAGCCTGATGGTCCGTGGATGATTTCATGTCCATGTGATTGGGTGAAAAGCGGGGTGGGATAAATGGTCAGTACCTTTAGTTTGTGACGTGTTTTTTCATGCCCCTCTATACAATGCG
>CM031629.1:27354490-27366990 GCA_018398815.1 Conus ventricosus | reverse complement strand
GTCAGCCTAGTTAAGGCAAAAAAAGTTGGTGGACACTATGGTCACTGAGCAGCAGGGAGAATATAAAAGTTGGTGGACACTATGGTCACTGAGCAGCAGGGAGAATATAAAAGTTGGTGGACACTATGGTCACTGAGCAGCAGGGAGAATATAAAAGTTGGGACACTATGGTCACTGAGCAGCAGGGAGAATATAAAAGTTGGTGGGCACTAAAGGTCACTGAGCAGCAGGGAGAATATAAAAGTTGGTGGACACTATGGTCACTGAGCAGCAGGGAGAATAAAAAGTTGGTGGACAATTTGGGGACTGAGCAGCAGGGAGAATATAAAAGTTGGTGGACAATTTGGGACTGAGCAGCAGGAGAATATAAAAGTTGGTGGACAATTTGGGGACTGAGCAGCAGGGAGAATATAAAAGTTAGTGGACAATTTGGGGACTGAGCAGCAAGCCAAGGAAAAGATGTTTAAAGTGTGTATAGCCCTGTTGGGGCGGGGGGGGGGGGGGGGGGGGGGGGGGGGGGGGGGGGGGGGGGTGAGGATTGAACACCAGCTCTGCAGCAGGCGAACAGACTTTAAGCAGCTTAATGTGAAGCAGGTACTATGCAGTTGCTTTCCGTTGTTTGGTATCGTCGACTGGCACTACTAATATTATCCTGCTCTTAAACCAGCCGGTGTGTTTGTGCGTGTGTCTGTGTGTCTGTGTGTGTGTGTGTGCTTCAGGTGCTGAGCGGTACGGTGAAGGAGGAGATGTATGATTGGCCAGAACGTCTGCTGACGTCACACCTGGAGACGGGCAGCACAGAGGTGAAGGAGGAGGAGGAAGGAGAGATGGCGTCCAAAGAAGAACTGACATTTGAGCAGGAACGGTGCACCTACATTTGTGGTGGGTCTCTCTCTGTCTGTCTGTCTGTCTGCCTCTCTCTCTCTCTCTCTCTCTCTCTCTCTCTCTCTCTCTCTCTCTCTCTCTCTCTCTCTCTCTCTCTTGAGGGCCGGATGTAAAAAAAGCCATGTTGTGCTTATTCCGCTTTTTCCCTCATTAAAAAAGATTCGTTCGTTCGTTCTCTCTCTCTCTCTCTCTCTCTCTCTCTCTCCTCTCTCTCTCTCTCTCTCTCTCTCTCTCTCGCTCTCTCTCCCTCTCTCCCCCCCACCCCCTCGAGCTTCTGGCTCCCAAACAGAACTGAATGTACTATTGGTTCAAGGGGCAGACTAGAACGACACAGTCGAGTTTCTTCCACTTAGTGGTTGTGTATCTAAGAGTGTTGCTCACATCATTTTTTTTTTTTTTGATAAACACTGCAGGCGTCTGTATCTCTCGGGCCTGGGTGAAGCAGGGATACATGTATTATAAACGGAAGTATGACGTACAGGGAACGCCTGTTGTGTAGTCTCAGATGAACCAAACACCACAGAATCAACTTGGATGTGGCTTTGCAAATGGAGCCGGAGTGCGTGGTATGAGAGGAATGCCAAGGAGGGGGTCGGAGGATTATTAAACGACAAGCAGAACGAGAAAAGGTTGTTCTTAATTCTGTTCCCGATCCAATGAAATGAGTCTGTGCATTTCCATGTCTCGTGCAGCAGCGGGAGAGACAGAGAAGACCAACCATGTGAACAGGATCGTGACACAGACATGGGGCATGAGGTGTCAACAGGATCGTGACACAGACATGGGCATGAGGTGTCAACAGGATCGTGACACAGACATGGGGCAATGAGGTGTCAACAGGATCGTGACACAGACATGGGGCTTGAGGTGTCAACAGGATCGTGACACAGACATGGGGCATGAGGTGTCAACAGGCTATGATACAGACATGGGGCATGAGGTGTCAACAGGCTCGTGACACAGACATGGGGCATGAGGTGTCAACAGACTGTGACACAGACATGGGGCATGAGGTGTCAACAGGCTTGTGACACAGACATGGGGCATGAGGTGTCAACAGGCTATGATACAGACATGGGGCATGAGGTGTCAACAGGCTCGTGACACAGACATGGGGCATGAGGTGTCAACAAGCTGTGACACAGACATGGGGCATGAGGTGTCAACAGGATCGTGACACAGACATGGGGCATGAGGTGTCAACAGGCTGTGACACAGACATGGGGCATGAGGTGTCAACAGGCTGTGACACAGACATGGGGCATGAGGTGTCAACAGGATCGTGACACAGACATGGGGCATGAGGTGTCAGCAGGCTCGTGACACAGACATGGGCATGGGGTGTCAACAGGCTATGATACAGACATGGGGCATGAGGTGTCAACAGGCTATGACACAGACATGGGGCATGAGGTGTCAACAGGTTCGTGACACAGACATGGGGCATGAGGTGTCAACAGGCTGTGACACAGACATGGGGCATGAGGTGTCAACAGGCTATGACACAGACATGGGGCATGAGGTGTCAACAGGCTGTGACACAGACATGGGGCATGAGGTGTCAGCAGGCTCGTGACACAGACATGGGGCATGAGGTGTCAGCAGGCTCGTGACACAGACATGGGGCGTGAGGTGTCAACAGGCTCGTGACGCAGACATGGGCATGAGGTGTCAACAGACTGTGACACAGACATGGGGCATGAGGTGTCAACAGGCTGTGACACAGACATGGAGCATGAGGTGTCAACAGACTCGTGACACAGACATAGGGCATGAGGTGTCAACAGGCTGTGACACAGACATGGGCATGAGTGTGAACAGGCTGTGACACAGACATGGGATGTGAGGTGTCAACAGGCTGTGACACAGACATGGGGCATGAGGTGTCAACAGACTGTGACACAGACATGGGATGTGAGGTGTCAACAGGCTGTGACACAGACATGGGGCATGAGGTGTCAACAGACTGTGACACAGACATGGGATGTGAGGTGTCAACAGGCTGTGACACAGACATAGGGCATGAGGTCAACAGGCTGTGACACAGACATGGGGCGTGAGGTGTCAACAGGCTCGTGACGCAGACATAGGGCATGAGGTGTCAACAGGCTGTGACACAGACATGGGGCATGAGGTGTCAACAGGCTGTGACACAGACATGGGATGTGAGGTGTCAACAGGCTCGTGACACAGACATAGGGCATGAGGTGTCAACAGGCTCGTGACACAGACATGGGGCATGAGGTGTCAACAGACTCATGACACAGACATTGGGCATGAGGTGTCAACAGGCTGTGACACAGACATAGGGCATGAGGTGTCAACAGGCTCGTGACACAGACATAGGGCATGAGGTGTCAACAGGCTCGTGACACAGACAAGGGGCATGAGGTGTCAACAGACTCATGACACAGACATGGGCATGAGGTGTCAACAGGCTGTGACACAGACATAGGGCATGAGGTGTCAACAGGCTGTGACACAGACATGGGGCATGAGGTGTCAACAGGCTGTGACACATGGGACATGAGGTGTCAACAGACTGTGACACAGACATGGGGCATGAGGTGTCAACAGGCTCGTGACACAGACATGGGGCATGAGGTGTCAACAGGCTATGACACAGACATAGGGCATGAGGTGTCAACAGGCTGTGACACAGACATGGGGTATGAGGTGTCAACAGGCTCGTGACAAGACATAGGGCATAAGGTGTCAACAGGCTGTGACACAGACATAGGGCATGAGGTGTCAACAGGCTCGTGACACAGACATAGGGCATGAGGTGTCAACAGGCTGTGACACAGACATGGGGCATGAGGTGTCAACAGGCTCGTGACACAGACATGGGGCATGAGGTGTAAACAGACTCATAACACAGACATGGGGCATGAGGTGTCAACAGGCTGTGACACAGACATGGGGCATGAGGTGTCAACAGGCTGTGACACAGACATAGGGCATGAGGTGTCAACAGGCTCGTGACACAGACATAGGGCATGAGGTGTCAACAGGCTGTGACACAGACATGGGGCATGAGGTGTCAACAGGCTCGTGACACAGACATGGGGCATGAGGTGTCAACAGACTCATAACACAGACATGGGGCATGAGGTGTCAACAGGCTGTGACACAGACATGGGGCATGAGGTGTCAACAGGATCGTGACACAGACATAGGGCATGAGGTGTCAACAGGCTCGTGACATAGACACGGGGCATGAGGTGTCAACAGGCTGTGACACAGACATGGGGCATGAGGTGTCAGCAGCTGTGACACAGACATGGGGCATGAGGTGTCAACAGGCTCGTGACACAGACATGGAGCATGAGGTGTCAACAGGCTGTGACACAGGCATGGGGCATGAGGTGTCAACAGGCTGTGACACAGACATGGGGCATGAGGTGTCAACAGGCTGTGACACAGACATGGGGCATGAGGTGTCAACAGGCTCGTGACACAGACATGGAGCATGAGGTGTCAACAGACTCATGACACAGACATGGGATGTGAGGTGTGAACAGGCTGTGACACAGACATGGGGCATGAGGTGTCAACAGGCTGTGACACAGACATGGGGCATGAGGTGTCAACAGGCTGTGACACAGACATAGGGCATGAGGTGTCAACAGGCTCGTGACACAGACATAGGCATGAGGTGTCAACAGGCTGTGACACAGACATGGGGCATGAGGTGTCAACAGGCTGTGACACAGACATGGGGCATGAGGTGTCAACAGGCTGTGACACAGACATTGGGCATGAGGTGTCAACAGGCTGTGACACAGACATGGGATGTGAGGTGTCAACAGGCTCATGTCACAGACATGGGATGTGAGGTGTCAGCAGGCTCGTGACACAGACATAGGGCATGAGGTGTCAACAGGCTGTCACACAGACATGGGGCATGAGGTGTCAACAGGCTCGTGACACAGACATAGGGCATGAGGTGTCAACAGGCTGTGACACAGACATGGGATGTGAGGTGTCAGCAGGCTTGTGACACAGACATAGGGCATGAGGTGTCAACAGGCTCGTGACACAGACATGGGGCATGAGGTGTCAACAGACTGTGACACAGACATGGGGCATGAGGTGTCAACAGGCTGTGACACAGACATGGGGCATGAGGTGTCAACAGGCTCGTCACACAGACATGGGGCATGAGGTTGTCAACAGGCTCGTGACACAGACATGGGCATGAGGTGTTAAGACACACGAGTGATAGAGCAGCCATCTGTATTGATCACTGACATCAAATGTCACAGGTCACTGACCTGAAGTGACTGTGATATGGCTAACCAACTGTATAGATCACTGACATGAAATGACTAACATGACTAACCAACTGTATAGATCACTGACATGAAGTGACTAACATGACTAACCAACTGTATAGATCACTGACATGAAGTGACTAACATGACTAACCAACTGTATAGATCACTGACATGAAGTGACTGATATGACTAAACCAACTGTAAAGATCACTGACATGAAGTGACTAACAAACTAACCAACTGTATAGATCACTGACATGAAGTGACTAACAAACTAACCAACTGTATAGACACTGTCATGAAGTGACTAACAAACTAACCAACTGTATAGATCACTGACATGAAGGACTGTGCATGACCAACACACTAGTTGAACGTATGATAGATCCCTGACGTAATGTGACCGTACCATGAATTAACAAGATCCCTGACGTAATGTACCGTACCATGAATTAACAAGATCCCTGACGTAATGTGACCGTACCAAGAATTAACAATTAAGGTCCCTGACGTAATGTGACCCGTACCATGAATTAACAAGATCCCTGACGTAATGTGACCGTACCATGAATTAACAAGATCCCTGACGTAATGTGACCGTACATGAATTAACAAGGTCCCTGACGTAATGTGACCGTACCATGAATTAACAAGGTCCCTGACGTAAGTGACCGTACCATGAATTAACAAGGTCCCTGACGTAATGTGACCGTACCATGAATTAACAAGGTCCCTGACGTAATGTGACGGCAGCATGAGTGAACAATTCAGCCAGTTCTGTTGATCCCTGGCGTCAGTCACGGCAGCCTGACGAAGCAGCTGACTGCATAGGTCAGAAGTATAACGCGGACAGTGACATACACGCACTGTGTGCTTCTCTTGTTGGTGAGGAGAAACACCCTGCCTTAGCAACGCTCGTGGTCGCCTCTGTGTGCTGGCCTGTGCATTTGCCTCGTGGCGATTTAAAAAAAAATTCAGATCAGCCAGAAATAAACGAACAATTGAATATTCGGATCCTTGCCATCAAACAGAGGGTAGGTAGAGATGAGAGTGAGGTCTCTCCTTTGCTCTGTCACGGCTGACCCCACATCGAGGCTGTCTACCTTTCACAAACTGAATAACAGCACACTTTCTACCACCACCACACAACCCGGTTTTTTTGGTTGAAGATAAGAAATATTTTATTGATTCGGTTAAGAAATGTCTTTCTCAGTCTCGGTTTTGTTTGTTTCGTTTATGTATCTTATCTGTCTTTTTTTTCCACGTTAGGTAATCAGTAATCAGCGCATTCAAAAACACTCCTACAGACATGTCCAAGTTCAAGGTCGTCCTACCCACCCCCCACCCCCCACCCCCCTCCTTGGCTCCGCCCCACCCTCCCACTCCCCCACACTCCTCAGCTCAGCTGCACAGAGGGCAGATTCAGTCCGCAGGGTCTGAGGGATCAGTCAGTCACCCCGTGTCGGCCGGTGTGACTGCGGCGGTGAGTGGGGTGGTAAACAGTCAGGGCCTTATCAACCCTTCCAACCAGTGTGGACGGGACACGTCAACTACTTGTTTACCTGATCCATTTTCCGGGAGTGGGGTTTCAGGTGGGCGTGGTTGTTAGGTCAGTGTTTGGCGCTTTAAAATAACACACTAGCAGGGTGTTGAATTCTTGTTGTTGTTGTTGTTTACGGACACCTAGCATACATACACGCATTTGTGTGCAGTGTATGTTTGCACATGCATATCCGTGTGTGTGTGTGTGTGTGTGTGTTGTGTGTGTGTGTGTGTTGTTGTTGTTGTTTTGTTGTTATTCCCATTACGTGATTTAGCGTAAAAGGAAGGGGGGGGTGGGGGGGGGGGTGGGGGGGGGGGGGGGGGGGGGGGGGGGGGGGGGGGGGGGGGGGGGGGGGGGGGGGGGGGGGGGGGGGGAGAAGGGGAAATAACACAGTCAAAAAAAAACAACAACAAACATCTACAACTATAACACAAAAATAGAAAATCCACTTCATCAAAGATAAAGAAAAGAAAGAAAAAAAAACACAAACATATAACTCTTGTCTCATCTCACTACTGACTGCTATCTATTATAAGTATTTGCCAATTGGACTTTTAGCTAAGTGTAAAAAGAAAAGATATGTTTCACTTGTTGACAGGAAAACATTTTGAATAGGCTGTACAGACATATTTGGAATGAATTTTTTCATAAGTTACACGAAAGAATGTGATCAGCTGATATGCTATGACCACATATACAATGTATATTTTTGACATACTTTGTTTTAAAACAATCCATTTCCATCTACAGATCAAGGAACTTATCTGTCGTCTACGATAAATGTTTTGATCGACATTACTTAACTTTTCATGAATATTTTTCATTCCATCGTGTAAACCAAAGCAACCCAGTTTCTCTTTCTGTCAAATGAAAATTAGAAAATTGTACTTTTTTCCGCCAAAGTATAGCACTCTTGCACTGACATAGAGAAATTTAAAAATGTGAATCTGAAGATCGTTTTGCTCCTCCTTGCTAGAACATCACCTTTCATTATAATATAATCCACATGGGAAGGCACCCAAAGAAATGTTACTTCAGTGTCTCTAGCTGAGAGGAAATGGACTAAGTTATTTATTTCAGTGATCATCTCAGGTCGAACTTTTAATCTAAAATATCTTCATTGCAGTAAGAACTGACTTAGAATCTACACATAAAACAACTTTAAATAATTTTTGCGGGTAATCAACAACAAACTTAAGGCCATAGTTATAGCTGTTAACTCGCAGTGAAAATAGATTTGTTTTTTCCCCAGATAATATGACTTTTCTCTTTGTTAAGGCCTGGAATTATATGCTGCACCTGCATGTTCATTGATTAATGATCCATCAGTGTATATCTTAAAATGGTTGGAATAGTGATCATGCAAATGCATTTTCATATTGGATAATAACAAATTAGAATTTTCAGCCTCTGTATGCTCAATATCAAAATGTGCTCGTACTAGTTTCCAGGGAGGGATAGGAGACACAATAGATCTTTTTGCAATAGATGTTAGTTTGATATCTGAGGATTCTAAAATCGAGAAGTATATGTTCTTAGAGTCATTTGAGATGAATATGTTTTTTAGCCCTTTTGGGAAAATCAGTGTCCGATATTGATATTTATTTCAGGGCCTATATTGTTGTCTAATAGTAGAACTTCGTATAACAAATTTGGTGCATGCAAGATTCCTATATTCTTCCAGTGGTAATATCCCAGCACACTGTATGCTTTTGTACAAGAGGCATGAACTGGTATCCCATGGCTATCTTACATGCTTTGAAAACAATACTTTGAAGTTTTTTCAGTAAGTATTTGGGTGCACTGAAAACACCCTCTTGTGCATACGTTAATTTTGATCTAACCAGTGCAGTAGAAAGGTGCAAAAGAGTAACTGTGTCCTGAGCCCAAGCATGTTTGCTTATAATCTTAATAGATTTAAAGTTTTTCGACTTTGTTAGAACATGCTCTATATGGAAATTCCATGACAACTTTGATGTTAAATTTACTCCAAGGAATTTAACTATTTTTGTATATTTAATGGGTATGCCGTTGACTTGAAATAAAGGCATATTAACTGGATCAGATCCAGTATTAAATAACATCATGTGTGTTTTTTCAGTTGATATTTGCAAACCATTTTCAGTCATATAATCAGAAAAGGTATTAGTTCTTTTGATATAACTTTTTAATATAGTTTTGTGATCTGACAGATGTACTTTTTTTTAATGTCACTTTCATCCATATGCATATGTCATCTGCATATTGGGCTAGTTCTATATTCTTAGCAATCTTGAGGTAAATCGTACATTAGAATACTAAAAAGTAAAGGGGCAATAACAGACCCCTGAGGAATACCCATGTGTAATTTTCTTCTCGTAGAATAGGAGTTCCCTACCTCGTTCTAATATATCTATTTTCTAAGAAGTGTGTGTGTGTGTGTGTGTGTGTGTGTGTGTGTGTGTGTGTGTGTGTGTGTGTGTGCGCGCGCGCGCGCGTGCGCGTGTGCATGGAAAGCGTTCAGTTAACCTTGACTAACTGTTGACAGATTTCTGATGTCATGAGGACTTCATGTCCTTCCGTTTTATTCGCATCTCTCAGGTCCTTCAGCCGATCTGAATAATCTCTCCTCAGAAGGGGACGTCTCATTTTAAGTCATGTAGTGGAACTCAGTCTGCCTTCATATGTTAATATCTTTTCCGGTGGTCGTCAGAGGATTGGAATGATGTGTCGCGACAAGCACGTTTGAGATTCTTTAGAAAATTCGCTTCTCTTTTCATCAGTTAGTGGCTTATTTGAATTTGTTAAGAGGTGCTGTGTTATTTGTCCTCACAAGCCCAGTTCTTAACTGAGATCTTTCCGAAGATCCGAATCATCAGTCTTTACAAGCAGATGTTTCAGTTGACGTAGTAATTTTCAGATTAGTGGAGGATATGAATTGTCTCTCTGCCTAAGTGAAAGTCGTAGCTGGGAACCAGCCGAGAATCTAAACTTCTGTGCTCACAAGCTGAGATCCCATCAGAGATCCAGCAATGGATCTGAACAATCTGCGATCACAAGTTGTCTGTTGTGAGGTCAGTTAGAGGAACGAAATATTTCTCCTCACAACATTTGATCCTGTCGGAGATCTGTTCATGGACCTGAAGCACGTGAATTTCATATCGATTTTTCCCCCTCTGAGATCAATAAGAGGATCCAAAACAGCAGTCCTTGAAGGCTGAAGTCTTACATGAAAACCTTCACAAGGTCTGATTCATCTGTCCTCACAAGCTCGGGTCTTACCTGTCATAGGATCTGAATTAGCTGTTCTCAAAAGGTATCATTTCTGACCCCCCCCCCCCCCCCCCCCCGAAGATCTGAAGCATCTGACCTGACAAGTTGCCTTACCTGAGATCCTTTAAAGGATCTGAAACGCCATCAGAAGGTAATGTCTCATCTTAGATCGTTTTGAGAATCTGAAGCATCTGTCTTCATAAGTTAATGTCTTATTTGAGATCCTTCATGGAAACCAAATCGTCCCGACAGATTTTCATTCCAGTCTTTGAGCTGGTGAGAAACGGTATTAATTGACTATACACCAACGGCTATCCATCAAGGACTTCAATTATTTTTTGTTTCTTCGCGGTTTTTTTTTTTCAGACGCAGCACCAAAATCCTCATGCTCAGTATTTTAGACTAACCTGCTTATGGATTTTGATCTTGCCAGTGAGGGATACGCGCCTGCACTTCAGAGACGGCATAAAGATGTGAGCTACCTCTTTTTGTATGGGTTATTCTCCCTGACCCTGTCTTTATTACCGTAAATACTGTACGTGAGAGCTTTATAGTCGGGTAGAGCAAGCATCTGCTCAGAGATCTTATTCAGGCATTTAACACTGTCTCCTGTGTTGAAACCTTGCAGATGACCTTGGCCTTCACCGCGTGGAGAACCCGAGTCACGTGGACAAGGCTGTGACCCTTCACCTCTACAGTCCTCCATTCGACGAGTGTCTGTGCTTCGACCAGAGAACAGGGCGTCCCATAACCGCTGCCGTCACTTTCGGGAGCAAATTTGGGAAGCGCACGCCCTTTGTGAGTGACTGTAGGAGGGTAGTCGGGATGGGTGGAGAAGGTTATGGAATGTACCTGAATGCCACAGTCGGTTGGAACAGTTGACTCTCTTGACTTAAACTCTCACAGTCACGTGTTCCAGCCGTGGCTAGGGGCCGGCTGGGTCAAGTGTGCCGCGGCGGGTTTGCTGATCTTTTTGGTCAACAGTAGGAGCAAACCTCGTTACTCAAAGGTTAATCCCCTTTATTGTATACACTCACGCGGATTAGTATCGCTCGTGAATGACGCTGTAATCCGTGCCAGAGTTTGGTGGGAAACGGAAACACAGAAATAGCCAGTATGTTCCAGGATGCTTCCAGAAGAGACTGGCACCATCAGGCATTCCCTGTCAGCCACCAGAATGCCATGATGCACACTTAACAGACAGTGGCAGCAGCCGTGTTCATGCGGCCGTGGCAGCAAACATACAGCACACACGCACGCACGTACACACACACACATATATATGTATATATATATTGAATTATAAACAACGCTTGCTCTTATGTCTTAGATTGAAGAAATAGGGGGAGATAAACATTCATATCTGCAGTGGTAGATAATTCTGCCTAACCAACAGTGTGTGCTTGAGAGGGTGAATGGGGGAAAAAGAAAATAAATGCTTCTCAAAATGAGCCTTCAGTAAGCTTATAGTCTCCAAGGAGGACACTCTTCAATAGGGAGGGAGACTCACTAACATGTAATTCCTGGTCAGATACCGGTATTTCGAAACTTGATTGTTTCTCCTCAGTGACCGCGGAAAGTGGTACTTTGACTCCTCTGCCTTTCGGTTTGAAAAAGAATGCTATCCCAGAAAAAGCTGGTGTGCAATACCGTAGTATGTTTGTTGAGTTTTCAAAAAACCAACCAAAGGTGCCACCTAAGAAGCAAAAGAAAATCATGAAAGAGCAAAACAAGGTACATTTTCTTGTGAAAAGTAGAAAATATGAAAAGATAACCTCTTAAGACACAAGTGCAGAGGGCCAGTTCTTGGAATGAATCCGCAAGGGACTAAATTACAACAAACTAATAAATTCCAAGGATAAGTACCGAGCACCATTCCAGCAACTTACAGAGCCACTCAAGCAGATACTGTTGGTTAGGCAGAATTATCTACCACTACAGATATGAATGCTTATCTCCCCCTATTTCTTCAATCTAAGACATAAGAGCAAGCTTTGTTTATAATTCAATATTTCTTGCAGTCATTGCAACACCAAGCTGCTCTGTAAGTTGCTGGAATGGTGCTCGGTACTTATCCCTGGAATTTATTAGTTTGTTTTATATATATATATATATATACACACTGAGGAGAAACAACCAGGTTTCGAAATATCGGTATATGACCAGGAGTTATATGTTAGTGAGTTTCCCTCCCTATTGGAGGATGTCTCCCCTTTGGAGACTATAAGCTTGCTGAAGGCTCATTTTGAGAAGCATTTATTTTATTTTTCCCCATTCACCCACTCAAGCACATACTGTTAGTTAGGCAGAATCATCTACCACTGCAGATATGAATGCTTATCTCTCCCCCTATTTCTTCAATCTAAGACATAAGAGCAAGCTTTGTTTATAATTCAATATATATATATATATATATAGAAAAAAAAAAAAAAAAAAATATATATATATATATATATATATATATATATGTGTGTGTGTGTGTGTGTGTGTGTGTGTGTGTGTGTGTTTCACCTATGATCTCTGTTGCTCCACATATGAAG
>CM031629.1:27309490-27349490 GCA_018398815.1 Conus ventricosus | reverse complement strand
TATCCCACAGTGCTGGTAGTTTTATCGCCACAGCGCTGGTGGTTTTATCCCACAACGCTGGTAGTTTTATCCCACAGCGCTGGTAGTTTTATCCCACAGCGCTGGTAGTTCTATCCCACAGCGCTGGTACTGTTGTCCCATAGTGCTGGTAGTTTTATCCCACAGCGCTGGTAGTTTTATCCCACAGCGCTGCTAGTTTTATCCCCACAGCGCTGGTAGTTTTATCCCACAGCGCTGGTAGTTTTATCCCACAACGCTGGTAGTTTTATCCCACAACGCTGGTAGTTTTAGTTTTTATCCCACAACGCTGGTAGTTTTAGTTTTATCCCACAACGCTGGTAGTTTTAGTTTTATCCCACAACGCTGGTAGTTTTAGTTTTATCCCTCAGCGCTGGTAGTTTTTTGTTTTATCCCTCAGCGCTGGTAGTTTTAGTTTTATCCCACAGCGCTGGTAGTTTTAGTTTTATCCCACAGCCCTGGTAGTTTTATCCCACAACGCTGGTAGTTTTAGTTTTATCCCACAACGCTGGTAGTTTTAGTTTTATCCCACAGCCCTGGTAGTTTTAGTTTTATCCCACAGCGCTGGTAGTTTTAGTTTTATCCCACAGCGCTGGTAGTTTTAGTTTATCCCACAGCGCTGTAGTTTTAGTTTTATCCGACAACGCTGGTAGTTTTAGTTTTATCCCACAGCGCTGGTAGTTTTAGTTTTATCCCACAGCGCTGGTAGTTTTAGTTTTATCCGACAACGTTGGTAGTTTTAGTTTTATCCCACAGCGCTGGTAGTTTTAGTTTTATCCCACAGTGCTGGTAGTTCTATCCCACAGCGCTGGTCTCCCACATTTTGGGGTCTGTGTTATTATTGCATTTTTCCTTTTACACGTTGAAAGTGTGTAGTCTTGTGTTCTTTGAAAGAATGAACTTTCTTTTGTTTAGTTTAAAAGGATTTGTCTCCTGGTCGTCACATTCATGGATCCACATTATTCCTGTTTCTTTCGACACCCAGAAAGTCTGTATAGTCTTGTGTAAAGCGTCAAATCACCTACTTGAGCCTCTGATGCTGATTTTTCTGAGACTTTTATGGATGTTTTGCAGTACCAGAATTCAATTCTTACTGCTCTGACTTTTTGAAACAATCACAGTTGGAAAAGAAATCAGACTCAGCGGTTTTTTTCTTCTTCTTGGGTTTTTTTACAGTGAGACTGTCTTAATTGCATCCACCATTTGATGTTGACAATCCTTTCCGTCTCATCCTGTTCTAACTGTCAATGTGCACACATGTCCCTACAATTAGTAGAGAAAGTGAATTTCAACCAAGGAATACTTTCTCCGTGTCTTACGTTGTCACAGTATCACAACTAATATCCGACTTTGTCATACTGTAAGCTTTCTCATTGGATCTTTAACACCCTTTCAGTCTAATTTGTCTTAATTTTAAAATGTTTTTTAAAAAAAGGGTGTGGGCTGATTAAGAGACTTTTAGTATCTGAACGCTGTTTATTGAGCGAACTGACGTTTACCATGTCTAAACGAATGACTTTTAACCAAAGAAAGTCGTTCCGAAGGCAAAATACGCCAGCCTGGTTTCTGTCCAAAGATTTGTGACAAAAAAAATCAATCACATGTATCCACTGTATCTTGTACTGTTGTATTACAGGTTGTGAATTTTGTGTATATACTCAGGATTTTTTTTCACGGTCTCAGTGGGATGGGATCGTTTCTTTCTGCTATTATTGGTGGATAGTTTTCAATATACTGACACGGCCTGAATGCTTGAATATTTTCAACTTTTATTCCTATTGCAACATTAACGGGGATTGGAACTGTTGTACATAGAAAAAGAGTAAGCTGACAATTATCCATATGTTGTTGGATGTGCATCTCTCTCTCTCTCTCTCTCTCTCTCTCTCTCTCTCTCTCTCTCTCCTCTCCTCTCTCTCTCTCTCTCTCTCTCTCTCTCTCTGTGCTGACCGAGTCTCATTGCTCTTTTTCCTTTCTTACTTATCCGTAATATACTTCTGTCTCCCTTTCTTTCAGTTTTTTCTTTTTCTTTCTTTGATTCTTTTCTTTCCTTTTCTTTTCTTCTTCGCTTTTTTTTCAAAACTCACTTGTACAAATAAAATGAGTTGCTGTTATCACCCATTTTCAGACGTCCGCATTTGTGCGTGCGCGTATGTGTGTGTGTGTGTGTGTGTGTGTGTGGTGTGTGTGTGTGTGTGTAGGGGGGGGGGGGGTTCCTTGGTAAACTTTGACATTGACATTTTCTCAGCAATTACAAACGTTAGTGTTTTATCAACTTGGCAGAATTATAAATGGTAATAAGACTTTCCAGCCCAGCCCCCCCCCCCCCCCTTCCCCTTTTGCATTCAGCTCTATTTTGAATGTCGCAGAAATGACAGCTATTCTTTAAAGCTGCAACCGCTTACAATTACCAGATTCTTTAAAGCTGCAACCGTTTAAGTTACCAGATTCTTTAAAGCTGCAACCGTTTACAATTACCGACAAAAGGTATCACATTGTGTTGCATGCAAAAACACTGCACAAAAGTGTGAAAGAAGAGCTACATTACAATGCAGACTGGACCTTTTGGTTTCTATCGATGTCCAGATACAAATAAACATTCTTCGATGGAACGTGAATATCTTGCCATACAGCACAGTCAGATTCTATGAGTTTGTTACTCAGTGAATCAGGCAACCGAAGCTAAGGTAAATGTTCCAACAAGAAAAGAAATGACTGAGATCCATCGTACATTTTCTGTTGTTGCAAATGTGATAGAAAACAGGTATACTCGTTAGGGGAAGTTCCCCAGTGCACGTGCTATGCCGTGTTTGTGAAATCGCTCATTTTGTGAAATGAGCCAGATTGTGTTAATTTCGGGAAAACTGTGGGAAATCTGCCTACTTCGTGATATTATCGAACGTCATGAATGTTTAAGGGAGTTGGTGAAAAATGATAGTTTTGTTCGCGGAATCAAAAGCAAAGCAAAACAAAACAAAGCAAAGGAGGAAAAGAATTTGACAGCAAGTCTGCCCATTTTATGAAATAAGCAAATACTGTGTGTGTGTGTATGTGTGTGTGTGTGTGTGTGTGTGTGTGCGAGCGCGCGCGTGTGTGTGTGTGGAAAATCAATGGGAAAATAATGAATGTAGAACACCCTCTGTCTGTCGCTCTCTCCTCTCTCTCTCTCTCTCTCTCTCTCTCTCTCTCTCTCTCTCTGTTTCTGTGTAAAAATCTCTTTTGAAACAGCATTTTGATTGTTATGTCGTCATTCTTAGAGCCAAGGCAACAATACATGTGAAAATAAAACTTTAGATTGAATGTGAAACTTGAAAACCAACAACCACCCAGAGAGTGAATTCACAAAAAGGAATCACTTCTCGTAATCATCATGACGCAAGTAGATCTATGTATACTAGTTGTGTGTGTGTGTGTGTGTGTGTGTGTGTGTGTGTGTATGTGTGTGTATGTGTGTGTGTGTGTGTGTGCGTGTGTGTGCGTGCGTGTGTGTGCGTGCGTGTGTAAAGTTAATGATAGAAAAACTGCACATTGAGAACAAGGTAACCCGCTGGCTCAGGTGCAAAATCTTAGTATAACTTAATCAGGGTCTTGTCACGGTAAAACGCCTTGTTACGTAACTTCGCTGCCTTCATGATGGCGTAACCGCTGTTCTGTCAGACAAGCACCTCCACACTGGCACCGGAATCTTTCCTGCTTGCAGCAGAGACCTATTTAACTGCATTTTACATTCATGGTTCTTGGCTAGGAAGCTTTCCTTCAGCCACCATAAATGACCTCAACATAAAGCAGCTCACACTGTCACGACTCTGATCTCGCTAGCCCGCCATGTTTGAAAAATCGCTTTTTTGTTTGTTTTGTTGTACTCCCAGTTCTTATAGAACAGAGAGTACTTTAGAATGGGAACGAAGAAATGGTGTGTGTGTGTGTGTGTGTGTCCGTCCGTCAGTGGTCAAAATGTGTTCCACTCGCTCCAGACAAACCCTACTGAGCCGATCTTTCTGAAAATTTGTAGGTATGTTCATTATGGGTCACGGATGATACCCGATGTTTTAGTTCACCGTTATAGCCGTTACTAACGGCTGTAACGTCCTGTAACGGTTTTTCTTCTTCATGGAATATCTCAGAAAGTACTTTGACGATCTTTCTGAAAATTTGTAGGTATGCTCATTATGGGTCATGGATGATGCCCGATGTTTTAGTTTACCGTTATAGCCGTTACTAATGGCCTGTAACTGTTTTTCTTCTTTATGGAATATCTCAGAAAGTACTTGGCCGATCTTTGTGAAAATTAGCAGGTATGTTCACTATGGGTTACGGATGATGCCCGACGTTTTAGTTTACCGTTATAGCCGTTACTAACGCCTATAACGGCCCATAACGGTTTTTTTTAATGGAATGTCTCAGAAAGTACTTGGCTGATCTTTGTGAAAATTTGTAGGTATGTTCATTATGGGTCACGGATGATGCCCGATGTTTTAGTTTACCGTTACAGCCGTTACTAACAGCCCATAATGGTTTTCTTCTTTATGGAAAATCTCAGAAAGTACTTGGCCGATCTTTCTGAAAATTTGTAAGTATGGTCATTATAAGTCACAGATGATGACCGATGTTTACCAGAATAGCCATTACTAATGGCTTCACCAGCCCAAGACGGTTTTTTTCTCTTTATGTAATATCTCACGCGTATTTAGGATAAACTGGGAGTACGTTTATATGCTTTGCATCTTGTTTTGTTTTGTTTTGTCGTGATGAATCGCCAATACACGGCTCTGACTGCAGCTACTCATGGATTTTATGCTATGGCGATGACACAAATGGCCACGACCACTGTTCCATTTGGAAGCAGGTTCATCACAATTTCATCATGATTTGCGCCAATCCGCACCAGTCCAGTATGATCTAGAACAGTTTTACTACGAAAGCATCAAGAGTGCGCACAATAAGAGACGAATTAAGACGGCTGAAGACGATTCCACGTGAACAATTTCTCTCGATGGACCTAAGACGTTTAGATGCGATTCTCTGCGATGTTGGTGTTTTAAGAGGGTCCATCTGTTTAGAGTCATTCAGCTCCTGCATCCTGGTGGCTCAGAATTTTCTTAGCCTGGGTGGCTCACAATGTTCTTAGCCTGGGTGGCTCACAATGTTCTTAGCCTGGGTGGCTCACAATGTTCTTGGGTGGATCACAATGCTCTTAGCTCCAGCGCAAAGGCTCTGGCGTCTTCAAAACTTGCTACAGCTGGACGGATTGCAAAACTGGACGTTGACATCCCCCAACATTTGGAGACACCCCCCACCCCCCACCCCGAAAAAAAAGGAAAAAAATATGAGTAGAGAAGAAAATATTGGGTCAAGCCCTGACTGTTGAGAGGACTTCTAGGGAATCCGGAGAGACGAAGTTAATGCTGCATTCAAAAGTGTTGTCAGGTTGGAACCATCAATAGAATTGTAATGTTAAAAAAAAAAATAGCCATGACTATCCATGGAAGGAATGGCTGTAAGATGACTGATGTATGCATGTATTTGGCATACATTCGCAAGTCATACGGGCACCATATCTTTTTTTTTTTTTTTACCTACTAATTTCTCGACACATCTGTATATTCACTGACTCCCTATATGCCTGTCCATCAGCTTATCTGTCCGTCGGATGTGGTATAGCGTATATGGACTAGTCCGCACGCAGTGACGCCTCCTTGATGAAACTGAAACTGAAGCATCTTCACATTTTTATTTGATCTTTTAACAAGAGGCTTTGGGTGTGTGTTTATCTGGAGTAAACGGAGCTCATTTTCTTTTACGATGATACGTAAATAAAACGTTGGATAACAACTTTCAGCTGTTTACCTTTTTATCTTCTTTTGAGTTGTACGTCTTTCTCTTTCCCTCCCACGCACCAATCTTTTTTCCTTCTCTCTCTCTCTCTCTCTCTCTCTCTCTCTCTCCTCTCTCTCTCTCTCTCTCTCTCTCTCTCTCTCTCTCTCACTCTCTCTCTCTCTCTCAACATAATTTTTATGTAAACCCACTGAAAATAGAAACAGACGTGAAATATCCTGTACGCATCAGTATCAGCAAAGAGGGAGGGGCAAGAACATCATCACACGTTGGTATGAAGAAGAGACAACATAGCTGTAAAGGGGAATTCTGAAGTGGTGGAGATACAACTCGGTCATAAAGAAGAAAAAGCAAAAACATCACACACTTTTGGAAGGGGGTGACAGAACACAGCCATAAAATACAAAGTGACACACAGTAATAAAGGAGGAACGCCCACCATGGCCATAAAATCACATAGGGGGGGTTACAGGAAGGAAGCAACATGATGGTGAGGGCAAGAAAACACACATGGAAAGATAATTCAAGGTCCAGCATGGTCATCAATGAAAAGCATCTTACCCCCTTGGAAAGCACAGGTACAGGACGGCCATAACTGGAAACTATCACACTCCTCGGAAGGAGAAGAGGATGACGCTACATTGCAACGAAGGACAGGTCACACTTCTTAGAAAGGGCAGTGCAACTTAGATAAACATGAAGCTTTTTTTGAAGGAGAAGTTGAAACGCGGTCAAGGTGAAAAAAACATTACAATTCTTGCGAAGGAGTTGTACAACATGGCCATTAATAGGAAAACAGTGCACCGTCTGGACATGGGGGGTGGCCATGAGAAAAACATGATATTCTTTGCGAAGGGAAGTGCGCAATGGCCTTAAATCACAAACAAAGCATGAGAAGGGCTGATACAACATGGCTGTAAACGAAAACAACAACAAACAAACAAATGCATACCTTAAAGACCAGTAATACTCCTTTGGAAGGAGAGGTACACAACATGGCCATGACGGCAAAAAACGACTACCACACTTTGGCAAAAAGAAGATACATTCAGAAAAAAAACAATGCACAGTTGGGAAAAGGAAGAGACAACGTGGCCATGAAGATAACGAGCCACACTTTGGGAGGGGAGTGGGGGGGGGGGGGGGGGGGGGGGGGGGGGGGGGCGGCAGCGCACAACATAGGTATTACGAAGGAATGGTGCACTTAAGGACAAGGAAGGCCAAACTTGACCACGAAGAAAAAATATTGCACCTCGAAAATGGAGACACAACATGGTGGCAGGACGTAACGAAAAAAACATCCGTATTCACTCCTGGGAAAAGGAAGGTACAACGTGGTCAGAAAATGTGAAAACATCATACAGGTTCAACGCTGTTTTCACTCTTTGTGGTTTACTGTGAACCTCACATTACTGTTTATGTTAGGATAGTACGAAAGAAGAGAACGGGGAATGTAGTGGGGGAAAGGGGGGGTGGGTGGGGTATGTTTAGTTGTATGGGGGGAGGGGGAGTGTGTGTGTGGTGGGGGGGGGGGGGGGGGGGGGGGATGTGCGTGTGTGTGTGTGTGGTGGGGGTGGGGGAGGATGGGATGGGTGGGGGTGGTGTGGGGGGTGGGGGGCGGGACGGGGGGGAGGGGGCGAAGGGGGGGGGGTATGTGTTGTGGGGTGAGGGTGGGGGGGGGGGGGGGGAGTTGGGGGAGGAGGGGGGAAAGTATATGGGCGTGTGTGTGTGTGGAGAGGTGGGGTGGGGGCTGGTGGAAAAGGAATTCATAGGGAGGCTGTTAGCAGAAACCTAACAGACCTAACACATGTAGCAAACGTTTGCATTATGCAGCGCTACCACTTCGACATCTCGGCAGCCGCTGGTGCTGCTTCTCAGGGGACGTCACTCGAGATTCCACAAAGGGAAGTCACCGTTCATTCACCCAGTGTTCTTATCACAGGAACGTGGAATCGATTCATATCGAACGTTACAGAAACAAGCTGGTTCACTTTGCCTTGCCCACTTTCCTGTGTGATGGAAGTCACATGCCAAGTTCCCTGTTCCTGATCAAAAGGAGCAAGGCTCACGTGCATTTTGCGTCGGGTGTAAGGCCAGATCCATACACCTGCGTGGAGACCGTGAACATTGTTTGAAAGTGTGTCGTTCCTCACGAATTATTCCCGGATTCCTAACCACATATGGCAGCATGACGTAGTCTAGCGATTCTTCGGCACAGCTACTGGTTGATGTTCATGTTTGCATGCCTATTCCTTTCCAGCCAGTGTGCTCTAGTGAGTCTTCACCTCAACAGCCTGATACCACTAAACGGTTCAGAACAGGTCTTTTAAACTGTTCAGAATTGATCTGTGCCATTCAATGAACTCTTACATTTATCGCTAAATGACTGCCTGCCAAATCTGAAGTAAATTCATCTTACAGCACATGTAAGGGGTGGTGAAAAGTTCTAAGCCAACCTATGAAGGATTTGACAATATTTGGCGCATGATTGCACATGGTCTTGGGAGGGTGACCTGTCAACTTTGTTACATGTCGTCACATTAGTCATGACAACACTGGGCTTCTTAGTCATTAACACCACTTCATTTAACAAAATGGTGAAAATTCGGTTATGCAATATTTGCAAAAGAAAGATTGAGCACCAGTAGAATTCACCAGGACACGATTAAAACTTACGTGAACCCTTTATGTTACACATGAAGAAATGAAAAAAGAAAAAAAAAATGAGAAAAAAGGCCACGGTCGTCAAGCTGGCGAGGTAATGGCTCCCCTCTCTCTGGCCACTGAAGGAATCCTGCAGGTGCGCTTTCTTGAGAAAGGTCACAGCATAAATGGAGAATATTCAGCCAGATTTGCTGCGGTGCCTGATGGACAGTCTCGTTGCTAAACGCCATGGAGAGCTGACCAAAAGAGGCCGGGTTTGTTTCACTAAACATTCAATGCACCAGTTCACAAATCAGCCTTGTAGGCTCAAAGATTGTCCCTCACTTTATGCTGTTTGCATTCAGCAGCTTTTTTTTCCCCTCTCCACACTTCCGTTTTGTTTCATTCACTACCCTTCACTGGCTGCTTTGGGGGTGCTGTTGGATTCTTTTTTGAACCTTTGGTGGTGAGAACACCACAGCGTTATGGACTGTGGTGTGTCTCTATTTGACGCCAAGAGCACAGACACAATCAGCTGTGTCTCCCTGATGAGTCCGATCCAGCAGACGAAAGGCCGAGCAGGCAATACCAATAGATCTGCCTTAAAGGGGGATTACGATGGTTCCCTCATGCAGCTAGTGAAGGGTTTTCATATTTCTATTTTCTTAATTTCATGTTCCCATTTTCTTCATCTTCAACCCCCCCCCCCCCCCCCCTTTTTTTTAAAAATATCTTTGCCAAGTCATTACTATGATGGAATAATTGTTAACCTGTACTTGTTTACCTCCACTGCTTAATTGTTTTACCGAAGAATGGTAGACTTGCCGATGTGACCACCTGCCGATGTGATCACATGTCGTTGAGCCATTGGGTCACAACGACATGTGGTCACACAGGCATCGGCATGTGGTCACATCGACATGTAGCCCATGACTCGAACCTTGCTGATGACGTCATAACTTATACTGCATCAGTCAAGACATGCAAGAAGCCTATTAGGGCATAAATAATTGAAATAAACTGTAAAAGTGGGAACTTACATATGCACACTTAAGTGCGCTACTGTTTGGAAAAAAAATCATTTCAATTTGAATCAACTTCGCCATTTCTTTTTTCAGTGGCCTGCTGACATGATCTGCACCTATGTTCATTGATGAGTAAAGCCAGTGCTCATTGGCTAACCGAACTTTCAACAACCAATCCAAACAGACGATGCAATGCACTTGGACACATATGGTTTCTCAGTTTGTAGCTGCAGTCCTCAACCGCAGTCCTGTTAACTGCCGATATGGACTCGTCACAATGGTCAGACTCTTGCTTGTTGATGCGCGCCCGTCTTGTCAACGGACCACACGCCATTCCAAAAAGAAACTGTGCAAAAGGCACGTGCGCATCTGCGACATGTTGACAGCCACCCAATCCACACGACCTTACCTACCCCCACCCCTCTCTCACCTAATCAAGTATCATGTCATGTAATGACGCCATCATGAAGTTGCCGCAACACTCCTTTCCCTGACCCTGTTTCCAGTTACGTTTCAGCGTCATCAACGAGGCGTCACTGCGTGCGGACTAGTCCATATACGCGACACCACATCCGCAAAGTTTCGAGACCACACTACGCATGATTTTAAGCTGATGGATAAATGAATTAACAACTAAGATAAGAGAATTGTGAAGAAGCGGGTCTCGTGGCTACGACTCAGCGGATGTCTGACCTACGCATTGGCCCAAGGCGCTGGTCAGACCTTGAGTGCCCGTCTTAACATTGGTTGTCTTTTTTGTGTGTGTAGTGAATGTACACATCTATGTGTATGGATGTATGGGCACGGGCCTGTGTGCGTGCGCACGCTTGTGTATGTGTGTGTGCACGCGTGTGCCTGTATGTATGTGCGCATGTGTGTGCGTGTGCAGAAGCGGTTGTGCATGTGTGTGTGCGTGTAATTTGTGGGTTTGTGTGAGCATACACACGTATCTGCATATGTATGCGTACATATACATGTGTATATCTTTGTATGTGGTCATGTACGCATGTGCATGTGTGTATGCATTTGTGCGTTCATGTGTATGTGTGCACACGTATGGGTGTGGATGGGCATGTGCATGTGTGTGCATAGGAGTGAGCGCATGTATGCACGCACGTTTACGCGTTTGTGTGTGCGTGTACGTGTATATGTGTGTAAAGACTGTGTGTGTGAATGTTCTGAAGATGACTTAGGATCAAGAACAAGAACATCAAATACAACATATACGTGCACGCGCACACACACATAACAATAAGAACTCCCCCCCCTCCCCCCACAGACATACACACACACTCACACACCAAGGCTTGCACACTCACGTCCGTGGACTTTCTAATCAACATGCTGGCATCACCCCACTGATGAACACATACCAGCGCACACATGTCTACAGTATGTGCTGGGGGGCCCTGAGAGATTCAAAGTCTTATCTCAGTTGACATGTATTTGATCATTTGTGTCTGTTACTGGAAAGGCCCAGTATGAGTTTGCCCCAATCTCTAGGGGTCTTCGCAGTGTTGGCCTTGAGATTATTCCAATGTTTGGTTGGTTGGTGATGTTTCTTGCTCTTCCCTTAAGTCTGGATGTGCGGCCACTTTTCTCTCTTGATGTTCAGATCTGAAAGACGGTCTGTGGTATAGTGGCTTTGCTCTCGTTTGCTGAATACTTGAATACGTCGTGAGTCTCCCAGCTGCATGTGTTGCACATGTGACCAGGTGGCAGGCCGCATATATTTAAACCTCAGTGTTAAAGGCTGATAACATCAGAACCATGTTTGATCAAAACTGCTTTGCATCATACTGAATATGTAGGTAAGTACAAGTAAAAAGATACGTACCGACCTGAAAGTATGTCCACTAAATACTCGAGCCTACAAGTAAGAACCAGAGGGTTGGGCTGAGCCAGGAACATCCGGAGAATGTGAAGTGACTCACACCCTCTCCCATTCTGAATCTAACTGGCTGCAAAGTTCCCTCAACAGGCTATCAATCACTTGACCTCCCACTCATAGATGTAACCATACAGTCTCATTACGTGGCAGGACCAGCCCAAACACACATACTCACATAGGCAGTCAGTCTGGACACAGTCCATTACTTTGTGTAAAACCTTGACTCCACTGTTTGCCAGAAAAAGGGAACATTTTCTCCCTTCGTCCGAGATCTTGTCTCGAGTTTCACCGACTGACCTGGAGGAAAAGTGAGTGGTATCCAGTTTCTAAGTCTTGAGACCATGCACTGTTTGTAAGCCATGCCTTACACTCCAACAGGTTAACCTTATGCTCATGCTTGGTAAATGTTAGAATGATTAATGAACACTGTTGATTGTCTGAATGCTTTCTAGTATTTAACTCCAATTTGTCTAAATGCTTTATAGTATTTGACTCCAATTGACACTTATGCTTGTGTCGATTGTATTCAAGTCAATAATGATAACGTCTGAGTGTTGGAATATTTTGAAGAGTAGCCTCCACAGGTCCTCCACAGGCCTAATATGAAATGGGCCTCCAAGCTGACATGGGACAGCCAACCAGCAGGCCTGTATCAAGTGGTCGGTGGACAGCCAACCAGGTGTCAAGTGGTCGGTGGACAGCCAACCAGCAGGCCTGTATCAAGTGGTCGGTGGACAGCCAACCAGCAGGCCTGTATCAAGTGGTCGGTGGACAGCCAACCAGCAGGCCTGTATCAAGTGGTAGGTGGACAGCCAACCAGCAGGCCTGTATCAAGTGGTCAGGACAGCCAACCAGCAGGCCTGTATCAAATGGTTGGTGAACAGCCAACCAACAGGCCTGTATCAAGTGGTCAGAGACCAATCAGCCTCTCCAACTGGGCCACACTCAATACAAGCGAGGTCCTTGTGCTCCTAGCAGACTGCGACGCATTTCAATTTTCATGGCCTCTCTTACTGATGTCAGATCAGGAGCAAAACACAGCCCATGCAAAGTCAGACCGACTCTTTGCTTACTTTATAAATACTTTGTTTATTTTCATCTCGTATCCAAAGTAAAGTTTTGTGAGTGAAATTTCACTGAACTTGTCTCCTTCCCTTGATGTCTGCATTGCTTCATGTTTGATTGTGTCTCTAACTCTGTTTGTCACTCACAGAACAAGCACTTCTAAGTGCATATATGCAAGGAAAAGCGCATGTGATCCACTCTTGATTAGTTTAAAAGATCTGAATGAAAATGAAAACTTCTTCCCACTATCTGCTACTGAAAGCTGTTCCTTCCACCCCTAATAAGAGAGGCAGGAGGTGAATCCTAATATTTAAAAAAAATCACACCATCACTTTAAGCAGAGAACACTCCTTGAGTCCATTCCATCGAGGCCCACAGCTTCCATCCCAAGTCTCAGCATCAATGATTAGGTGCTCCTGGTAGTAGGCGGTGCATAAACATGGATCACAACAGGTGCCACTACACACTATGGTAATGATGGATCACAGCTTCCATTCCAAGTCTCAGCATCAATGATTAGGTGCTCCTGTCAGTAGATGGTGCATAAACATGGATCACAACAGGTGCCACTACGCACTATAGTGACGATGGATCACAGAAGGTGCCACTACACACTATAGTAATGATGGATCACAGAAGGTGCCACTACACACTATAGTAATGATGGATCACAGAAGGTGCCACTACACACTATAGTAATGATGGATCACAGAAGGTGCCACTACACACTATAGTAATGATGGATCACAGAAGGTGCCACTACACACTATAGTAATGACAGATCACAGAAGGTGCCACTACACACTACCCAAGTCATGACAGATCACAAAAGGTGCCACTACACACTACCCAAGTCATGACAGATCACAAAAGGTGCCACTACACACTACCCAAGTCATGACAGATCACAAAAGGTGCCACTACACACTATAGTCATGATGGATCACAGAAGGTGCCACTACACACTACCCAAGTCATGATGGATCACAGAAGGTGCACTACACACTATAGTAATGATGGATCACAGAAGGTGCCACGACACACTACCCAAGTCATGATGGATCACAGAAGGTGCCACTACATACTACCCAAGTCATGATGGATCACAGAAGGTGCCATACACACTACCCAAGTGACGATGGATCACAGAAGGTGCCACTACACACTACCCAAGTGACGATGGATCACAGAAAGTGCCACTACACACTACCCAAGTCATGATGGATCACAGAAGGTGCCACTACACACTACCCAAGTCATGATGGATCACAGAAGGTGCCACTACACACTACCCAAGTCATGATGGATCACAAAAGGTGCCACTACACACTACCCAAGTGACGATGGATCACAAAAGGTGCCACTACACACTACCCAAGTGACGATGGATCACAAAAGGTGCCACTGCACACTACCCAAGTCGTGATGGATCACAGAAGGTGCCACTACACACTACCCAAGTGACTCGGCAGCTCTGCAATGCCTCCCCTCATCAGCGGCATCCTGACGGCCTGACACCGACCGCTCCCTGCGGTCTGACAGCGCTGTACTGCCTCCCCTCATCAGCGGCATCCTGACGGCCTGACAGCGACCGCTCCCTGCGGTCTGACGGTGCCGGAGCTGTGATGACACAAACCGGTCGTTGTGCATGGGGAGCCAGGATGAGCAGCATGGAGGTAATGCCATCGGGGGGTGACGGAGGATAATACATCAGAGAGAGAGACACAGAGAGAGAGAGAGAGAGAGAGAGAGAGAGAGAGAGAGAGAGAGTGAGAGAGAGTGAGAGAGAGAGAAAACGAGAGAACGAGCACGTGAGCCACTGCAAGGGTAAAGAGAGAGAGAGAAAATGAGAGAACGAGTGAGTGAGCAATTGCAGAGAGAGAGAGAGAGAGAGAGAGAGAGAGAGAGAGAGAGAGAGAACGAGCAAGTAAGCCACTGCACGAGAGAGAGAGAGAGAGAGAGAGAGAGGAGAGAGAGAGAGAGAGAGAGAGAGAGAGAGAGAGAGAGAGAGAGCAAAGCACACACACACACAAAAAGCAGAAGCAAAACAAGAATACACACAGAAGCTCTACATGTAAATCCTTCATGAAAATGCTTGCCCACAGCCATCCACCGATATGAAGAACCATGAAGAATAATATGTACAGCAGTTGACGTCCATACCTTGCTTCTCCTGCCACTTGTTACACTGGAAGCGTTACCATTTACCAGACACACACACAACAATGACAACACTGTTTCTCATCCACATACACCAGGGAGTGAATCACATCTCTTACATTTACTAAATACAATGCTTCAGCAATATCCAATAATAACATGTCTACGTTTGAACAATATAAAATGCATTTTCGTTACACTTTTCTCTTGCATATATTTATGACACAACTTATGTGGTTCATCCTTTTATTGTTGATTTTGGAAATAACCTTGACCTCTTTTGAACTCAGAACTCTTTCACTCGGAATTCTAGTTGTCTATATATGCATTTTCTTGATTTGCTGGCAAGACAGCAATATCTTGTTTCCCGTCACCACTCCATTTTGCACACTGGCACCAGTCCGACTCATTCTGTTAATAGGCCTTGGCTTTTCTGTTTATATACTCTTTGATTCTGGACCTTAAATTCATCTTGGTTGCAGCTTCCCCAAAGTACACCAATAAACATAAAATATAGCTTGAAAATTCTCTTTCAAATCATTATCATTTTTTCTTTTTCAAATAAAACAAAGAAAAACATATTCCATAATTATACAAATATTCACTGCAGTAACACTCATATGCCCGTTACAAATTATAAATTGTTCAATAGAATTTCAAATCTTCAGCTTCACATGGATGCTCTAATATAATAAAGAAATCCTGGTTAAAAGCCTGTAACTGAAATGTAACTGTAATCAACACTTATTTAACAGGTAAACACAGCAGTTCCAGAGCTGAATTTGAACTGCATGGCACCACAAGACTCAGCATGCACAGTGAACTCCCTCTGTGTCACATGCCATTTAAACAAACATTCTGAACAGTCTTTGAAGCTATGGATAGTTTGTGGTTTTGATTACTACAGCCCACCCCACCCCACAGTCTGCTCAGGGTTGTCAATCTCATAAAGGGGTAAAGGTCACATGACTACAGCCCACAGTCTTCTCAGGGCTGTCACACTCATAAAGGGGTAAAGGTCACACGACTACAGCCCACCCCACAGTCTGCTCAGGGTTGTCCATCTCATAAAGGGGTAAAGGTCACACGACTACAGCCCACCCCACAGTCTGCTCAGGGTTGTCAATCTCATAAAGGGGTAAAGGTCACATGACTACAGCCCATCCCACCCCACAGTCTGCTCAGGGTTGTCCATCTCATAAAGGGGTAAAGGTCACACGACTACAGCCCACCCCACAGTCTGCTCAGGGTTGTCCATCTCATAAAGGGGTAAAGGTCACATGACTACAGCCCATCCCACCCACAGTCTGCTCAGGGTTGTCCATCTCATAAAGGGGTAAAGGTCACATGACTACAGTCCCTCCCACCCCACAGTCTGCTCAGGGTTGTCCATCTCATAAAGGGGTAAAGGTCACATGACTACAGCCCACCCCACAGTCTGCTCAGGGTTGTCCATCTCATAAAGGGGTAAAGGTCACACGACTACAGCCCATCCCACCCCACAGTCTGCTCAGGGTTGTCCATCTCATAAAGGGGTAAAGGTCACACGACTACAGCCCACCCCACAGTCTGCTCAGGGTTGTCCATCTCATAAAGGGGTAAAGGTCACACGACTACAGCCCATCCCACCCCACAGTCTGCTCAGGGTTGTCCATCTCATAAAGGGGTAAAGGTCACATGACTACAGCCCATCCCACCCCACAGTCTGCTCAGGGTTGTCCATCTCATAAAGGGGTAAAGGTCACACGACTACAGCCCACCCCACAGTCTGCTCAGGGTTGTCCATCTCATAAAGGGGTAAAGGTCACATGACTACAGCCCACCCCACAGTCTGCTCAGGGTTGTCCATCTCATAAAGGGGTAAAGGTCACATGACTACAGCCCACCCCAGTCTGCTCAGGGTTGTCCATCTCATAAAGGGGTAAAGGTCACATGACTACAGCCCACCCCACAGTCTGCTCAGGGTTGTCCATCTCATAAAGGGGTAAAGGTCACATGACTACAGCCCCTCCCACCCCACAGTCTGCTCAGGGTTGTCCATCTCATAAAGGGGTAAAGGTCACATGACTACAGCCCCTCCCACCCCACAGTCTTCTCAGGGTTGTCCATCTCATAAAGGGGTAAAGGTCACATGACTACAGCCCCTCCCACCCCACAGTCTGCTCAGGGCTGATAAACTCAGAAAGGGGTAAAGGTCACATGACTACAGCCCACCCCACAGTCTTCTCAGGGTTGTCAATCTCAGAAAGGGGTAAAGGTCACATGACTACAGCCCACCCCACAGTCTTCTCAGGGTTGTCAATCTCATAAAGGGGAAAAGGTCACATGACTACAGCCCACCCAGCCCACATTCTGCAGTCGAGATGCAGCAGCAGTTTAGGCTTCCATGGCAAGGGTCCTTACAATGTGTGTTGTCTTTGTTCGACCGGTCTTGACCTGTTTGGCGATCTCCGAATCTGAGAACGCTTCTTTAAAAAACTGGGATGCATGGTCGGCTGCGCTAAGAGCGATGTTGTGCTCGACGAAAAATCCGGCCACTAATGCTTCAGCCTGAATTACCCTTTTCCTAATTTCATCCTCTTTTGAGGTGTCTACAGTCTGAAAAAACTGTGTGATGCTGGAAGAATTCGGCGCGTTAGAGGAATCGATGTGCTTGCGTGACTCAAGGTGACGCTTCACAACCACCATCGGAAATTGTGAAGTCCGACTCGCAAGTCTTCTTCTCTTCTTCTTCCTAAAATACTGGTTCACTCGAAAACGAGTAGGTCACCAGCGCGCACAGTGATACACCGTGCACAATTTACACCTTTCGCCGAAGGTCGTATGCAGGGGAACTTTTCCGAGTATTCTTTTCGGAACTTTTGACCAAGTTTTTTCTTTTTCGCATCTTGTCCAAAACTTTCTACTCCATGTTTCGACATTTTCGTAGCTAAAACTTCAAAAAGACACCAACTTCGCTGAATGGTAAAGATGCTGAAACGAACTGCGCATGACCAGAAACGCTTCTTGAAGATTACTGGTTATACGCATGGCGCCGTGCGTATCTGTACATAAGCTGATTTCTTTGTCCGTCTTTTTTTTTTTTCCCGGAAAACTTTCAAAGCGTAATTTTTTGGCTAAATGCGTAAGGGCGTAAGAATTATCACTTGGGCGTAATATATTACGCGAAATGCGTAATGGTTGGCAGGTCTGCCAGACCTGCCAACCCCCTAAGAGACCAATGAGTAAGAATTGAAGCTCAGTGAGGCAGAAATGTGTAATTTCTGAGAGCTAAGAGTAATCAAGCGCGACATTTACATTTTTTCAAACAAACACGATGCGATGAAATTGTTCGCACAATTTTTGTGAACTTCACTTCTCTACAAAAACGAGCTTTTCTTTTAAGTGTCACAAGAAATCTTTACGAATTATAAAATGTAGAATACACTGGAAACACACACAAATCCCCTAAACCATCATGGCATGGCACACCAAGGCTTGATAGTGCGCCAGAAACAACCTAAAAAATTAGAAATGAAATGAGGCAGGGAACAGTAAATAATAAACAAGTGGGGTAACGTTTGCTCCCATAAGGAAACCTAACACAAGGTAACTTTTATTCAAGACTGGCACAGCCTTTTAAACTTGAATAAAGTCAAATACATAGACAAACAATCTCATAGTGGGGGGGGGGGGGGGGGGGGTGGCGGGGGGGCGGGGGGGGGGAAAGCAAGCGCAGGCCAACAACTTAACTGCTTTGATAGTAATGACCTGGCAAAGATTTGGACTTAAGGAGGCGGGGGGGGGGGGGGGGGGGGGGGGGGGGAGGGGGGGAGTTTGAAGATGGAGAAAACTGGGAACATGAAATTAAGAAAATATATAACCTAAAAAATGTTCTCCCCTGTTGCTGATTCTGTGCATGTGGGGTTGGCTATCAGCTCTGTGGCAATTGTGTCATTTTTTTAAGTATCGCACCACCCCAGGAAAGAATTTGTCCCCCCCCCCCACCCTCCTGACTTCCATCAGTCCCCAACACAAACGGTCCATTCTGCAGTCGAGATGCAGCAGCAGTTTAGGCTTCCATAACAAGGATCCTTACAATGTGTGTTGTCTTTGTTCGACCGGTCTTGACCTGTTTGGCGATCTCCGAATCTGAGAACGCTTCTTTAAAAAACTGGGATGCATGGTCGGCTGCGCTAAGAGCGATGTTGTGCTCGACGAAAAATCCGGCCACCAATGCTTCAGCCGAATTACCCTTTTCCTAATTTCATCCTCTTTTGAGGTGTCTACAGTCTGAAAAAACTGTGTGATGCTGGAAGAATTCGGCGCGTTAGAGGAATCGATGTGCTTGCGTGACTCAAGGTGACGCTTCACAACCACCATCGGAAATTGTGAAGTCCGACTCGCAAGTCTTCTTCTCTTCTTCTTCCTAAATACTGGTTCACTCGAAAACGAGTAGGTCACCAGCGCGCACAGTGGTACACCGTGCACAATTTACACCTTTAGCCGAAGGTCGTATGCAGGGGAACTTTTCCGAGTATTCTTTTCGGAACTTTTGACCAAGTTTTTTTCTTTTTCGCATCTTGTCCAAAACTTTCTACTCCATGTTTCGACATTTTCGTAGCTAAAACTTCAAAAAGACGCCAACTTCGCTGAATGGTAAAGATGGTGAAACGAACTGCGCATGACCGGAAACGCTTCTTGAAGATTACTGGTTATACGCACGGCGCCGTGCGTATCTGTACATAAGCTGATTTCTTCGTCCGTCTTTTTTTTTTTTCCAGGAAAACTTTCAAAGCGTAATTTTTTGGCTAAATGCGTAAGGGCGTAAGAATTATCACTTGGGCGTAATATATTACGCGAAATGCGTAATGGTTGGCAGGTCTGCATCTCGGAAAGGGGTAAAGGTCACATAACTACAGCCCACCCCACAGTCTTCTCAGGGTTGTCAATCTCAGAAAGGGGAAAAGGTCACATGACTACAGCCCACAGTCTTCTCAGGGTTTTCAATCTCTTAAAGGGGTAACGGTCACATGACTACAGCCCACCCCACCCCACAGTCTTCTCAGGGTTGTCACACTCATAAAGGGGTAAAGGTCACATGACTACAGCCCACAGTATTCTCAGGGCTGTCAATCTCATAAAGGGGAAAAAGTCACATCCTGAAAAAGGACACTGCCAGAAAAAAAAAGGTGCATTCTGAAAAAAGAAACAAAACACCCGTGAATGACATTCTCCAGGGAAATGATCTGAAGTCATACTGACAGCACCGGGCATTCTGCATTCTTGCGTTATTTGTTACTCAGACCCTGAATTTTTTCAGTCATGAAAAACCTTTCCATGTAACAAAAACACACTTAAAATGCCATACGGGCCAATGGGCAATGGAGAATGGACACTCCGGTGTCCAGCTTGGACTGCGTGTACAATGTTCATCACCTAGTCATCAGACTACCAACAGGGACGCTGGTTTGTGACCAGAAAAAAAAGAAAGAGGAACAGTTTTCAGTACTAACACTGGAAAATGACCCACAAAGGCAAAAAAGCAGTATAAGACAGTAAAGAAACACCCCCCCCCCAAAAAAAAAAAAAAAAAAAAAAAAAAAAAAAAAAAAAAAAAAAAACCAAACAAAAACGGGAAAAAATGAAGATAGTTAAAACACTGCTGCTCAAAAACCAACCACAAAAACACCCAATCAAAACAACAGCTCAACTGGACTGAAATCAGAACGGCTTCACTGTGACATGCCATCAGTTTTGTTTTGTTGAAACTGAAATGTGGAAGTAGTTTTGTCGTGGATCATGACTGAATGTAACCTGCCCAAATGGAAAAAGCTGATGGACTGACACAGCACCATGGACTACCCCTCCACAGCTATGGAAGGCCATGGGTCATCATCGCACACCACAGCAATGTCCTCGATCATCATGAGATCTTCACCGCCAAATGAGAGTCTTTCTTCACACCACGCAAGGAATCTCGCTGCTGTTTTTTACGCTGCTGTTCCAGTGTTCGATTCTGGCGTTCAATCCGGCGCTTTTCCCTCAGGGCTTCCTCGGCTTCCCATGACAGATCTTCATCGACTTCTTCACTCCACTCGTTCTGCCCTTCCTCCCACGAGGTCAGTTCAGAACCCTGCAAAACGATGTGTACAGTCAACATAGTCACTGTGTTCTTCCACATGCCTTTAAAATTAGGAATTGACAGAGCTATATGTGCAAGCATTCCAACTTTGGTGCACATAAAATGTTGACAGACCTTCTCTGTACTCTGACCACATGATGTGAGAATTCTCTGCTCTCACGCATCTACTTCTCCACTGAAAACAACGACAACAACAACTACACTGCTTTGTTCAGTTTCCTACTCTCCTTTTCCTTCAGTTTACTCCACACCTTTTAATTCCTCTCCCTTTCCCTTTCAAAAAGTTTCTGTCTCTTACAAGTGACATCCTTTCAGTGACTGACTGGTACAGACACTGGCAGAGGTGTCGTTCCTATCACAGAGAAAATACTGATTCTTACTGCAACTCAGTGATGCAGAATAGTGTGATCAGGACTAAGGCTCACCTTTATTTGTTAGCGAGGAAAAGTGATGGGAGAATATGTGGTATATTCTTTATTCATTAGCAAGGAAAAGAGATGGGGAATATGTGGTATATTCTTTATTCATTAGCAAGGAAGAGGTGGGAGAATATGTGGTATATTCTTTATTCATTAGCGAGGAAGAGGTGGGAGAATATGTGGTATATTCTTTATTCATTAGCGAGGAAGAGGTGGGAGAATATGTGGTATATTCTTTATTCATTAGCAAGGAAGAGGTGGGAGAATATGTGGTATATTCTTTATTCATTAGCAAGGAAAAGAGGTGGGAGAATATGTGGTATATTCTTTATTCATTAGCGAGGAAGAGGTGGGAGAATATGTGGTATATTCTTTATTCATTAGCGAGGAAGAGGTGGGAGAATATGTGGTATATTCTTTATTCATTAGCAAGGAAGAGGTGGGAGAATATGTGGTATATTCTTTATTCATTAGCAAGGAAAAGAGGTGGGAGAATATGTGGTATATTCTTTATTCATTAGCGAGGAAGAGGTGGGAGAATATGTGGTATATTCTTTATTCATCAGCAAGGAAAAGAGATGGGGAATATGTGGTATATTCTTTATTCATTAGCAAGGAAAAGAGATGGGGAATATGTGGTATATTCTTTATTCATTAGCAAGGAAAAGAGATGGGGAATATGTGGTATATTCTTTATTCATTAGCAAGGAAAAGAGATGGGGAATATGTGGTATATTCTTTATTCATTAGCAAGGAAAAGAGATGGGGAATATGTGGTATATTCTTTATTCATTAGCAAGGAAAAGAGATGGGAGAATATGTGGTATATTCTTTATTCATTAGCAAGGAAAAGAGATGGGAGATTATGTGGTATATTCATATATTGGTTTCTATAACAATAATGACATTAATGATAAGAATAATCACAAAAATGATAACAGTTATTGTAATAAGAATAGTAACTGTGCTAACGGAAGAAGAGGAAACAGAGGAGTTACGACAATGATTACAGTAATATGGTTACAGTAGCAATAGTATTAATGGCATTAATGTTGTTCCCCCATCCAGTCGACAAAGACCATTTCAGTCTTCTTGGGGTTTAGGGGGATGAGACAATTTGTGGGCATGCAGATGCCTGATCAAGCTGATGTGTGCATGGAATGTGCAGTGACAGCTTGGACAGGGAATGTGGGTGACGTCCTCTTGCTTGCTGGCGTTGGCTTTACCTTCCCTGTCTTGTACTTGTAGTGCTGCAGTTGTCCTCCTTTCTTCACACAAAGAGGCACCTTTGTGGACAGACTCTAGCTCGATCCATAGAATTTCCTTCACATGGGTCAAGATTGATGTTAAACACTTTCATGGATGTTTCAAGAGTGTCTCTGAAGCATTTCTTCTGACCTCCATGGGAACACTTTCCTTGTTGCTGCTCACCGTAGAGCAGTTTCTTGGGTAGCCGGTGGTCTGGCATGCGAGCTACATGACCTGCCCTCTGAAGCTGAGACAGCGTCAGGATGGTGTGGATGGTAGGCAGGTCTGCTTGGCCAAGCACATCTGCATCCAAGATTTTGTCCTGGCATTTGATGTTTAACAACCTTCTGCAGCAGGTTGTGTGGAAGTGATTCAGCTTCTTGCCATGCTGTTTACACGTTGTCCATGTTTCACAGGCATAGAGGAGCGCAGGGTGAAGAACTGCTCTGTACACCTTCAGCTTGATCTCTAGACTGGTGCTTCTTCCAATCCAAACATTGGTGTATTCCGAAGCTCACTTCATCATTGATGGTGGCAGGCTGGGACAATGTGCTGCCAAGCTAGGAAGGAGTTTCCCACCTGACTGTGATGTTAGGCTCCACATAGGATCTGCCTGGCAAGGCTTGATGCAGAAGTTCTGTCTTCTTTGTACTTGCGGTGAGACCATTGTTGGCACAGCGCAGACCATGGAAAACGTGTTGATGGGAATGTGGGAGATCTGCTCATGATTGCTGGTGCGGGCTTTTCTTGCCTATCTCTTTTGTTACATTGCAGCTGTCCTCCTCTCTGCACATAAACTGGCTTCTTTGTGGATTTGTAACAGTTTGCTGTCTGTCTGCAAGTTCCATTTCTCCTCCCAGAGGTCTTGGGTTTCAGATCAGTGTGAAGGATAGAAAATCCTCTCAACTCTTTCTTTGTGGCACTTTTGGCAAGTTGATCAACCACCTCATTGTCTCTCGAATACCCATATGGCTGGGAACCCAAGCAAAAACTATGTTGTATCCATCAGATTTCAGACAGGAGTGCAGTTCGAATAATTTCAGCAGTTGAGGGTGCTTGAGGTTAGGGCTGGCCATGGCTTCCAAAGCAAAAAGGGAATCTGACAAAATGAGGAAATCTCTATGTTTGGATTTACAGACCATTTCAAGAGCCAGGACCAAGGCTGTCATCTCCGAAGCATAGATGGAGCTGTCAGTGGGAATGTGTTTAGAACACCTCTGCCAAGAACCTGTTGCACAAAATGCAGCAGGGGCAACCCCCTACCACAGATTCGGAGTCGCCGGTAAAATTCTACTAAATGGGTAATTCACATTCCATGTAATCAAAGCTTCTCGACAGCCTTCTAAATGTTCGAACATTGCCTCCTCCTGGAAAGTGCAAAGCCTTTCATATTCACAGTAAGAACAAAGGCTGATTTCGAAAGCAAAATAGAATTTAATCTGTAACGTAACCCTTAGGGCAAAAGTTCAAGAAGACAGCAGCAGCTAGCAAGAAAGTGGACAGCAGTGGAAGGCACTGAAAAACAAAACAATCATGGTTTGCCTGCAACAGTCACTGACCGGAGTGGGAACGACGTCCAGGACAGAGAGGCGAGTGGAGATGGTGGAGTTGTTGACGCTGCCGCCGTCCTTCTTCTTCAGCAGAATCTGTACACAGAATCACACGGCATCAACACGTCCTTCTTCTTCACCAGAATCTGTACACAGAATCACATGGCATCAACACGTCCTTCTTCTTCACCAGAATCTGTACACAGAATCACACGGCATCAACACGTCCTTCTTCTTCACCAGAATCTGTACACAGAATCACACGGCATCAACACGTCCTTCTTCTTCTCCAGAATCTGTACACAAAATCACACGGCATCAACACGTCCTTCTTCTTCACCAGAATCTGTACACAGAATCACACGGCATCAACGTCCTTCTTTTCCTCTGCTGATTCTTGTCTGTATGCTTCTCTTTGTATACAGTGCGTGACTGCGTGTGTGTGTGAGTGAGTGTGCGTGCATGGATATGAGGGGTTGTACACATGTGAAACATGCACGAACGTACTCGCATGCGTGCGCGCATTAAGCATGTGGCATACACATAAGCATGCAGTTTTTGTGTACTGTATGGTTGTTTGCGTGCCACTTCTGGATTTTGCCTTTTCTAACTGTAATGAAAATAATAGATGAGAGACAGACAAGAACAAGAGGAATTTGGGTGATTATATTAAAAATCATATTTTAAGGCTTGCATGCCCATAATCACAAACACAACTTTTCTTCCCATCCTTCCCGTCTACACACAAACACCACACCTGCATGCTGAACAAACATAAATGGTGGGGAACAGTGAGGAATCTTTGTCTGGAAGCCCATGTATGATAACCTTACTTCATAACTAACTTACTTTATATTTTTCCACTTGTTATAATCTTACTTCATTACCAATTACAATACTTTTTCTTTCCACTTGTTATAATCTTACTCATTATTACTTACAATACTTTATCTTTCCACTTGTTATAATCTTACCTCATTACTAACTTACAATACTTGATCTTTCCACTTGTTAAAATCTTACCTCATAACTAACTTACAATACTTGATCTTTCCACTTGTTATAAATCTTACCATTACCAACTTACAATACTTTATCTTTCCACTTGTATGATAGGGACAGCCCTGATGTGGCCCTTTGCGGTCGGCTGGGCTATAAGAAAACATTATCTTATCTTGTACTGAAGGGTGCTGCAGAGAGATGAGCCAACAGTGTGTGGCAAGGCACGGAGCCTGGTGCCGCCTTAATTGGTGGAAGGATGGAGAGTATTACCAATCCAATGCCTTTATGGTCTTCACATGGCTTGGAAGCCTGAATACCGAGTACGGAAAGCTCTAAAAGAGGTTTCTGGCCTGCATTCTCACGAGGTGATCCAACATACTTGCGCAGTTTGTGGATGATGGGCAGTTCCAGCCATCTTTCAGACCTCACTCTTTGCTAAAGGTGCTTCCACGCTCATCATTTTCTGTGTCTGAGCATCTCAGTCACTGTGTTACCTCCTTCCTACTGTCTTCAGTGTCTGAGACATCTCACGTCACCTGTTGTTACCTCCCTTCTACAGTCCTTACAGTGTCTGAGACAGTCTATGTCACTGTTGTTACCTCCCTTGCTACAGTCTTACAGTGTCTGAGACAGTTATGTCACCTGTTGTACCTCCTTGCTACAGTCTTACAGTGTCTGAGGGCATCTCATGTCACCTGTTGTTACCTCCTTACTACAGTCTTACAGTGTCTGAGACAGCTCATGTCACCTGTTGTTACCTCCCTTGCTACAGTCATTTACAGTGTCTAGACAGCTCATGTCACCTGTTGTTACCTCCCTTGCTACAGTCTTACAGTGTCTGAGACATCTCATGTCACCTGTTGTTACCTCCTTGCTACAGTCTTATTTACAGTGTCTGAGACAGCTCATGTCACCTGTTGTTACCTCCCTTGCTACAGTCTTACAGTGTCTGAGACAGCTCTGCACCTGTTGTTACCTCCTTGTACAGTCTTACAGTGTCTGAGACACCTCATGTCACCTGTTTTTTTACCTCCCTTTCTACAGTCCCATTTTCGTGTCTCAGCATTCACGTTTACATGTTGTTACCCCCTTTCAGTCTTTTTTACGTGTTGAGACATCTATGTTTAATGTTGTTACCCCCCTTGCCCACCGTCTTATTTTCAGTGTCTGAGGGAAATCATGGACCTGTTACCTCCCGGGGGCAGTTTATTTACAGTGTCTGAGACAGATCATTTTCACCTGTTGTTCCTCCCCTTTTACGGGGTTTTCCCGTGTCTGAAGGGCTTTTCATGTACCCGTTTTTTCCTCCCCTTTCTAACAGTTTTTAAAAGGGGGTTTTTGGACATCTATGTCCCCCTGTTGGGTTTCCTCCCCTTTCTTCAGTCTTAATTTAAAAGTGGTAGACAGCTTTATTTTCATGTTGTTACCCCCCCTTTGGGTACAGTCTACAGTGTTGGACAGCTCATGGGCACCCGTTTTTACCCCCCTTTCTACAGTTTTTTTTTACAGTTTTCTCAGCAGCTCATGTCACTGGTTTTTACCTCCCCTTTTACCAGTTTTTTCAGTGTCTGAGACAGCTTTATGTAAACCCGGGGTTTTCCCCCCTTGCTCAACCGTTTTTTACAGTGTCTTTAGACATCTATGTCACCCGTTGTTACCTCCCTTGGGTTTCAGTCTCAGTGTCTGAGACGCTCATGTCACCTGTTGGACCCTCCTTGCTTTCAAATTTTTTTTTACAAAGGGGCTCAGAAAATCTCAGGGCCCTGTTGTTACCTCCCTTTTCTTACAGGCTTTTCGTGTCTGGACCCGCTATGTCACCGGGTTTTTACCTCCCTTGGTACAGTCTTACGTGGGCTGGGACAGCTATTTCACCTGTTGTTCCTCCCTTGGCTACCCGTATTATTTACCCGTGTCTGGAAAAACATCTCATGTCCTGTTGTTACCTCCCCTTTTTCAAATCTTATTTTTCTGTGTCTGAGACAGCTCATGTAAAATGTTGTTACCTCCTTGCTTTCAAAAATTCATTTACAGTGTCTGGGGGACAGCCCCCCTGTCACCTGTTGTTTCCTCCCTTTCTACAGTTTATTACAGTGTCTGAGACCCGCTCATGTCAATGGGGTTTTTACCCCCCTTTTACGTCTTACTTTCGTGTTTGAGACAGCTATGGTTTCCCGTTGTTTCCTCCCCTTTCTAAAAGTCTTTTTTCCCCTTTTTGAGAAATCTCATGGGCACCTGTTGTGCCCCCCCTTGCCCCAGTTTTTACCTTTCAGTTTTCTCAGGAAAAACTCTTTTCACCCGTTGTTACCTCCTTGTACAGGCTTTACAGTGTCTGAGGGCGTCATGGCACCTGTTTTTTAAACCCCCCTTGTTCAGTCTTACAGTGTTTGAAGGGAAGCTAGGGCCCTTTGGTTTCCCCCCTAAACACAGTCTTACAGTGTCTGGACTCTCATGTAAACCCGTTGTTTCCCCTTGTACGTTTACCCGTGGGTTTAAAAGCTCAGGGCACCTGTTGTTAACCCCCCTTTTACAGTTTATTTCAGGTCTCAGACAGGTAGGGCACCCGTTGTTACCCCCCCTTGCTACAGTCTTTTTTACCGGTTTTGGACCCCCCCCTGTCAACCCGTTGGGGTTTCCCTCCCTTGCTACAGTCTTATTTACAGTGTCTGAACAAACTCATGTTCTTTTGTTACCTCCTTTTCTACGTCTTATTTACGTTTTCTGAAACAGCCCCCTGTAAACCCGGTTTTTTCCTCCCTTGCTACGGGCTTAATTTTTTTGTGTCTGAAAAAAGTCATGTCACCTTTTTTGTTACCTCCCTTGCTACAGTCTTATTTACAAGTGTCTGAAAAAACTCATGTCACCTGTTGTTACCCCCCTTGCTACAGTCTTTACAGTGTCTGAGACATCTCATGTCACCTGTTGTTACCTCCCTTGCTACAGTCTTATTCACAGTGTCTGAGACAGCTCATGTCACCTGTTGTTACCTCCCTTGGCTCAGTCTTGATCAGGGTGCACATTCGGCACTGGCAGGTCAGCTTGGGAATAAAGATTCCACTGACTGGTTTGGTTAGACTGGGGACATGGCTACTAGGAGACTGGTGAACCCCCCCCCCCCCCCCCCCCCCCCCCAACCTCCCCCAGCCTATGCACTTTCAGACTGTGCAGAAAACCTTTTCTTCATCACCCAAATCAAGAAAAGACCCCGGAAACGTTTTCTTTTTGTATGACACTGTCAGTTTTGTGCACGGCCAAACTGTGTGGATTTTCAGCTCTTCTCTTTGTCCTGGGAACTGTCCTAAAAAAAAAATGACACTGTCCTGGAATCAGATTCCTCCGTGTCTTCTCAACTGGGAACTGACAGCAAAACCAACGCAGAAGCAGGTTGGTGCAGTTCTCGGTCTTGCTCAGGTTGTGCAAGAAGAGGTCAGATACTCATCCTGGTGCAGTTCTTGTCTTGCTCAGGTTGAGCGGGAAGAGGTCAGATGCTTCATCCAGCTGCAGTTCTTGTCTTGCTCAGGCTGTGTGGGAAGAGGTCAGATGCTTCATCCAGCTGCAGTTCTTGTCTTGCTCAGCTTGTGCAGGAAGAGGTCAGATGCTTCATCCAAGTGCAGTTCTTGTCTTGCTCAGGCTGTGTGGGAAGAGGTCAGATGCTCATCGTTCTTGTCTTGCTCAGGCTGTGTGGGAAGAGGTCAGATGCTTCATCGTTCTTGTCTTGCTCAGGCTGTGTGGGAAGAGGTCAGATGCTTCATCGTTCTTGTCTTGCTCAGGCTGTGTGGGAAGAGGTCAGATGCTTCATCGTTCTTGTCTTGCTCAGTTTGTGCGGGAAAGAGGTCAGATGCTTCATCCAGCTGCAGTTCTTGTCTTGCTCAGCTTGTGCAGGAAGAGGTCAGATGCTTCATCCAAGTGCAGTTCTTGTCTTGCTCAGGCTGTGTGGGAAGAGGTCAGATGCTTCATCGTTCTTGTCTTGCTCAGTTTGTGCGGGAAGAGGTCAGATGCTTCATCCAGGTGCAGTTCTTGTCTTGCTCAGGCTGTGTGGGAAGAGGTCGATGCTTCATCGTTCTTGCCTTGCTCAGGCTGTGTGGGAAGAGGTCAGATGCTTCATCGTTCTTGCCTTGCTCAGGCTGTGTGGGAAGAGGTCAGATGCTTCATCGTTCTTGCCTTGCTCAGGCTGTGCGGGAAGAGCAAGATGCTTCATTCAATCTTTCACAGATCATCGCCACTACACGTTGGCCATCAGCACAGTCACTAACAACCGGACTTCCTGAATCCACCTTGTGCGAGACTACCTGTCTCTGGTGGCTGAATAATAATCTTAAACCTCTGAGAGCTGAGATGCTATAGAGAATCCACCACAGACATCTTGGGATCACTACGTGCCTTGAGCATGCCAGAATGATTCTATGGTGACCGGGACTAAACACATAAATGAATGAAATCATTGCCAATGGTGGGCACTGACAGAAAACAAACAAACAAACAAATAAAACACTCACATTAGCCTAGCGGGATAATCCCTTTTTCTGCTATCCCTGACAGTTGTTTCAAACAGCGGCACTCATGAACAAACAAACAAACAAAAACAAATACCTCTTACCAATCTTCCTGAGCCTGTTAGTTTTGAATGGATCGTACCAAGGGGTTAGGTGGTCCACAGGCAATTGAGGAGGATACTGTCCCAACTCTTCCCACCAAAACATGGAAATGCTCTGTAAATTCTGACAGATTTCCTGCCCTCATTGTTCTACTCCATGATGACTGAGGCATTCTCTAAGTCTCTGGGCATGTTGTGCACTCCCAGATGCAGACGAGCCTGTAGACGGCTTCAAGTGATGCAGACTGTGCTGCCATGCTACAGGACTCTGTCCTTCCATTCATGTCACTTTCTCAGCAGGAACATTAATGGGAACAAGAACAAAAGAATTAAGAAAAAGAAAGATAGGGACTGCAGTGTCAGCTTGTTCTTTTCTGACAGAGAGGACAATTTCCTCAAACCCCCCCCCACACACACAACACACGCACGAATGCATACGCCTTATAAGCATGCCTGACACAATTTCACCCACTGAAAATTTTTTACCTTAGCCGGTCTTTTGAAGTAAATGTATCATGTCTTGGAAATACTTGGTTTGGTTCCAGTTCGGGTCTGGCTTCCCTGCCTCTCATGTTGCTGGTTGGCGCGGCGCTCCGCCTGCATGCTGATAATAGCGGAGTCTGATTGGCTGTTCTGTGTGGGGAGGACTGTGAAAAGGCTCAGGTCCCAAGCATCCCCATGACTCATGTCCACGTCCATCTAAACTACACCCAACAACAAACAGCGCAAGAACAGATGTTTAAAACTGTTGACATTCCTGTTTAAAACTCTACTATATCATGTAAAGAGGAGCCATGAACCTTGTCGCTACCACTCTATAAATATTGTTCTACTCTTTAAAGATTTCACAAAAGATGGGAAACATCCTGACATATACTGTAGATCCTTATGGTCCTATGAAATAGTTTGTTGCTACAACCCACTCTGTCCTCCTAATACAGTCCTAGCTGAGATAGCAGCATTTGCTCTGCCTGTTTCTATTAGAGATTGTCAAGGAAATACGATTTTTTAGAAAAGTAACTAAAATGAAACATTTTGACATCTAAAACAATTTCAAAATTGCAGTGGAAATTCTGTTTTGAACGATTATGTATATGGGATATTATATATATATAGATAGTTGGGGAAAAGCTACAGGGGGAAAACTTAAGAAGAGAGAAAGAATTCATATGTTGGAATTGAGACGCAGGTTACTTACACGAACCTTATCGTGTTTCAGCCCTTCACCTTTACCTTCGCCCTTCACCCTTCACCTTTCACCCCGTGAGGTGGTTGAAGATTGGCCATGGTGTGGGGGTACACACCGGCTCTGCTGTTTCTATTCTGTGATTGGTCAAGGAAATACGGGTTTTTCGGAAAAGTACTAAATGATAACATTTTTGACATCTAAAACAATTCAACATGTCATGTGACGTAGCCTCACATCAAGGCATGTGACGCTCCTCACACTTGTAGTTAGTGATATGAATCATTTCCCCGTGCCACAAATAAGGCAAGAAAGAATCATGTGGCTTGACTAGTGTATATATCCCCCTTCACCCCCCCCCCCCCCCCTTCTAGGGGCGTCCCCATAATAATTGTGAGTATGACTCATTCAAGGTTACAAATGTGGTCATTGGGTGATGAAAGTGACCACTGAGTGATAGTTTAACAAGGGCTGGTAAGGTAAGGTGTGTCATGTGTTTTGAAACTGAGTTGCCTCACTAGGAGGAAGGGGGGAAAAGTCAGTTTTAACCTGCAGATGGCCTTAGAGACTCGAACCTGTAGGGGACGGTGGTCTCGTTGCTGACCAGTTATTACCAGGTGGAGCGATAGATGTTGGGGAAAGCTCTACAGGGGGAAAACTTAAAAGAGAGAGAAAGAATTCTTATGTGGAATTGAGAAGCAGGTTACTTACACGAACCTTATTCGTGTTTCAGCCCTTCCACCTTTACCCTTCGCCTTCTCCCTTCACCTTTCACCCGTGTGGTGGTTGAAGATGGCCATGTGTGGGAAACACACAGGAAGTCAGCCCCAGCCCAGTAACAACTACAGGGTCGAGGAGTTGTAGCTCGTCCATTTCGCAAGAAGAGGACAGAAGAAGTCGCGAAGAGAAGTCCGAGACTCGTATCTCCAGACGGGGAGAGTTGAGGGGGCAGTTATTGTTCAGGAGAGTCAGGGGATGAATTAAGAAAGCAGGGAAGCTTTTACTTGAGGCAGGCAGGTCCTCAGTGAGTACGGGAGGTATGTATTCTCCTGGTCCGGAATTGTTGGGAGAACGGAACTGTGAAGGCCATAGCTTTATAGAAGCGGAACTAGATTTTATGTTTTTCTCTCTGTGTAAAGAGAGATACAAGTGTGAAGACTATTTTTTCTCTCAGTGTAAAGAGAGTAACATGTGTGAAGATTGATTTGTTCTCTCGGTGTGAGGAGAGATACATGTGTGCAGATTTATTTGTCTCTCAGTGTGGAGAGAGTACAGGTGTTAAATCTGTTCACAAGTTGTTGATGTGGATTTAGTCAAGTGTTTTCCCTGAGGAAGAGGGGGTGAAGAAACATTCGGTTAGGTAGTGGCCTTTTGGTTGATTGGAGAGATTGCGTGTGCGTATGGAGTAAATGCTGTCATGAAGGAGGGTATGCAATAAGTGACAGTGTGACAGTGGTGACCCTGACCTCAGTTTCACCGGTGTAGCTGCCGTTTGTTTCTCCGGGAAAAAAAAAAAGAAGATTTCTATTTGTGCCCTCAAGGTTTGAGGAAGAAAAAAAAGGTTTATTTGTACCTCAAGGGTTTGAGAAGAAAAAAAAAAAGGGGAATTTCTATTTGTGCCCTCATGGGTTTGAGGAAAGAAAAAAAGAAAGGAAGTTTAATTATGTATTGTGTATAATAGTTGCATTTTTGTTGTGTGTTCTATTTCTATATGTGTTAGGGTGGTTGAATTTCTTTTGGTTACTCTACTCCGTTAAGGGTTTTTTTTTTGGTAGAATTTCTTTTTGACCCTTCCCACCCTCAGGACCGATAGCCTCAAACCTCCTCTTGCTCGAAACTTGGCAGAGCAAGGGGGCAGGGCGTTGAGGAATCGCTGTCCTTCCTAGAGGATTTAGAATTTTTGTCCCCGTTCCCGGATTGATAGCCCCAACCTTAGTCTGCGTTTTGCAGGGGGGGCGACATGGCGGTGGGAGTACAATAGTCTTTCCTCTCATAAATATCTATTTCTTTCGCTTTCCTTATTGTTTTCAGTTTGATTTTTCCCCTTGCACTCAGAGGTGTGGATCAACTTCTCCTCCGTCCGCTAATAGTGTAGGTGGTGATGTGATTACCGCTTTGCCCAAATAAAAATCTTTATTTTTTGAGTATTTTGTTTTTGGGTGTGGTGCGAGATTTTCTTTGAGTTGGGGTGAATGTGAATTTATTGATTGATTGTTTAGTATTTTGTATTTATACTGTTAGGGTGGGTATATTGTGCAGTGATTTGTTTTTTTTCCCGTCTCCAGTTTCTCGGGAGGAAGTTGTCCACTAGGGTGCTTTCTGTGGGCTTCTTTTGCTTTTCTTGATTTCTGCTACTATTTCGGGACTGTGTATCCTTTCATTTCCTTTCACCCCTTTTTCAAACCCTCTCTTAAACCTTCTCCTCAATAGGGCTCCCTATCTAGTTTTCTTTTCAACAATTTCTTCTTTTAGGTAGGTTTCCGCTAGTTTGTGTTTCTTCCCCTCTTTGTAATTGGTTTGTGATTCCATTTGTTTTGTATATTTATATTCATTTTTTGGTAAGGCGGTACATTTGTTTTGTAAATTGTTTGAAATTAAGTAAGAAAAGACAGAATGCAACAGAACGTTTGAGAACTAAAACTTTTAAAGAATTTATTTTCAGAAAAACTTTATTGTGTTTATTTTTTTTTTTCTTAGGGAAAACAGTTTAGTATTAAACTTCATTTTTGTTTGTAAATACCAAATTGTAACAGTTGCCAATTATTTTTGGAAAATAATTTCTTGGATTTCATATGTACCACTGTTTTAGTAAGCGGGTTTTTTGTTTACACCGGAAATTGAATTATGTATTTGTTATACTATAAATTACGGTTTTGTATGAAACATAATATCATCATATCTCGCATTATTTGTATCATACTTTGAGATTGTTTTGGTGTTTATATCTGACGATTCATTATGGATGATTTTGATTATAATATGTTAAACAAGAGCCCCCCCCCCCCCCCCCCCCCCCCCCCCCAAAAAATAAAACGGATCGCTTGGGTTTTGAGTTGAGAAAAAACTTACTAACTATGTGCAACAATGACAGATAGGGGCAGACAGGCTATAGAGAGGAGTAAGAAAATAAACTACAGAGGGAAGCTGGAGATGAAGAAATAAATTACAGCAAAGGGAAGCGGAAGGTTAAAACTACAGAGGGAAGCTGAAGAAAATAACTACAGTGGGAAGCGAAATGAAGAAAAAGATTACAGAGGAGAAGCTGAATTGAAGGAAAAAAGATTACAGAGGAAGCTGATATTGAAGAAAAAGATTACTAGAGAGGAAGCTGAAGCTTGAAGAACGTCAATTTAAGTTGAGGCAGTTAGGAAATAGTGACTGATGCTGAAATTAAAAGAATCCAGGCATCGAGAGTAACCTCCACCAGTCGGGTCCGCAGCAAGTGCATCACCCAAAAGCGGATAGATTCCAATAGTTGCCACCTTTTGAGGAAAAAACGGATGACATTGATAGTTTTCTTTTCCCGATTTGAAAGTCACGCAACGTCTTGTGGTTGGCCAAAGAAAAGTGGACATTGTATATTGCGTCGTTGTTTAAGGGTATATGTGATTTGACACTGTACACACTCACTTGCAGCGAAACAAAAATTTAACTTGGGATCAGTTGAAAGAAGACTCCTCACAGAAATTTCAATGTTCTGCTGATAGTTTTCACGACGTTTTCCGTTCTGTGCGCCCTGAAAAGGGAAGAAGCGTTTCCGCGTTTATGATCCGTATGTGTCATTGTTTGGATCGTGATCGATTTGTTAAAACGAACAAAACTTTTCAATCACTGCGAGAGCTCCTTCTTAGAGAAAACCTTTTCCAGAGCGTGAGCATAAGATTCTGGCCACTTCCTTAAAGATAGGCAATGTGAAAAAACATGGAGGAAAGGTGTCAGATGGGCTGATCTGTTTTGTATCGCTCACCAGAATAAGCGTGGCTAGAATAGGAGAATTTGTCATTTTGAGTATCATGGTCAGGTACTATCCCATCAGGGACAGGGAAAGTTACCGGAAAGGAAATCGTGGGTCATTTTTGAGTCCTCTAAGGATATACCTATCTAGGAACGGACAGGGATCTTTCGCGGTTCGAGTGAAGTGACTTTCGTCAATACCAGTACTCACGCCGGAAAGACCGTTACTCCTCAGCAAAGTTCCGAGGTCGTGGACAACGAAACCCCACGTAGACCTTTGGGGCCAGTTCGTGGACATGTAAACAGAAGTTCACAAATCGTCGGTGACGATTAGTCAATGCGATGTTTTCTTTTGTGATGGCAAGTTCCATTTAGGAAAATTGCCCTTTAAACCAAATGATTAAAACCCGCATTGTCTCCACTGATTGTGAAAAGGCTTGTTTTGGCACCAGCTCAATTGTTGATGGACTGGTGTTAGAAATCGGAAGCCTCATGGATTGCAGGCTTCGGTTTTGCGAGACACTGGGTTGCACTCTGCTGGTGTACGGATAATCTTTCGTGCTTCAAGACCAGTATCTCACACTGTCCAAAAGAGTAGGTCGTTTGGAAGGCAAGAATTGAAACGTTTCCGCTGGCGAATATTTCAGCGATACACCGGTACTACTCCGGTTTTCTTACGCCTGTGTTATTGATTAACACTGTCTGGACTTGATTTGGGCAATTGGCCAGGTGTCGCTACAGTACATGGTGGTGATGGAGGATCGTTTTGTTCCTTTGTTTGTGGTACTAGATCAAACGTCATAGAGCAGGAAAGGCTACAAAGCAGCTAAAAGTCTCAAAATGGATGAACTCCAGATTACCCCGATGATCTAAATAGGAAATGCAGGAAAAGACGAGACGCGACGACAATACTTTCTGCTGATAAACAGACTGTCACTGACGTAACCAACGGACAATACCAACGTACTTACTGGACTCTGACCTTCTCTACGGTAGTGTACCTGGACAGGACAACAGACAAGTGGTGGTTCAAAACCACTTAGAGGGAAACAGTACTGCACACGGCTCTGATGCCATTGTTGATGGTCACTGCGGAATCAAAGACGTTTAAAGAGAGTTCTTGATTCTTTTTATTGGCCGGGTGTCACAAAGGAAGTTACGAAAATACTGCCGCTCAGGTGACATCTGCCAAAGGCCATCTCAGAAAGGTCGCGTCCCATGTGCACCTTTGCACAAAATGCCTCTCATTTCCCGTCCATTCCGAAGGTAGCTATTGATCTTTTTTTTTTTGGACCGCGACCACTGTTTCTTCTTCGGGATATCGCTATATCTTGACTTTGGTGGGTACAGCTACAAGGTATCCAGAAGCGATTCCACTGAAGAAACATTGGATACAGTAATTTTTTCTGTCTGCTGAAGCCTTACTTGCAATTTTTTGTCCAGAGTGGTCTTCCAGACGAAATTCTCTCGGATTGTGGGAATCGCAATTATTTCTGATCTCATGAGAAGAAATTTACAGACTGTTGTCAATCTCTTCCCATTTCAAACACGCCATATCACCCCAATCATATGGCATGGTTGTTGAACGTTTCAATGGAACGTTAAAAGTTCCATGTTGAGAAAGGTGCATGGCAGGAGCCCAGGATGGGATCGTTTCATACCGGCTTTGCTTTTTGCATACAGGGAAATGCCGAACGGAAAACGCTGGGATTCTCACATTTGAGCTTCTTTTTGGACACGCACAAGGGGACCTTTGGACTTGTTGATGGGACCACAATGACGGAAAAAGCGGGACATACCTGACAGTTAAAAATGTTTACCAATCGTTAATGAACTGCATTATCGTTGGAAGGATCATGTGAGCTTGTCAACAGTCAGCTGAATAGGAAAAAACAGATGTGTACAAGGTCTTTGCAGACAGAAAAGCAAAGGCACGTTCCTTCAGTGTAGGGGTAGGTCCTTGTATTACTCCTGATGAACATAACAAGCTTCGTTGTTATGTGGAAGGGTCCTTTTCAGATGTGTGGTTCGAAACTTCTGACGTAAATTATAAGATCAAAATGGCAAACACTGAGAAGGTTTTTCATGTGAACATGTCGAAAGAAGTATGTTGAAGTAACTAATGTTGCCATCAACCAGTCGGGTTGAGTGGATATGTTCCTGTGTCAGAAATGAATGTTCAACATGACAGACTTTATCAGTGATGAATTTGTACCAATGTAACGTACCGGACAGATCAAGGGTTATGAAAACACGCAATGTAGGAGGTAGTGTTAACATCTACCAGTGCAGATGATGTTGTTCCCCTTCATATTCTGTCTATCAAAAGGTTGAAACCTATGAGGAAGTGGTTCGTCGAATGTTTGTCTACAAGTCAACAGAAACAGCTCAAAGGGTACATTTGGAAAGACTTCAGGAGTGTTGGGGTTCGATACCCCAGGTACAGGTAACTGGTATTGAACCCCATAGTATTTCAGTGAACTTCTGAAGTACCATTGCCATACGCCATAAGAAGTTCTCAAAGACACCTAGAGAACTACTCCACTATTGAGAGAGAGTGCTTGGATATTGTATGGGCATGTGAGATGTTCGCCAGTTCTTTTGACTGGAAGAAAGGTCCGGTTACAGACTGACCATAGGCCACTGACGTTCTTGAAATCGTCAAAAGACTAAGAACGCAGTTATTAAGTGGTCTTTTGGCATTGCAGGAATTCCAGTTTACTGTTGAAAACCAGTGCCTGGAACACAAAATGTCTTGGCAGATGTGTTGTCAGTGCGTGGAATTTCATGGACCAATGTTACTGTCTTCAAGGGTAAGACTATTCATGTTTTTTGTTTTTTCTTAATGATTACGGTGTGATCACTTTTGACGTTGCATTGTATGCTACTGACGATTTAAATCAAGTGGTATTTATGCATAATTTGCTTATTGAAGTGACTATATGTTTTACAAGCAAACAACTACTTGATGTTGATGTGATACATATTTATTCTTTGGTAAACAATGGAAAAAATCAAGTACTATTTATGTCTAATTTGCTTGTGAAGATGAATCTATATGTATGTGTGATGAGCAAATAACTCTTTAGAAATGTATATATACATGTTTTGATTGTGCAATGAGACAAACCAATTGTTTTCATTTGTGATTGTCAACAATGGAAAGCATGTGACTTTTCAATGGACTATAACATTACATGTGGGGAAAAGAAATTATGTTTAAAACTATGTTTATTTTGTTACATGTCTATTGAGAAACATTTACACTTGGAAATATTCTCATTTTCATGAGGGTTTTGAAACATATGATGTGAGACAAAGATCAAGGGAAAATGTGCTTCACATCTTAATGTATGAAACAATTTGTGCTTTGAATTGTTGATATCCCTAATTGTTTTATCCATGTAATTTGTGAAATGTATCTTGTGGAATATGGTGATCAATTATGAATGTTTTTTTTTTTAGAAAGATTGAAAGTTTGAAACATGCTATTTATGGTGGATCATGGTGATTGATTCTATACGTTGATTATTAATTTGGTGAATCATGTGCGATGGTTACACATTTTGAGATTCATGGCTGAAGATGTGTTTAAGTGAAGTTGTATATCCTTTAAAAAAAAAATTTTCTGGAGAAAATTTTTTCATCCCAGGATGGGGGATGTCATGTGACGTAGCCTCACATCAAGGCATGTGACGCTCCATCACATGTAGTTAGTGATATGAATCATTTCCCCGTGCCACAATTAAAGGAAGAATATTCATGTGGCTTGACTAGTGTAGCGGGCGTCCCCAAAATAATTGTGAGTATGACTCATTCAAGGAACAAATGTGGTCATTGGGTGAAAGGGGACCACTGAGTGATAGTTTAACAAGGGCTGGTAAGGTAAGGTGCTGGTCATGTGTTTTGAACACTGAGTATGCACTCACTAGGAGAAGGGGGGAAAGAGTCAGTTTTAACCCAGCAGATGGCCTAGAGACTCGAACCTGTCAGGACGGTGGTCCTCTTTGCTGACCAGTTATTACCAGTGTGAGCGATAGATAGTTGGGGAAAGCTACAGGGGGAAAACTTAAAGAAGAGAGAAAGAATTCATATGTTGAATTGAGAAGCAGGTTACTTACACGAACCTTATTCGTGTTTCAGCCCTTCACCCTTTACCCTTCGCCCTTCACCCTTCGTCTTTCACCCCGTGAGGTGGTTGAAGATGGCCATGGTGTGGGGAATACACGGTAGTTCAGCCCCAGCCAGTACCAACTCCAGGGAGAGGAGTTGAAGCTCGTCATTTCGCAAGAGACAGAAGAAGTCGCGGAAGAGAAGTCGAGACTCGTATCTCCAGGACGGGAGAGTTCGAGGGGGCAGTATATTGTCTCAGAGAGACAGGGACTTAAGAAAGCATGGGAAGCTTTTACTTGAGGCAGGCAGGTCCTCAGTGATTACGGGAGTTATGTATTCTCCTGGTCCGGAATTTTGGGATAACGGAATGTGAAGGCCATAGCTTTATAGAAGCGGAACTAGATTATTTTATCTCTCAGTGTAAAGAGAGATACAAGTGTGAAGACTATTTTTTCTCTCAGTGTAAAGAGAGATACATGTGTGAAGATTGATTTGTCTCTCGGTGTGAGGAGAGATACATGTGTGCAGATTTATTTGTCTCTCAGTGGGAGAGAGATACAGGTGTAAAATCTGTTCACAAGTTGTTGATGTGATTTAGTAAAGTGTTTTCCCTGAAGGAGAGGGGGAGAAGAAAAACATTCGGTAGTGCGCCTTTTGGATGATTGGAGAGATTGCGTGTGCGTTATGGAGTAAATGCTGTCATGAATGCGGGTATGCAAAAGTGACAGTGTGACAACACTGTTGGATTTGCAATAAAGAATTATTAGGTAACGCAGTAAGAGACCACGATCACATTACTGGAAAGTTCAGAGGGGCTGCGCACAACAATTGTATCTTCAGCTTAAGGTTGACCCTAAGACATGGAAACTGCCTATCTTCTTTCATAACTTACGAGGCTACGATTCTCACTTTATCATGCAAACAGTGACATCTGAATATAAGAGGGTTACCTGCATTGCACAGTCTTCAGAAAAGTACATGACTTTTACTCTTGACTCTTTATCCTTTTATGACACAGCACAATATCTGATGGCTAGTTTAGATAAGTTAGCAGGATCGCTACAAGACTTTCCAATCACTAAACAATACTTTGATCCATCTTTAGTGCGCAAAGGAGTTTATCCTTATGAATACAGAACTCGTGGGATTGGTTTGCGAAGATCGTTTAAAGGGCCT
>CM031629.1:27293726-27303690 GCA_018398815.1 Conus ventricosus | reverse complement strand
ACTTTAATGAAAAAAATCAAGTACTATTTATGTCTATTGCTTGTGAAGATAATCTATATGATGTGTGATGAGCAAATACTCTTTAGAAATGTATATTACATGTTTGATTGGCAATGAGACAAACCAATTGTTTTCATTTGTGATTGTCACATGGAAAGCATTGCTTTTCAATGGACTATAACATTACATGTGGGGAAAAAGAAATTATGTTTAAACTATGTTTATTTTGTTTACATGTCTATTGAGAAACATTTACACTTGGAAATATTCTCATTTTCATGAGGGTTTTGAAACATATGATGTGAGACAAAGATCAAGGGAAAATGTGCTTCACATCTTAATGTATGAACACAATTTGTGCTTTGAATTGTTGATATCCCTAATTGTTTTTATCCATGTAATTTGTGAAATGTATCTTGTGGAATATGGTGATCAATTATGAATGTTTTTTTTTAGAAAGATTGAAAAGTTTGAAACATGCTATTTATGGTGGATCATGGTGATTGATTCTATACGTTGATTATCAATTGGTGAATCATGTGCGATGGTTACACATTTTGAGATTCATGGCTGAAGATGTGTTTAAGTGAAGTTGTATATCCTTTAAAAAAAAATTTTCTGGAGAAAATTTTTCATCCAGGATGGGGGATGTCATGTGACGTAGCCTCACATCAATGGCATGTGACGCTCCATCACATGTAGTTAGTGATATGAATCATTTCCCCGTGCCACAATTAAAGAAGAATATTCATGTGGCTTGACTAGTGTAGCGGGCGTCCCCAAAATAATTGTGAGTTTGACTCATTCAAGGAACAAATGTGGTCATTGGGTGAAAGTGACCACTGAGTGATAGTTTAACAAGGGCTGGTAAGGTAAGGTGCTGGTCATGTGTTTTGAACACTGAGTATGCACTCACTAGGAGAAGGGGGGAAAGAGTCAGTTTTAACCCAGCAGATGGCCTAGAGACTCGAACCTGTCTAGGACGGTGGTCCTCGTTGCTGACCAGTTTTACCAGGTGAGCGATAGATAGTTGGGGAAAGCTACAGGGGGAAAACTTAAAGAAGAGAAAAGAATTCATATGTTGAATTGAGAAGCAGGTTACTTACACGAACCTTATTCGTGTTTCAGCCCTTCACCCTTTACCCTTCGCCCTTCACCCTTCACCTTTCACCCGTGAGGTGGTTGAAGATGGCCATGGTGTGGGGATAACACACCGGTAGTTCAGCCCCAGCCAGTACCAACTCCAGGGAGAGGAGTTGAGCTCGTCATTTCGCAAGAGACAGAGAAGTCGCGGAAGAGATAGTCGAGACTCGTATCTCCAGGACGGGAGAGTTCGAGGGGGCAGTATATTGTCATCAGAGAGACAGGGAATTAAGAAAGCGGGAAGCTTTTACTTGAGGCAGGCAGGTCCTCAGTGATTACGGGAGTTATGTATTCTCCTGGTCCGGAATTTTGGGATAACGGAATGTGAAGGCCATGGCTTTATAGAAGCGGAACTAGATTATTTTATCTCTCAGTGTAAAGAGAGATACAAGTGTGAAGACTATTTTTTCTCTCAGTGTAAAGAGAGATACATGTGTGAAGATTGATTTGTCTCTCGGTGTGAGGAGAGATACATGTGTGCAGATTTATTTTCTCTCAGTGTGGAGAGAGATACAGGTGTTAATCTGTTCAACAAGGTTGTTGATTGATTTAGTAAAGTGTTTTCCCTGAAGGAGAGGGGGAGAAGCAAAAAAATTCGGTAGTGCGCCTTTTGGTTGATGGAGGAGATTGCGGTGTGCGTATGGGAGTAAATGCTGTCTTGAATTGCGGGTATGCAAAAGTGACAGAGTGACCTCTAAAACAATTTCAATTTGCTGTGAAATCCTGTTTTGAACGATTATGTATAGGGGATATTTTTTTTATATTTTCACATACATTTTTTTTTCTTCTAATGCTTCAAGCCCTAAGGTCATTCAGGATGTAAGGCATATGTACAAGTATCAAAATGATCCTTATCTTGCAAATTTACTCGGGGGACATCTGGGAGTACTGGGATCATCAACTCAACAAATAATAGCGCTGCGCCCCTATGTATAAAAACTCAGCTTTACATGGCAAATAACCGTCAGTTCAATATAATTACATTATCCGCTGTCAGAATCTATTCCCTCTAATATTAACCCTCCAAGGAATCAATGTCATCACTCTAAATAAACGATTAATTGTCATAATCCTAATTTAGCTCTCCTGTTTGTTGTGAAATAAGCTGCTCTGTTTTGTGTGGTGTGTGTGTGTGTGGGTGTGTGTGTGTGTGGGGTGTTTGTGTGCTTGTGCATGCACTCGTCGGGCGTGCGTGTGTGTGTGTGTGTGTGTGTGTGTGTTGTGTGTGTGTGTGTGTGTGTGACGTACTGTGTGTGTGTGTGTGTGTGTGTGTGTGAGAGAGAGAGAGAGAGAGAGAAGAGAGAGGGACAGACAGAGAGACAGGCAGACAGACAGAACAGATTAGGGGGGGGGGGGGGTAATTCAGTAAGGGGCTGTTTTGATTTTTTTTTTGATGTTTTTTTTTGCTTTTTTTTCGGTTTTTTTTCTTTTTTTTTTTTTTCTTCTGGTCACCAAACTTTGGTTCAAACAAAACTTTCATTATTTTACCAGCCGCCGTTGGCGAAGTGTGTTAGCGGTCGCGGACTCCCGGTGGGAGGTCGTGGGTTCGATCCCATCAGGTGTCATGTGGGTTTTTCTGCCCCGACCGGCTCCTACACAGAGATGAGATTTGCTGCGGACTCAGTTGGGAAAGACTGGCGAACCACACAGTCGGAGGTTATCACATTAATGGATGAGTTTTGAGAGTGTTGCTCATATTTCCTGAACACACTGCAGGTGCCTGTATCTCTCGGGCCTTGGTTGACGCCAGGATTATTATGTAGAAGCGTAAGTACACGCCCTGTCATGTAGTCAGACCGATATGGTAATCCGTAGCATCTTCTTAATCATCCTCATTGCATTGATCAGCCGTAAAAATGAAATGTCTCAAATTCTGTGGCCTTAATGGCCTGCTCTCATAGTGACATCAGTTTCGATGTCCCTCGCATTGTGGCTTTGGTTTTGCTTCCGTCGGGGTCACCCGGATCGGCGAGTCCATGGGGGCTGTCGTTGGACGGACGTGGTGGCGCCCTCCGGAGGGAGAGCTCACTCACGCCGGCTCCGCGACTAAGCAATTATTGTCGTCAGTAGGGGGCTTAGTAGGTGGTGTCCTGCGTATGTTAGATCAGAACAGGCGCCACTGAACACCACCGAAGTGACTCGGCAGCAGTGCAGTGTCTCCTCCGGTGGGTTGCCTCATGACGACTTGACATTGACTGCTCCCTGTGGATTGCTGGTGCCGGGGCTGCGTTGGGGCCAGCCGGGCTATGGCTGTGGACGGGTGTCGGAATGAGCGGCGTGGGTGCACTGCCTCTGAGGTAGCGCAGAGGTTGGGACAGAAAAAAAAAAAAAAAAAAAAAAAAAAAAAAATTTCATTATTTCTGTGGAACAATCTAACTTTTCCACAGTCCATTAAAAGACATAACTTTGAGAATAAATAATATGATTTAAAAAAAATTAATCATTTTCAATAACATTGTAAAGAAGTTCTAATGAATGTCCAATTTTTCTTTGTTCTTTACTTTATTTAAAAGGACCAACATTTGAACACAATCCCCATGGCTATTGCACCCTTAAACATTTTTTTTTTTATCCATGTCATTTTCAATAACATTTTAGAGAAGTTCTAATGAATGTTTAATTTTTTTCTTTGTTCTTTATTTTCCTTAAAAACCATGAAAACAATCCACATGGCTGTTGCCTACAGTCCTCTTCTTTGCTTGCATGTTTTCAAAGAAGCTTTTTGTCCTTTTTTTTAAAACTCCAGTTCTCATAGAACAGGGAGTACTTTACAATGGGAACGAAGAAGCGCTATCTGCGTGTCTGTCTGTCTGTCTGTACGTTGTCAAAATGTGTTCCACTTGCTCCAGACAAAAGTTCTGGGCCGACTTTCTGAAAATTTGTAGGTATGTTCATTATGGGTTATGGATGATGCCCGATGTTTTATTTTACCAGAATAGCCGTTACTAGTGGTTATAACAGCCCCAAACGGTTTTTCTTCCTTATGGAATATCTCGGTGATGAAATACATTATGATGCATGTTTGATTGTGACGTCAAATACATTATGACGCATGGTTGATTGTGACGTCAAATACATTATGACGCATGGTTGATTGTGACATCATATACATTATGACGCATGGTTGATTGTGCGTTTTTCTGGAAGATAAACTGGAGTACGTTTATATGCGTTGATCTTGTTTTTTTTTACTTCTTCTAAATCAAGATGGTCCCACTGTCACTGCCTCTTTCACTTCGTGCCAGGTATTACCTCCTCTCTCCCCTCATATGACTGAGGTATGTCGATGGCTGTGGACTGCATGGTACTATTGTCGGCACCCCGGGTCCATTTCAGATGCTTTCACTCGTCGACACCAAGCCGTTCAAAGGTCTCAACAAAAGACTTAAGATGGATCTGAAGATGTTGAACACCACCCTGATCATGACGCCCTTGCCGGTCTTGTCGGTCTGCAACAGCCGTTGAACAGAGATTCTGAAAATCAAAATGTCACATGACTGCACACCCTCGTCTTATTTGCATGCATTTGATTATCAGACAAACTTCGTTGCATTCTGTATCTGTCTGTTTAGCTCTGGGTTTACACCGAGGCCTCTTTGGGGTGGTGGTGGTGGCGGGGAGGATGGGGGTGGGTGAGGGGAGGAAGCGCAAATCATTTACAACAATGGTGCCAGGAATCTGCAACATATGAAACAGAAGATGCCAAACATCTGAAATCATTTTAACTAAACCAGTCTTTTGACTATTTTAAATGAAATGGCCCGACTAAAACTATCACAGTTCACTTATATTTATCAAAGTTATAAATGACACTACAGACCGACAAATTCAGTAATTCAAAGATCACATCAGATGGGACATCTCTGAACATGGTTTTCATGGAATCTGCTGTAAAGTGGTTATGTCTCACATCGTGCAATTCACAACACTCTAAAAGGATACGTTTCACATTGAGTGGTACATGACACAGAATGCACCACAGGCTTCTCACCTTTTAAATGATAAAATTCTGTGTAAAAGGAGTGGCCTGTATGCAAACGGCACAAAACTGTTCTTTAGGTCTACCTCTGGAACATGGTAAACACTCTTTCAGGTTTGGATGGATTTGAAACAGTTTGCTATCTGTCTGTGACTTCCATTCCTCTTGCCAGAGGTCTTTGACGTAAGCTGGGTTTGGGTTTCAGATCAGTGTGAGGGATAGACAGTCTGCTCCACTCTTTCTTTGTGGCACTCTTGGCAAGTTGATCAACCATTTCATTGCCTTGAATGTCTACATGGCTGAGAACCCAAGCAAAAACTATGTCATATCCATCTGATTTCAGAGACATGTACAGTCAAATAACTTCAGCAGTTGAGGGTGCTTGAGGTTACGGCCGGCAATGGCCTGCAAGCAGAAAGGGAGTGTGACAAAATGAGGAAATCTTTATGTTTTGATTTAGAAGCCATTTCAAGAGCCAGGACCAAGGCTGTCCACTCAGCAGTGTAGATGGAGCTGTCAGTAGGAATGTGGTTTACAGCCCAGGACCAAGGCTGTCCACTCAGCAGTGTAGATGGAGCTGTCAGTGGGAATGTGTTTAGGGTCAGGACCAAGGCTGTCCACTCAGCAGTGTAGATGGAGCTGTCAGTGGGAATGTGTTCAGAGCAGTGTAGATGGAGCTGTCAGTGGGAATGTGTTTACAGCCAGGTCCAAGGCTGTCCACTCAGCAGTGTAGATGGAGCTGTCAGTGGGAATGTGTTCAGAGCAGTGTAGATGGAGCTGTCAGTGGGAATGTGTTTACAGCCAGGACCAAGGCTGTCCACTCAGCAGTGTAGATGGAGCTGTCAGTGGGAATGTGTTCAGAGCAGTGTAGATGGAGCTGTCAGTGGGAATGTGTTTACAGCCAGGACCAAGGCTGTCCACTCAGCAGTGTAGATGGAGCTGTTAGTGGGATGTGTTCAGAGCAGTGTGATGGAGCTGTCAGTGGGAATGTGTTTACAGCCAGGACCAAGGCTGTCAACTCAGCAGTGTAGATGGAGCTGTCAGTGGGAATGTGTTTACAGCCAGGACCAAGGCTGTCCACTCAGCAGTGTAGATGGAGCTGTCAGTGGGAATGGTTTACAGCCAGGGACCAAGGCTGTCCACTCAGCAGTGTGGATGGAGCTGTCAGTGGAAATGTGTTTACAGCCAGGACCAAGGCTGTCCACTCAGCAGTGTAGATGGAGCTGTCAGTGGGAATGTGTTTACAGCCAGGACCAAGGCTGTCCACTCAGCAGTGTAGATGGAGCTGTCAGTGGGAATGTGTTCAGAACATCTCTGAGGACCGTTGCACAATACACAGCAGAGGCAGCCCCATCCTCAGATTTGGAACCGACGGTGAACATTCTTGCGACAGATGGAAACAGATGGAACACAGTTTGGAAAAAAAAAAAAAAGACTTACACGCCTGACCCCGCCCTCTCCTCTGTCCTCCCTCGCTGCCCCCCCCCCCTCCTCCCCCCCCCCCCCCCCCCCCCTCCTTGCCCTCAGCCTGCTCTGAAGACTCAGTGCAAAGACAGCATGTCCTGCTGTTCCTAACACACAGGATGGGCTTATTCATCTATTTCTTTCTTTCTTTATTTATTTGTTCTCTGCGTGTTCACAGCCCTGATGTGGCCCTTTGCGGTCGGCTGGGCTATAAGCAACATTATCCTCTCTTATCTCTGCGTGTTCTTTGTTTGCTTACATATCTGTCATTCATTTATTTAAAAATTGATTTCACCGAGTTGTTCATTCATTTAAAACTTAATTTCATTGAGTAAATCAATCAGCCAAAATCTTCTTAGCTACTTTGTTTGTTGGTTGTTTGGTTTACCATTAGCGACTTTTCAGTTAGTTCTTTTGTATGATGTTTAATTAATTAGTAAGAGAGGCGTTATTTTTCCTTTGGTTCAGTATTTGATATTTCATTTTAACATAATCTTTTCCAGTAGGTGTCGATTGCAAACTGAAAAACATAATGCTATCTTATTTCCTCTTTATTTGTTGTTGAGAGGTTTCTATCCTGGTTGTCCACGGCCATCTGGCATGTTGTTGAGAGGTTTCTATCCTGGTTGTCCACGGCCATTTGGCATGTTCATTCATTTATTGACCTCTTCATTTACTGAACTTGAAAAGAATGCTTTGAGTCACGAGTGTGAGAGCATGTGTGCATGTGTGAGCATATGCACTTGTTTGCATGTCCGTCTGTGTGCTTGTGTGAGCATGCTCTTGCATGCATGCATATGCGCATGCATATATATGTATGTGTGTATGCATGTGTGCTGTGTCTGTATATATGGATGTACGTGCATGTGTGTGTGTGTGTGTGTGTGTGTTGTGTGTGTGTGTGTGTGTGTGTGTGTGTGTGTGTGTGTGCACGCTCACCTCAATTATTTGTGGGAAATGAATGTTCAGGAGATGACATAGCTATTACTGATCTGTAACAACAACAGCAGCAATGATGATGATAAACACTGACAGGAAGTGGGATGATAAAGTTAACGAAAATAATAAAAATGGTAATAACAGTAATAATGTTCATGCGTGCGTGCGTGCATGTGTGTGTGTATGTGTGTGTGTGTTAGATACAGATAGGTTAAGGCAGGATTATTACATGTAGGTAAAGGTGTGTGTGTGTGTGTGTGTGTGTGTGTGTGGTGTCAGTATGTGTGTGTGTGTGTGTGTGTGTTGTGTGTGTTTTGTGTGTGGTGTTGAGGCCTACACAGAGAGAGATTAGTATGTAGGTAAGGTGTGTGTGTGTGTGTGTGTGTGTGTGTGTGTGTGTGTGTGTGTGTGTGTCTGTGTGTCTGTGTGTGTGTGCGCGCGAGTGTGTGCATCGGGAGTGCGGAAGGGGGGGGGGGGGGGGGGGGGGGGGGGGGGGGGGGGGGGGGGGGGGGGGGGGGGGGTGGTTTGCGATTGATTCAGCCAATTAGCTTAATAAAACAAACTAAAAACCAAAAAGAAAACTACAGCTACAACACAACAGCAGCATACACACACACACACACACATACTCTCTCTCTCTCACACGCACACACACACCACACACACACACACACACACACACACACACACACACACACAGAGGAGAACAACATAATGTTATGTTTGAAGATCTGGAGATAGTGTACTGTGCAAAATATTATCAGGCCATATGCTACAGTTGTAATGCACTTGCCATGATCAAGAATTCAGAACTCACCTTAAGGGAAAAGGCAAACAATATGGGTGAAATGATATGCAGAATACAACAGGAAATTAACTACCCCAAAACAAATTCATTTAAAGATTGGTGAATCGCTAACTAAAAGAACACGCAGCCTTAAAGCATGAACAAAGTAAGACGAGGGAAGGAAAAAGGAACACTAGCAACAGAAGTTTTTAAAAGCAAGTTCTAAACAAATTGGTCCATTTTGTTTAGACATGACTACATTGATTCATTTACTTTTTTCATCTGTCTGTTCTGTGAACAAAACTCCTGATTGTCTTTTAGCATTGTGTTTGCATTGCTTTCACTAGTTCCAGACTTGCAGAACATTGCATACCATTCGTGACAGGGGTTCCCTGATGTGGCCTTTGGTTGGCCACGCTATCAGCAGCATGGCTTGACTCTTTTACCAGCCGATTTGTTCATTCTCTCATCCCATTTTTTTGTGTGCCATTAAATGATTTATACTCACGATCTTGTATAAATGTGTCAAACTGTCAGATTTTGGTTCCTGGAGAAGAAAAAAAACATTATCTGCTAACAACTGTTCTCTTTTTGTAAACACACACACACACACATGCACACACAGAGTACACCCCCCCCCCCCCCAAGTACACACACACACACACACACACACACACACACACACACACACACAAAGTTAGCAGATCAACTGCCAGCCAGTGCACCATTATCCACTGAAAATATTTTAAATAATCACTCATTACTTTGCGTGTTCTCTGAAATTTTTAATTCCGGTCCACTTATATATCTCTGATGTACTTTAAACTAAAATTGTTGTGTTGTACGACACTGATATAAATGAGTTATGATTATATGATATGGTTATCCCCCACCCTCCCACTCCCTTCCTCTATTCCGTCCTCCTTTCCACCCTGATGCCCCCCCATCCCACCCGCAAACTTTCCCTTCCCCACCCTGCATTATGCTTCAATCCTACTAAACTTGTTTCATTTGATAACTTTAATTCCCCTGATCAACATACACTAAAGGCTAAATAAACGACCAGGATGCCGATAAGTAAATATCTACCTATCTTACCACCCATCCCAACCTACCCCTCTTGTCCCTAACACAGTCCTCTCTCTCTCTTGCATGCACACACACACACACACACACACACACACACACACACACACATGCACACTCACACACACTCACACACGACACACATACACGCATGCCCCCACACACAAACATGTACACACACACACACACGTACATGCACAATCATACTTTTTTTCCCCCCATCTAATAACACTTATAGTGAATAGACGTTAAACTAAAGAACACACACACACACACACACACACACACACACACACACACACACACACACACATACCAAACCACCAGAAAAATTAAAACCGGTTTGTTCAGACATTTTTCACAGATTTGTATAAAAATTGTGCTATTTATGGAAATCCACACTAGATTTGTACATGTACATAGTTTTAATCCTGTTTTACCCAAAAAGCCATCCAACCAGCTGGCACTCAACTAAACAGCTGAGCCTTCAACGCCAATTTGGCCCGGCTCTAGACAAGGAAGAAGAAGTTGAAGGTATGGAGTTCTAATTTATAAGGACAACATCA